>JAIEZT010000124.1:21705792-22109101 GCA_019594935.1 Periophthalmus modestus | reverse complement strand
AATCTTAATAACAATCTGAGCGTAACATGCACTCAAAAGCCAGCACGGCATCCAGTCATTATCAGAGCTACTGCCGCCTCTGCATCTCAGTGAGAGAAATTCTGAAGGTTTTTGAGCTGTCGCATGAGGCGGTGGATGGTGCATACAGTGAGCAGAAAAAAAACTTTTATATGCTCTCTATATGCAGGTTTAAGGCAACCCAGGTTCAGTTGTGACTGTAGTTTTTAGAGCAGGCTATACATATGTCTCTAAGATTATCATCGCAAATCTAATGCTAGCACCGTTTAACATTAATGATAAAAATTGGTCGAAAAATGCAGATTCACTAACATGAAAACATTATCATACTTATTTCCACAGTGTTATGAAGAGGCTTGGTGGAAAATGATGCCCCAACCAATCAACTGTGGACTTGTTCTTATGATGATTGTTAAGGTATGGAAGAAAGTAACATTCTTGTCTATGAAAAGGAGTGATTTAAAAAATTAATAATTGTTTTTTTCCATCAGCTGTTTCCTGCAAACTCAATTAATATGCAGAAATAGAAACCCCCTCACTGGCTTGCCTTTGTGGGGACATGTGTGGAGATTCAAATGTAAAGTCACTGGAGAAGTACCTGATGAAGATGCTCTGATGGTCTGGATGAAGGATGGAAAATGGGAGGATGGAAGTAAATACAATGGCACCATTGTCTACAGTAACAAGCCCACAGAACGCCCCATCAGGTCCACAGTTCGACAGGCCGAGTCAATTACACTGGATTTACACCATTAGCAAATAGACGTTACACATACTTCAATAATCCATCATGCAGTGTTTCAATCTGTGGACTGACAGACAACAGGACAGTGGAGGGGTATTTTTTTCAGATATATAACTCTAAGGAGCGGGGCGGGGATTGGGAATTTAAATGGAGTACAAATAATAAGGCTGACCTCAGAGTCACAGGTAAGTACATCCACTTTGACTCTTTCATTTCAGAATAATGACTGATGATGTGTTGGAGAGCTAAGAGAGTTTTAATTAATGAAGCCGTAATTAGAATAAGAAGCATTTCTTAAAAATAAAATCACAAGTTAAAGTAAATCTTCTTTTCTCTTGACAGAAAACCCATGTCAAATCAACGTTCGACACACCAGCACCTGAACAAGAGAATCAAGGACATCACTCTCACATGCTCTTACTCCGACATCATGTTCTAAATATTTGGAAAATTGAAAGTGTTCCTCCGTCTGGTTTAAGAACATATCAATCTGTTTTTAGATATACAGCAACAGCATCTTTCACAGCCTCATGGAGGGACGACGGCAGAGAGTTCACTGCCAAACAGAAGGAAACAAGGACCCACAACTGATTAAGAAGATCAGAATCTCAGTGCTGTGAAGTTTAGACTTGGACTGTCCTTTCACATGTTGTAGACGACCAAAGACATATCAAATGTAGGACACTATATAACTGTGTATATCTGCATCTTATGTAGATGCTCCCCATGTAACACAGGCAGTAATGAGCTCCACTCAGGTTAAAGAGGGTCATTCTGTAACTTTGACTTGTTCGGCCAAAGGAAAAACCGGCCCCCCAGTCTTTACTGGTACAGGTCCAACCAGAGGTGGTCCTCCTACTCAGAAACACAGTGGAGACATTTGGAAAATTGACTCAGCTCAGACTGAACACAGTGGAGACTATGTTGTACTGCTCAAAAACCAACATGGGGACAGAAACATCCAACTCTATGTCCACATAGATGTTCAGTGTAAGACACTTTTACAGCAGCAGAGTCGTTATTACACTTGCTCTGCTGAAAACACTGTGTCCTCTGCACAGTCAGGACCTCTACAGACAGATGTTCAGTGTGAGTTTCAGAACGTCTCCCCTAAGCATTTGTGAAAAAGAATTTATTGAACAAGTTAATGTTATAAAAATCAAACCCTAGGCTGGTGTTAGTCTGTTTAATGTATTTATCTGGATTGTTGTTTGTAGATTTGATCGACCAAAATTGCAGTTGATTTTGATTTTATATGTATGGAAATGTAATGAAGAAATTGTATTTGTTACAGACAAACCAAAGAACGCCAACATTGAAACTGTCGGTCAAATCCAGAGAAATAGAGGAGAGTCGCTCTGTGACCTTCAAATGTAACAGTGATGCCAACCTCCTCCTCGATCATACAACTGGTATAAAGACAGTAAATATATTAATTACACAGCTGTAAACCATCTGGAGCTGAAGAAAGTGCAGAGAGCAGACGAGGGCTGCTACAGCTGCAGTGCTACCAACAGACACGGACCAGGAAGTCACAGCACAGACTTGTGTTTTACAGGTGTTCTGTAAGCCACTCTGGATCCTCACTCTATTTTCTTATATATATTTCTGATATGTATATATATATAATATATAATATATATATAATATATATATATATATTATATATAAATAATATATAATATATATATATATATATATATATAATATATATAATTATAATATATATAATATATATATATAATTATATATATATATATTATATATATAATAGATATTTATAATATATTATATATATATATATATATGTCACTTTGAAATCTCTTTATTTTGAAAAGAAAAGCACAGTTTTTTCAATGAATATAACTTTAAACTAATCAGAAATACACTCTATACATTGTTAATGTGGTAAATGACTATTCTAGCTGCAAATGTCTGGTTTTTGGTGCACCTTGTGCATCATGTTAGCACTGTTTAGCTGGTTATAGAAGCTATAAACATAGCACCAGTAGTATCTGGAGCATCACATTTTGTGGGGTTGATTAAAAGCTCAAAATTGCCAGAAGAAAAAAAGAACTTTCATGTGAAAACTCGACAGTCTGTTCTTGTTCTTAGAAATAAAGGCTATTCCATATAAGAAATTGTCAAGAAACTGAAGATTTCCTACAATGGTGTGTACTACTCCCTTCAGAGAACAGCACAAACAGGCTCTAACCAGAGTAGAAAGAGAAGTGTGAGGCAAGAAGATAAGTACATTAGAGTCTCTAGTTTGAGAAATAGACCCAGCTTCATTAAAATAGTACCTGCAAATGCCAATGTCAACAACAACAATGTGAAGAGGCGACTCCGGGATGCTGACCTTCATCCTACCACAGGACAATGACCCAAAGCACACCTCCAAATTGTGCAAGAATTCATTAGAGAAGAAGCAGGAGGCTGGTATTCTGTCTGTAATGGAGTGTCCAGCGCAGTCATCAGATCTAAACCCCACTGAGCTGTCGTGGGAGCAGCTTGACCGTATGGTACGCAAGAAGTGCCCATCCAGCCAATCCAACTTGTGGGACGGGCTTCTAGACGTGTGGGGTGAAATTTCTCCTCATTTACCTCAACAAATGAACAGCCAGAATGCCAAAGGTCTGCAATGCTGTAATTGCAAATGGAGGATTCTTTGACTACTAAAGCAAAGTCTGAAGGATAAAAAAAAATATGATTTTCAAATGAATATCATTATTTCTAATCTGCCAATGTCTTGACTATATTTTCTATCTTTTAAAAACTCATGTGGTAAAATAAAAGTGTGACTTTTCATGGAAAACACAAAATGCTCTGGGTGGCCCCAAACTTTTGAATGGTAGTGTATATATGTATATATTATGAAGAAAAACAGCTCATAACTGAAAGAGATGTTTTTGTAAGTGGCAGAGATATTTCTACAGAATAGACTGTTGAAATGAATTTAGTAATGAATCCTAAATTTTGGGGTCTGGTTAATAAGGACAAAAGACAGTGTAATTGAAAACATATACGATTATCTAATTGTGTGTATGTATATTATATAGATATATATATATATATATATACATTTATATGATGATTATATATATATACACACACACACATATATATATATATTTTATATATATATAACATATATATATATACAAATATATATACACAATATATATATATATATATATATATATATATATAATATAATACTTAATATTAATAATAATTTAATATTATTATTATTGTGTAATAATAATATAAAATTACATAGTTATGTTTTCTGCTTTTCACTATTTCATCAAGAAAATAAAAAATCAGCCTCTATAAACCAGACTCTGTCAGAGACAAGCAGAGACATTTTAAAGTCATTTCCATAACCTCAGTATTGTGTGTCTGCAGATGCTCCCTCAGAAGGGGACAGTCCAGGCTGACCAGGTCTGAGGGTTTAAAGAGAAACACAACACTGACGTTACACTGCAGCGCTCAGAGCCATCCTCCTGTGAGCTCAGTGACCTGGAGCAGGGGCCCCATGGGGCAGGGGCCCCCCTGTGCACACGGGGCCCACCTTCAATGTGAGCTCAGTCAGTGTGAACGACAGTGGCCTCTACAGCTGCACGACACACAACCAGGTCGGACAAGGAACGTCTCCACCAGCTGAAGTTCAAGTCATGTGTGAGTGTGCTTAAAAATGAATCCTTGGTGTGGCACAAATGTGTGGAATTCCACAGTCTTAGTAAGAGAAGTCTTGTGCATGTTGAGTTGGTCCCAAAGCAGGCTGTGGTGCTGAGAGCAGAGGAGGAAGCAGGGCCTGATCGGGAACAGCTCAGTGACTCTGAGCTGCAGCAGCCACAGCTTCCCCCCGGTCAGAGTCTACACCTGGTACAGGAGGACGGAGGACGGAGCGCTCAAAGTGTCTGAGAACATCAACTACACTGTGCTGTCCACACAGCCCGGAGTCTACTACTGCACTGCCAAGAACCAGATCAGTGAGAGCACGTCTGAGCCAGTCAGCCTCTTTCTACAAGGTGAAAATACAGGTGTTTGTCCCAGTATCCTGCACTTATAATAAACAATCCATATACAGTTTATCTACAAATGAACAAAACCACACAACAAAATAACTTCCCCAAACAAAAAAGTCATTCATTTAATATTATATACCCTACAGAAAGATACTTGAAGTTCATCTATCCTGCTTTTAAACTAGTTGTCATCGTACTGGTTCCTGTTTTTATTTGCAGGTATGTTATTGAGAGAATATAAGAAAATGTGTTCAAATATATAGCTACATTTGTAACCACATACGTTTGATAGTTTCAGACTGGTCAGAGTCTTAAAAAACAAATCAGAAACATCAGAAGCTACTTCAGACAGACAGGTAAGTATCACATTTTGTCTACCCTTAATGAGTCTGAGTTTGTGATGTGGAGGGGGGTGTAGTTCCAGAGGGACGGGGTAACGATGGTGAAGGCTCAGTCCCCCCAAGGTCCGATGCTTAGATTTGACTGTGGGAGTGGGGGGGTTGGACTCTGATCAGAAGGACGCGGTGGGGCTGGACCATAGACTGTATAAATAAGTAGACTATGTGAGTGTAACATCACTCAAATGAAGCTCGTCGAGGCTGGAGGTTATAGAGGCCAATTTGGAGCTGAGTTTGATATGAGGAAATCAGATCACGAGTATCATAGCAACCAAAGAGCCAATCCAAAGTGAGTCTGCTGAAGGTAACAGCTCTTCCTGGCCACACCACTGGTTTAACAGGGGGAGGGCACATAGCAACGCTGTCAATCAAAACTGTTGCTAACGATAGTGCGAATGACGTCGGGGAAAGGGCGCCTGATTTGTTTGTTATTAATGTTCATATCTTGACACACAGCTCAAGATCATTCTGAAGCTATTCAGGAAAGGTTCATTTCTGTTTTGTGAATGTGACATTTTTAGCACTGATACCTGCTCAGTCTAGTTTTGATACTAGTTTTAATATCGATTAGTACCAGATTTTTGATACTTTTAACAACCTTAACTCTAACAGTGAGATTTTGAAGTTTGTCCTGTTTAATGTACAATCTGATAACAATTTGATTTTATTGAAGGAAAGAATTATGTTAAAATGCACCACTCAATATGTTTTCATAAGTGATACAGGTTCTTCCAGCGTGCTCACACATCTGACATATTTTTGATATTTTAGGAAACAGACGACTATGAGGAGATTGAAATGGGACAAATGGAGACAAGTTCTCAACACTTGAACAGAAGCAAATCAGAGGAAGAACACGATCTGTAGATAAATAATACACCCACTGGACAGCAGAGAGATCGCTAAATTACTGAAAACATGCATGGATCTAGAGCCTTCAGGGATGTTATTGATAATTGGACAACATAATAAAAAAGAAGATTTTTTTTTTAATTTGTTTTAAATGAAAACCCACACCTTTTTGTTGTAAAGTCATTGTTTTTTTGGGGTTTTTTTTCCCCTCGTGTAATTCCTTCAAAGCTACCCGCTGTAAGTTGATTTTTTGTTTTACCAGTAGATGGCAGATGTGAAACCTGTTCCCCGTCCCCTCACCGGGCCTCCTTCTATCAGGACAAACCTGGCACACTATCAGACAGCAGTGATGTAGATAGCATCTAGTGGTGAAGTGTGAGAATGCAACAGGGCCAGGTTGGTCAATCTAACTATAAATAGTTTTTAATGACATGATTTTCATTATCTCACAATAAATTTACAAATAAAATACAATTCATCCAAACTTGGACATGGACACTTTACATCCTCTTTAGTGCTTCAGATAATTTTTCTTCCAACTAATTAATGCATTTTGTTTTTGTTTACCGTCTTACACATTATTTTCCAAAGTCTTTATCAGTGAGTTGGGCATTAATACCATTGACCTGTGTAGTTTCAGTAGACAACCTGTCGGATCTGAAATGCCCAGTGGCGTCCAGTCTTTCATTGCTTGTGTGCAGAGGAATATCTTCTCTTGTCTTAGACTGGGAGCTCCACGTCTTCTGTACTAGTGTCACAGACCGGGCCCACCTCCTCTCCATTCTGTGGCAGACAAGGGGCGAGAAGACAAAACTTGTACTTGAGTAAGAGTTACCTTTACTTCAAAATAATATGAATCAAATAGAAGTACATAGTAGTGGTCTAGTACAAAAAGGGTTTAGGGGAAACTACTACTGGGCGTAATTTTAAGATAATTTGTCTGAATATATCTGCTTTATAATTTGAAGTTAATGTAATATGAAGAACAATAAACATGGAAAAAAAGCACAAAATCTGGTATTTTCAAAAGACAGAAACAAAAACTAAATCAAAGTGGTACAAGAAACACAAACGCTCAAATGATTTCATATTGTCGACATAAACTTCTTGTCACTTTACTCAAGTAACAGTGCTGTTACTTTAAACTAATATTACTCAAGTAAAAGTATGCAGTCCAAAACTACTCCAACAAGTATAATGTCTTTAAAACGTTACTCAGGTAAATATAACTGAGTACTACCCACCTCTGACTGTGGGTCTGTCAAAGCTCCGTTCATGTGGTTCAGAAGCACTTTGCAAGAGTTGACCTGGGAACAGGGAGTTTAGATTATCTCCAGCATCTTCCATCTTCAAAAGTACAGTGTATTCTCAAGGTATTTCCAATAACAGTCTATAATATCTGCAGTACTCAGTTTAGCATGACTGTAATCATTATTCCAGCTCCAACCAAACCAAGAGAGTCACAACCCTCACAAGTCCCACATAGTCCCCAATTTAAAGATGCACTATGCAACTTTTCTGGTGGGGTGTCTGCCTACATGTGTAATATTCCACATATGGCATTAAAGATATCTAAAGGTCAGATCTGTGGAGAGGCGACCCTGCTAAGAGAGGGTATTTTACTTCTCATAACATATTTAGTTAATTGTGTTACCTTTTGTTTTGAAAATGCTATCTTTGCTGAAAACATATTAACATGTTTTATAAGTTTCACTTTGTTTTTTGATGAGTCAGAGCACAATGAGCAATCCAATAATACAACTACTGCACATCACATCAGGTGTGTCAAGTTGCTGTGTACAGTTTTTGTATCATGTTTTTGTATATTTATATAGAATTGTGTGGGAGTATGGGTGTCATAGGCTTGTGGTCTGAGCACAGACTCTTACACATCACAGTAAAGAGGGTTCAAATAGGGCCCAGGGGAGAGATCGCTAAATTACTGAAACAGGGACGGATGAAATCTAAATCCTCTTCAGGCTGCTTTTGATGAGTGAACAACATTAAAACAAAATTCATTTAGCATAACCCCCCCTCTTTAAAGGTATTTTGAGCAATAAAAACACCCACAGGCTGTGCATATGACAGAAAGGCCTTTTTTTTCTGCTCTTTTTTAATGTTCATTTTGTGATGATTATTTGTGATTATTTATGTTTTGATTTGTTGTATTGCGATTTTAATATCTTTCTTATTCTGTAAAGCACTTTGAAATACTTTGTGTACAAATTATGCTATACAAATAAACTTGCCTTGCCCATATTTCAGTGAATTTTTTGTTGGACAAGTTAAATACCACACTGTGTCATTGCTTTCCAGGCAAAGCAATGACATATCTGTGTTAGCAGGCCCCTCACCAGAAAGAGTACACAGTGCACCTCATATCAATATTGAACACAATTACATTTACAGTTGTAATAAAACAATGTACAGTATAGTTAAAAAATATAATTAATTAATTAAAAAAAAAAATCTGTAGTGATCCCTCCACAGTACCCCTGAGGCCCTACAGGAGACACCAGACCACACTTCTTGTTTAAATAATATTAATCTAAAATGATTTAATAAAAGAAACAAGTCCATTGACTTGAAAAAGTAGTGTCCAATGAGAGCTAATGTCGCCATAAACCTCACCAAACAAAGAGCCGTGCAGCTCTGATGGCAAAATGACTACACTCAAATATGTGCAAATCACTCCAAATACAACTATAACATGGTGGTTAAAAGCTTTAAGAAGCTGGATTTGCATAGTATGAGCTGAAGAACAAAATAAACAAAAATGACATGCATGAACATTATACAGCTCACCTCACTTCCTGTAATAGTGTCTGGTGGTTCTTGTACTTCTTGTAAGGTAAATGGATGTTTTTACTTTTCCTAAAAAAACAAATGCTCATATTATTCAAATATTGTGGACCATTCTGACACAGTTATAATTAGTCCATCTATACTACATGTTTTAAAACCCTGTAAAAGAAGAGCAGAGTGGAAGGCAAAGCACAGACATCCCCAGTGCTCCAGCCGCAGAACCAACCAGAAGAGACAAGGTATGGAGGCCTGAGGTGACCAAAAAGCATATCACAGTTCTATTACTTACTAATATTACTATTAAGTTTTAGCTAAGAATTACTTTGTGTACCTTTGCATTGGCATTTCATGTGTATAATAAAATAGTGCTCCATCACTTTTTGTAATGTTTTTTTTTTTTTTTTTACATATTCTATTAATGTTTCATTAATTGTTCATATTCATTTGGGTAAATCATTACTACCTAAGCTGACTAATTTAGCCATTTTTAATCTGGTTTAGTCCAAATCTAGACCAGATATAGTCCGAGTTTATATCTGGTGGTACTCGAAAAGCCAAAAAATACCTTAGGAGCTACTTTGTGTGAAAAGTTTGAGAACTCATCTCACACATAAATGGATAAACAAATATATTTTTGAGTAGCCAACAAGAGAATGTCATCAAATACTTAATTAGAATGAACATGGAGTGTTTGAATGCCGAGGGTTTAAAAGTCACTAGCGAAAGAGCTCCCCCTGCAGCTCTCTGAGAATACACTGTCAGGGAACAGACTCAAAAAGACCTTTTTCTCTTTTCTGTTTCATTGAAATAAGGCCGCATGATCACATTCAAAAACATAATGTTGCAAAATATTTAGAGCTTCATCATTATTCTCTTTGAGCCAAGTTTGCAGTGTTTGCTTGGGGGTTTTCTTCCCAGAGACAGCAGAGTAAGACAATAGGCGCTACAAACACCCCAAAAATACATATTAAACCATCACAAGGACTTATAAAAAGTGTAATAAGGTACAGATGTTACTTAGTTTGGCTTTAAAAAGTTGTTTCTTTAGTCTTTCATTTTTACCTTCTTTTTTTGCAAGTGATTTGAAAACTGTTAACAATATCACAGACACAATGTATACTTAATAGAGCGTCTGTTGTGTGTAATCCTACCCAGCTGGACGTGACTTGAGGACACGTTGAAGACTAGACTGTCCAACCCGAGCTGGTTCACACTGTGGCACACCAGAGAGGGCATGTCCTGGTCCAGAGCATGCAGGGTGATGGTGCTCCTCACACCGCCACTGCTCAGGGGCACCGCAGCGATGGGGGTGAGGGCCGAGTGGTTCACCCTCTCCCCAGATACCTCCCACTGCAGCCGCGGCCCCGGGTTCCCCTGACTGTCGCATGTACAGCGGATCTGGAGGAGGGTTTTCACGCAGCGGGAGGAGGGCAGGATCTCTGGAGCAACTGCCGCGGAGAGGCAAAGAATTTGATTTTTGTACCAGTGTTTTACATTTTGGTTTAAACTTTACAAAGAATCAAAGAATAAGCAACAAAACAGACAACTGCTCGGTCAAAAAAATACAACATAGGGGGTGGCGGGATGGATTTTTAAAGCACAAAAGATAAAATCACTTAGTATCATTATTATCATTATTATTATTGATTTAGTCACAGTTTAGACCTGGTTCAGTCCTCACACAACCTGGTTTAGATCTGCTAGTATTAAGAAAGTCAATTATGTTCAAGGTACAGTATGCAACTTTCTGGAGGTGGCACGTAAACTTGCATGATTCCCTGGAAATATAAAGTTAAAACCATATTTTTGAACATGTTCCATAGAGATAGATATGTTTTATGGACATACTGTAAGATTGGCCAAAATAAGAGAGCCAAATAAGAGTCAGCTTTGTGGAGATGCAAGGCTGCTCACGGTTTTTAAGTACAATAAAAGCATACAAAAAATATGTTTTTATATGAGTATATTTTTGTCCTAAAACGTTACATGCTGTTGCTTTAATTAGGGGTATAACTTGCTATACTAAATAGTCCAAAAATATTCACTGCCAAAGCCGTAAAACTGAGCCTATAAATAAACTTGTACTGACCCCTTGTGGTTGGAGTCAGCATTTTTGACCCTATCTCTCACAATGATACACAATGACATTTACACAATCATTCAAATATAAGTACAAACTTCTAACTCTCCAGTCATTCAAAGTCATCAATGCACTCTCTCATAGACCTCAAGATATGTCACAATCAAATTGAAAAAGTAACTCGCAAATCATAAAGAGTGCATTTATTTAGGTTACATAAATTTATCATATAAATTCCTCAAGAAGCGACCAAATATCATGTCTAATTATGTCTAAAAGCTGCTAACTCTGTAGTGCAAACCTCTACAAACATGTCCTGAAATGCACAGGATTCTTGGATTAGTTTAGAAGTTCATATTTCAGTCTTCTCTCAAATGTCAACGTGAACTTAGGCTAAAGTCATTCAGCCTGACTTTCTCTCTCTCCACCATCCCGCTCGACCCTTTTCTTTACCCTCAAGCAGCAAAACCATCAGCCACCTCAACCTCTCTACAGCACAATAATAAAAGAAAAAAATGACTTTACTGTACCCACATGTGACATTGATGCATACGGGCTGGGAGAACTCCACTCCGTGAACGTTGAGCGCTCCGCGCAGTAGTACTGATCCTGGGACAGCTTGGTCACATTGAGGCTGTACTGCGCTCCATGTCCCCACTAAGACCCTGAGGGCGCCCGGACACTCTGTACCAGCTGAAGTTCACTAAGGAGGGGTTCGCGTCTGTGGAACAGGAGAGCGTCACCAGGCTGCCATCCTCCACCGGACCAGAGGGGGCGCTAGACACCATGGTCTTCCTTGGGGGATCTGGAATACAGTACAACGTAGGCAAGTAGGGGCGGGGGATATGAGAAAAAAATAATATCATGATTTTTTTCACAAGCCAGATCACAATTTTGATTTTGTCAGAGGTAAATCTCTTTTAGGAAAGTGAGCCTATGTCAACAGTGACTACCAAATACTAGGGTTACAAATACAAAATGGCCCAATAAACAATTTACCAGTATTCACCCTATTCAAGAAGTTGTCGTCAAAACTGGCCACGTGCAAGGTTTTTTTAATCAAGAAAAAATCATTTTGATATGTCTACCTCGTATGTGAAGACACAATCACTTTAAAATGTCATTGTGTGTATGATGAAAATGAGAGTTTAAATTATAATTGTGGTGTTGAAATGAGAATTTGAATACCTAGCATTTTTCTTGGTATCAAAAATGTCAGATTTTTTTTGCATTTTATCTGTAACAAGATAACAATACCAACATTTTTTTTTTTTTTTTTTTTATCAGTAAGACATTTACTGTCACTATGAGCTTTGCAGACCTAGGGCAGACAGCTGAAGTGAATGGAGGGAAAGAGCCAAGATGTCTCAACACTTCCATTTTCAGCCTGAAGTTGTCTGTCTCAGGTCCAAGTGACAGCTCAGTGTTTACTCTTGCATAGAAACACAACGTGTGTATTGTGTAGAACAAAGGTCTTCACAGTACCCACAATGCACCAGTGTTCATGTACAGACAGTTCACATCATGTCTGCAGCACAGGCTCACAGCACAGACAGTTGACTCAAAAAATTGTGATCGATCAAAATGAGAGGAATTGTGATGCATTGTACACATCCCACCAATCCAACTCTGCCTGGTAGCAATGTTATAGGTACCTTCATAGACCGTAAAGAAGTGCACTAAGGGCGTGTGATGTGACCCATAGCGTTCAGCTCCTGTTATGAATGAAGCTTATCGAGGCTCCCAGTTACAGAGGTGAATTTGAAGTAAATTTCCATATTTGGAATTCCGACCACGAGTATCTTAGAAACCAAAGAGCCAATCAGGAGTGAGGCTGTTGAAGGTTACGCACCTTCCCGGCTGCACCCTTGGTTTAGCAGGGGGCGGGGCGCTTAGCAACGCTGTTGAACCTGTTGCTAGTGCTAGTGGGAGCGACCTCGGGGAAAGAAAGCAGCTGATTTGTCTCTTATTAATGTTCATATCTTGAGTTACGGACACAATAATGAAATTAAAATACCATATAGAGCGGGTTAATATGAACATTTTAGGACCAAAATGGGAAGCCTGACAGGAGCAGTTACAGAGAGAGAAAACAGTTTTCTTATGTAAAGTGAAATGGAGTCGATGGAACTGGAGGAGCGCCCATGATCACTTCCCATTTGGAACTCGGGGGCTAGCAGGTTTGCTATGTCCATTTATATATTCAGTCTATGGGTACATTGATGTACTCACACTGAACGTCCAGCTGAACTGCGTGCGATTGCTCCTGTCCCAGCTGGTTTCTGGCCGCACAATGGTAGGTCCCGCTGTGGCTGTGGTCTACCATTTCTAGGACCAGGATGGCCCCTCTCACCTCAGCCTCTTCCTGCCCCTCTCTGTACCAAGAGTATTGGAGCACCGGGGGGTTAGAGCGGGTCACGCAGAGCAGGGACACAGAGCTGCCCTCCACCACTGCACTGGGAGGGTCGACCAGTACGGAGGTGTTCTTAGGAGGAACTGTGGATGAGGAGGAAGATTATTTGAAGGGGCAATGTACAGATGATCGGGGAAAATATCCAGTTGCAATTTATCTGACAAGCACTGAGATAATAGTAAAATGAGATTGTTCAAAGTTCACATTTTAAACATGTCCAGATGAACTGTCAAAAAGACTGAAATAGGAAGTGACAAACGGTGAATCACATTTCAGAAAATGTTTATGCAAATCTAAACTATAGGGCCTAGGGTTTCTTAATGCAGAATATGGCAGGATATTTTATTGTTTCTGGAGGAAATTGCGATACTTTAAAAAAGTTTTTGCAATTTGCAAATTGTGCCCATTCAAACTGATTTTCATTAGTTTGTGATTACACTTGCAGGCCTAATGTACAGAGCTAAAGTAAAAAACAACAAAAAACTGATGTTTTGTCTAATACTTTTTGTCAACAAATTTTTTAAACTAATACTAAATGAGAACTTGACTGAAACTAGGGCTGCAACGATTAATCAACTAACTGTGCCTTGTCAAGTACTTATTTATTAGTTATCTGGATTATACAGACTCAACACATTTGATAATATCTTTTTAATTTCAACAAGACAGTGACATTATTACCAAAATGTCAAAGAAGAGCAAACCATTTCTTCATCATTAATACACTTTATATGTAAATGTTCTTTATTTTGAAGTGGAACTAAACACAAAATCCACTTTTTCTGCTCCTAAACTGTGTACATGGTGTTTGAATTGCATTATCTACTGTTCCTGGTGATTTTTTGGAAACTGTGCTGCCTTCAGAAGCCTCTGAGGTGTTTAGTAGTTGGTGACATCACACAGGACTGCCCTGATTACAAACAGCTGACTGCAGTGGCGGAGTTTGAAGTGTTGACCTGTTAGAACAATCACAATGTTCCATAGACCTCCAGACCCCGCCCCTCCTCTTCCCCCACGCTCCCTTTTGTCCTCCGGGTACTGCCCAGTTTAGCAGCTCTATTTGAAATACCATTGTGGGCGGAGTTTTTAGGTGTTTAGTCCCGAATTAAATGAATGAAACAAAAAACACATAAAATAATCGATGACTGTATGTGTAGGTCCCTGGTACTTACACTGCACATCCAGGTGAGTAATGGAGGAGTTCTGGTGGCCATATTTGTTGCAAGGCTTGACAGAAGAACTGCCTTTGAGCCTCCGAGGCAATGGTGGAGTAGTTCTGTGTGGAGCCCACCGCTGTTACCTGATCTCCAACCAGTGTGTACCAGGAGAACGAGTCCACGGCCGGGTTAGCATCAGCCACACAACTTAGAGTGACAGGGCTGCCCTCCCTCACAGGGCCGGGACTGAGCAGTGACGTGTTTTTTGGGAGGGTCTAGAATGACAAAAAAGATAGTATTTATTACAGCTTGTTGATCTTTTATAATTGCCAGCATTAATAAACACAGCAGCAGAAAAACTCAAGTTCAGCTAATTTGAATCCTAGCAAAAAAATTGGTACTTGACTCTTGTTGCTGAGTCTGTAAATTGGCTGCCATCCTCTGAGCCGTAGCCGCACGTTCCTGCTTTAACTGCTTGCTAGTTTAGTTGGCATGCTTCGTAGTAAAGTGATGGCTGATATTGTACTCTTTGAAAACCGTGACAGTTTCTTGGCATATCAGGCATACAGCCTTTGATCAGACTTCAGTGAAAAAATATTTTGTTGTTGCTGTTGGCGCTCACTATCCACTTTTCTTTGATAAACAAATTTTTGCAGAAGGACTGATACGAGAATAAGAGTAATACACCCGAACAAGGTGGATGTAGCTGAAGTACGCCATCTTTTGGGGAATTGTTGGCCTTACAGGGGAAAGGTAAATTGAACAAGGTTTACCTTTACCTATTTTAATATAATTTGGTCACATTCGGCGGGCCGGATTAATAAGCCCAACGGGCTGTGTGTGGCCCCTGAGCTGCAATTCGCTCACCCCTGGGTTAGGCCAATCCAGGACCTTGAAATGCTTCTTACGGAGCCACTCCTTCATTGCCTGAGTGGTGTGTTTGGGATCCTTATGCTGAAAGACCCAGCCACGTTTCATCTTCAATGCCTTTGCTGATGGAAGGATGTTTTCACTCGAAATCTCACGATACATGGCCCCATTCATTCTTTCCTTTACACAGATCAGTCGTCCTGGTCCCTTGGCAGAAAAACGCCCCAAAGCATGATGTTTCCACCCCCATGCTTCACAGTAGGTATGGTGTTCTTTGGATGCAACTCATTCTTTCTCCTCCAAACACAAGTTGAGTTTTTACCAAAAAGTTCTATTTTGGTTTCATCTGACCGCATGACATTCACCCAGTCCTCTTCTGGATCATCCAAATGCGCTCTAGCACAAACTTCAGACAGGCCTGGATATGTACTGGCTTAAGCGGGGGACACGTCTGGCAGTCCCTGGCGGCATAGTGTGTTACTGATGGTAGCTTCTGTTACTTTGGTCCCAGCTCTCTGCAGGTCATTCACTAGGTTCCCCCATGTGGTTCTGGGATTTTAGCTCACACTTCTTGTGACAATTTTGACCCCATGGGGTGAGATCTTGCGTGGAGCCCCAGATCGAGGGAGATTATCAGTGGTCTTGTTTTCCATTGTCTAAAAATTGCTCCCACAGTTGATTTCTTCACACCAAGCTGCTTACCTATTGCAGATTCAGTCTTCCCATCCTGGTGCAGATCTGCAATTTTGTTTCTGGGGTTCTTTTTGACAGCTTTTTGGTCTTGACCATAGTGGAGTTTGGAGTCTGACTGTTTGAGGTTGTGGACAGGTGTGTCTTTTATACTGATAACAAATTCAAACAGGTGCTATTAATACAGGTAGCGAGTGGATGACAGAGGAGCTTCTTGAAGAAGAAGTTGCAGGTCTGTGAGAACCAGAAATGTTGTTTGTTAGTTAGTGACCAAATACTTACTTTACCGAGGAATTTACAAGTTAATTCATTAAAAATCCTACATGTGATTTACTGGATTCTTCCCTCCCTATTCTGTCCATTCTGTGCCTCATAGTTGAAGTGTACCTATGATGAAAATGACAGGCCTCTCTCATCTTTTTAAGTGGGAGAACTTACACAAATGGTGGCTGACTAAATAATTTTTTGCTCCACTGTATCTATCACCACTGAGACAAGCTGGGACATGAAAAAGTCACTTTACAAGTAAGATCTGTGGAGAGGCCTGCTCACAGTAACAATTCGTATTTTCAAGAAATACCTGAAATGGAACAAAAATGCCAATGTGGCACCTAATTGTGAACCTTTCAATTAAGTGCTAAGAATAATGTCAGGAAAACAAGTTAATGTTTGGGCACATTTCTGGTTTTGACCCATGCTTCAATGTCACTGAAGCAACCAGGCTGTGCAGTCCCACAATGCAACGCCCAGGGACCCAACTCAGATCTTAAGATATAGGTTCAGGATTAGGAGGACCTAGGTGGACATTTAACTGATAGTGTTTGCTTTTGTTGAATAGACACCCAGATATACCCAGACACTTCTTGTTGTAAAACGCATAAGTCCAATCAGAGCTATACCAAAAATTCTTAATAAAACAATACTTTCTTATTGGTTCTGTCTTCATAAAACTTAACAATATTCTTACAGCGCACATGTAGAGTCAGACTGTTCTTGTATAGCAGCTCTTTGCTGACAGCAGTTCGACTGTAGAGGGCGCTGCAGGAGACCGTGAGTCCATTATGGAGATGAGAGGCAGAGAAGTTCAAAAAGGACGACACAAAATCCCCTCTCCATAACCTCCACCTCCTCTCCTATGACTGGACTCCACTCCACTACGGGAGCCTCGGTGGGACATGGGGCCAAAGCAGTGCAGTTCAGAGTGACCAGGGACCCCTCCTCACTTCCAGATTGGACGGACTCAGTGTAGGTTGGGAAGGGCATCTGAGGTATAAAAAAAAAACAAAAAAAAAAAAAACAGATTTGGTAAAGATATGCTGTGTACAGTTTCTGGTAAGATATGTATAATAGACGAATAATATCTGCTAACTTTGCTTCTAAAATAAATTCATACAACTGACTTTTACTGCAATCTAATTGATTATTATATTAAAAAAAAGAGATCCATTTGAAAAATTACTTTGAATCCGAATGAGCACACTCTCAGGTAGGTAGTTGTACTTGAGCTGCTCACACTCCAGTCTGAAGTAGTAGCGGTCGTAGTGGTGCGGGGGCAGGCCGTAGAGGACGGTGGTGCAGTCGTTGCTCTGCAGGTTGCCAGTTAGATTCCCCTGGACCACGTTGGCTTGGGCACTGGCCCCGGAGTCATAGACCAGAGTGCGGCTCCAGCTCCCTCTCCTCCACATGGCCCGACAGGAGTCATTCAAATGGGGTTCATACTCCAGTGGTATGGTGAAGGAGCAGGGGAGGAGCACACAGGAGCCGTCCAGGGCCACCACCTCAGCAGGCATGTCCACTGACCAGCTCTGGACCCTGCCGACTGCGGGGAACATGGTCACAAATACACACGGTAAAAATTATGTCTCAAGTGAACCATTCATCACTGACAACTTATTAAAAAAAAATACATTTTTTATTTTATTTTTTTTTTTTTTGAGTAATTTCCTGGACCACTAAATTTAATTCCTATAACTGTAGCAAAATTTTTGAAGAAAGTTTACTATATAATAAATATTTTCTGTGTTATAATGTTGCTTCCACATCACAAACAGCCCTGGAGTTGTGTTTTGTTTCAGTCACGTGTTTAACACACAAACCCTGCAGATTTAGGGTTACAGTTGTTCTCTCAAACTGAAAAGACTGTTCCACTTTGTGACATCATGTGGTAAAACAGGAAGTGCTCCACTGTGTTTTTAAACTCCATACACGTTCAATAGAAGCATTTGCACACACCTGGAATTGCCAATCTCTACTGAACTAAGGGTAAAACGTAGCTGGTAGCTGTTCATGACATGACAAGGTGGAACAGAGCATTTTGAGCTTTGGAGATGTAACAGTTTAATAATGTAGGAATGAAAAACAACTCTGCATATGTTTTTGATGAGGTAATTTTGCATAATAGAGGACCCTTAAATCTCATGGTTACATTATATGAAGCTTGTACAGATCTAAACAAGGACAGGATTAGAAGTTTTTTATACATAACAGCAAATGATGGTAAAAAAAAAAAAAAATTCAGCCTTCACAATTTGCCAATTGCATCTGACTGTAATCAATCTTGCAGCTCTACTAAAAGCGAATACAAATATCCTTACCCAGCAGTAGACAGCACAGCAGTAAAACATGAAGACCCCTGGCCATCACAGTGTTCACCCAGGAGACCTACAACAGATACAACTAAATAATTGCACTTAGACTGGCGATTTATGTTTTAATAATAGGATTCTGTTGAAAGTTTACATTTTAAAACTCATCCAGAAGAATTAACAAAAGGCTTAAATCTGGACTGACAATTCAAGATTTTTTTCAGAAAACAGAGATGAACAGTACAGATCGAAATGAAAAAAACATTAATTATATCTATATAGAGCTAGATTTGCCAACTGTGGAATTTGAAATAAGCCTTACCTTAAAATTATGAAAAGAAAGCCAAAGGTCTACGAACTATGCTGATCTTGTACCAATAAGAAATCCTATACTGAAATCCAAGACACAGTAGCAGTTATGGCCCCAAGTTAGCCCTGCCAGTGTGAAAGAGGATGGCACTAAAACATTATTGTAAGAGGCAGAACAAGTGTCCCTCTCTCCAAACTGTACCACATTCATATAGTGCCACTGTTCTGTGAATATGGTGGATACAGTACAGTGCACAGAGGATGGACTGTTCCTCATGCTTAAGTGACTATATAAAGCATTACATCAGTTATATAGATGGGCGCATTGTGCAAAGGACCATTTCTGTGTACCATGCAATTTCTAACTTGGCTATAAAAAAATGATTAAAAGTGTGTTATGTGTTGAGAGAGACAAGAACAAAACAGGCATTTACAAATGGTAAACAGTACATAAATATTGACGTTAATATACACTAATGTCCCGTGGGGAAATTTGTCCATTTACCCATCTCCAGATCTTGAGACTAGGCTTGGTCAGGACTACCTGGAAAAATTCCTTGTGTTTGGGGAAACCATTGTGTTTGGAAGAAACCAACCAAAACACAGGGACAAACATGCAAACTCTGCACAGAAAGGCCCTTGTATTACCTACATAATATTCCTTCATAAATCGTAATTGTTATTGACAGATGTAGTTGGTGCATATTTGTTCAGCAACAACTTAACTGGGAGTTTTGAATGCTCTTAAGATCCTCTACTATAATTGTATTTAGATGCACTACAGTCAAACACATGAGAAACTAGAAACACAATCTTATGAATAAACATTTATTTGCAGATAATAGATCTTCATTTCCATTACAAATCCATGTATGTATTCCAAAAATAATTTAATTCAAGAAAAGCTCATGTACATCCTCAAAAAAAAAGATACTATATTTACATCACAAAATATAGTAGAAAATGTTCATCTTAAACACTCTTCATTCAAGTGTGTTTGCTTAAGTGACCAACCCTCTTGTGGCCAAGCGTTTTGAGGTCCTGTAGTGTTGCTTTTAACCACAAGAGGGAGCTCAAAGTCAACATATGCTCATCTTGAAGGCAGTTTTGGCTTCTTGATCAGTTTTAAGTATTTATCATTTTGTGTAACAGTTTTCAATACATTTTCCATCTCCAAAGATAGGTCCATGAGGAAGATCTCCACACACACAAGGCAGCCCTGATAGTGTCTTCTCAGTAGTGTAGACTGTAGTAGTAATAGCATCACATGGGGTGTCAGTACCGGCTGTGCTCGTCTGTTGCTGTGACGATGACGTCCATCCAGATCCTCATGGAAACTGGGTTTGAGGCCACTAGGAAGAAGAGGCGGTCGTATGTCTTCACACAAAACGTGAGGGGGGGTCGTGGGACTGCAGGAGAGACAGAGGTTAGAAATCAAAGGATTATATACATTTTTAGTATTATACAAAAATTTATATACAAGTTTCATGATTTAGTCAATTAATCTTATAAAAGCATATGACTTCTAACTACAAATTGATTGAAAATCTTGCCAATTCTTTTCCATTTTGAAATTTTGGTTTACTCTTGGATTGGATACAGATAGCAGATGTGATACACAATAGAGGTAGTTACCTAGCAAACATAATGCCTACTATCATAGCCCTACTTATTAGAAAGATAACATTTAATATAAAATAAAAAAACTAAGCAAATGCACACCATCGATCAATTAATCAAAAGCCTTAAGACATTTTTAAGTCTTTCAAGTTTAAAGAAAGCCTTTACTGTACTGTGATGAGCAGTATTACTGCATTTATTACAGTGTTGTCCCTGCATATATGTGCTGCAGCTCTACCACTGAGCTGGACAGCAGCGCAAGTACAGAGAAGACTTCCAAACTTGTTTCTGGACTAATGCAATAAAACCTGTGAAACGGTGTAAACATATATACACTCACAGATGCTGCTGTCCGTAGATGGTCATAGTACACTTCCTCTATGGCCTGGAAGTAAATGACTCCTTTCAGCTTCCTCTCATCACAGTCTGCAAAACAATACAACAAAGAACAGTTTAGAAACCAGAATTGGGGCTGGGTTTCACACATAAAACTACATTCAGACAATATTATGACAATTAAATCCAACCGAAAATTACATTAATATCCGTCTTTAAGTGTATGTTGAAGTTCAAGTATCAGACACATCAAAGGACTAGGACTGTAGTCGACCAAACTCTTGATCGACTAAAGACATTCCTTGTGTATCATTTAGATGACTAAAACGAGGTGATGTGTGGTTGTGATAAAGGAGTTTTAACTATCAAGTATTTGACCCAAGCTGCAATCATAAGATCATAGAAATTCATGAAATTACTGATATTTACACAGAAAATGGCCAGTAAACAGTGTATTTGTCTGTATAACGGCAGATTAAACTTTAAATAAATTAATTAAAATCCAAAATCTCAAAATAACTCACTCCAAGCATTGTCCTTTCTGCTCTGGCCCACATTAGACATATCCCTTGCATAAATAATATGTTGACTAATAAAAATGTTGGTAGACTAAGACACCCTCAACCGATTTATAGACTTAATGCCTTCAGCTCTCGAAAGGACTGTAAAATTACCCATAAAAATGCAGAAATATCACTTTCTACACTAATTTAGAAGTTTCCAAAAAGTTTAGAAGTTGACTATTAACAGTACATTTGAAAATTTAGCAAAAATTTTGCATATCTTCAAAACAACATTCTCAATATGATTTATCTACAAACTGAATGTGTTCTAACGCTAGCGCTAAGAGACAATGACTAGAATCATGAAGTTACTCAGCGCCCCCTGCAGTCTAACCTGTGTAGTAGGCAAGTCGTCTGTGGTCCATGTCGAACAGAAACCACCTCTTCTTCCAGGTCTTGACTTTGCCTCCACGTTTGGTGAGGAAGCCCGCACAGCGCCGGGACGTCAGCCGCAGGTCGATGCACCCCGTGACCCCGTGACCCAGGGACTCGATGTGGGAGCGGAGGTCAAAGTTCGGCGAGAGGAAGAGTGGCAGGCCACGCAGCTGTGGAGACACATGCACTTTTCATAAACACGCTGGAAAAGAGGTCGTGCATTCTTGTCCATGGAAAGACTGGCGCTATTCAGGAGGCTTCATGTGGCTGTTTATGTGACGTTTAAAATGCTGATTAGTTCGGAATTGTGCAGCTGCATTTGGGAATATGCTGTGCAACATTTTTATTTTTTATAACTAAATGGAAATTTCCTCCAAGATCAACTCTCCTTTAGTCATGCTATGTATTTTAGGCAAAATGTCCATTATCTCCACAAACCTGACTCTTATTTGGCCTTTTCCTGCTTGAAAATGTTCCTATGGCTATAATCTTCCAGAGTATGGCATAAATCTTATCTGTCTCCATGGAATCGTGCAGGTGACATGCCACCTCCAGAAAGTACCTTTAAATAAAGAAAGCTAGAAGCTGGGTGAATGTGTTTGGGGTGTCAAACAAATAATACAATAATTTGTATTATTGTATTAAAAGTGGACACATTTTAATAATCAATACACCTCTATATAGTATTATAATAACATTAGAACACACTCAATTTGAATCAGCCTGACTACACACAAAGAACTGAAGGTATTTGTGACAAAAATGGCCTTTTATACAGTTTTTTTTTACTAATTTCAATTTCACTGACCACAGCACAATCTAATGTAAAAACGTGATTGTTTACTGTTCTGTTCTCAGTGTTCAAACCATATAGATCACAATAACTATGCAGAGCAGTACATGCATTTCAATATAGATGTGACGATTACAGATGGAAATATTATTTAAAAGCAAATTTTATTAACTTGTGCAGATGCTAGTTTAAATACTAATCCACCAAAACTGTCTCACTGTGTGGACTTGACAATGTGTTTTTTCACAATTGTGAAACAAGCTCATAAAGCAGTCAGAAGGTGAAACAAATGTTGCTAAATTTTGATTCATGGAGTGGTTTTCAGACTACACCCACTTCACACTCAGGAGACATTTATTATCATGTTTTTTATCACTGATGACTAACTCCATTTTCTCATAGGAATAAATCATGATGATGGGAGTAATAGTGTTGAGAAATCAACGTTGTTGCCAGTAAAAACATTTATAACCGCCTGTGATGTAATTTTTTTTATTATGAAATCAGGTGTAATTTAGGTTGTTATGAATTAATCTATTAACAAAAAAAAAAAAAAAGATTTATTGTTGTTGATTGCTTATTAAGATCCCATTAGCATCTGTAGCATTCTGTATCAGTAAAATGGTGAGTAGTTGAATTTTCTGTTCATATACAATTTATATACATTTATTTATTTAAATACAGTTGCCTCAAAAACTACATTTAAAACACATATCATATGTCAATGTATTTATGTATTTTGTTAATTTAATGGGACAATGCACATTAAAGGTGCTGCAGCTGTCCTGTTTTTACTGCATTAAAAATATGAAAAACAAAATGAGTTTATTTTAAACAGGTTGCAGTGGTGCAAGTTAAACCTCACTTATAAATTCATTGGGGTGATTGAATAAGCACTTTTCACAACTTTCAGAGGCTGGAGCAGTGTTTATTATCAAGATAAAGCCATGTTTGTAATCCCTCAGTCGCCCAGGTATGATCCATAGCAAAGAATTTTAAAATAAAAGCCTTTAGAATTAGATGCTGATAGCGTGATAGCATAAATCTGTACTGGGACAAGACATTTTGCAAATATACGGAGAAAATCAGGTACAGGGCCTTTAAAGAGCACCTGTATTAAACAAACGTAAATATACCAGATTGTAGCTACTAAGCTCATTTAAATCTGCTCATGTTGAGCCAGTCTGTGGAGTGGTGCATGTCTGTGGTTGTGTGGTTGGTGTTACCTCAGGAGAGCCGGGCACCGGGCTGAGCTTGGTCTCTTCAGGAGGTTCAGGTTTGAGAGGAGACTCCGGTTCAGGGGCCTCCGTCCTCTGGGAGTTCAGTTCTATTATTTTCTGTCTCTTCTCCTCCAACATGAGCAGCCGCCGCTCCTCCTGTATTAAATATATAAATATAAATGTATACACACATATGTATGTATGTATGTGTGTATGTATGTATGTATGTATGTATGTATGTATGTATATGTATGTATATGGTGTATATATATATATATATATATATTTTTTTTTTTTTTATAAAAACACTTAATAGCTGTAATAATGCATGAACAAAGCCCGAATCATTCTTGATAACGTACTTAATTCATAACCCAACTCCAACCCTAACCCCTTAATTGAGTTTATTTAAAATGATGCCTGAATCATTCTTAATAAACTACTTGATTTAAAAAAAATAAATAAATGCATAAAAGTCTTTATTCATGCTTTATTAATGGCACAAAATACAATGTACTGGTAAGCTTATGCCATTACTCATTAATCACCAATGAGGTGTGGATGTTAATTATTTGAAGTTCTATAGCTCCAGTTTTAATGAACTCATCATCATCATCATCATCATCATCATCATCATTTAAATGTCCCTTTGTTCCTTGTTTGGGGTTTGATATGTGACAGAGCTTTCCTATGCTTCCCAAACCCTCGCCAGCTACAACTGAACAACAAAAAAAGTTTCCCATTAAAGCAAACAGGAGGTACACAGTAAATATTATACCCCAAAAACTTTGTTTTTCAGCTTTCACTTTTTAGTCAATACAGTAATTGTCTTAATAGGCTTAATGACACCAAAAATGAAAGACAGCAAAAAATGTGTGGCCAAAAATGTGAACTGAACTACACAAAGTATTTATAAAAATGTATGTTAAAATCTTGTCTTGTCTCGTGGACCAAATCTCAAGTCCTGTCTCATGGGCATTGTGTCTCGTCCTATCAGGCTTTGATTTCCAAGTTTCCAGAATCACACAGCAAATATCTGTTATTTTTGAAAACAAGACATGAAACCCAGAGCTGCCCACGTGTGCAGACGCCACATATGTTCCCACGTCCCTCTCCCCCTTCTTACACCACCCACCATCCTCACCCCCGTACCTCCCTTACCCAAACACTCACCCGCTCTCTAAGGAGACGCTCCCTCTCCGCCTTGGCCTCTCTCAGCTTCTTCTCAATCTCAACCAGATCCAACAGGCAAGGGCTGAGGTAAACAGAAAATTATTATTGGAAATAACCAATTGATAAGTTACTGACATCAGCAAGTTTTAAGGACGGGCAGGCAATTTTAAAGCTGCACTATGCGACTTTACTGGTGGATGGTCTGCCACCTGCTTGTATGCACGGAGGTGTGGTTGCTTTGCCCGGATTGCCTCACAGTATGGCATTAAACTTATCTGTCTCCATGGTTACAAGCAGGAGGATGCCAAAAGGCCAAGATACAGGTCAGATCTGTTGAGAGGCAACCCTGCTCAGTGAGAAAGCATGATTTTCAAGAAAGATTTTAGTGTGATAAAAACATCTCTAACTATCGGTCTGTCTTTTCAGGCAATACAAAAACATCTCCATGAAGACAAGCCCACTACATAGTGTGATGTTTCTATTTTTTAAAATAAACTTAGTAGGTCTGTCCAAATCTGTAGCCCAAAACTATCAGTAGTGGAGGAAGGCAATTGACATGACAGAGTGGACACAGTATCAGGAAAAAGCAGGAGGTCTTAATATTGAGCATGCCATGAGATTAGTGTAAATAACTACACAAAAAACAAAGCTTTCCCAAAATTCGTCTTTGAAATTATTTGTAACTTATTAGTATAGCTCTGAAAATGCCGGTAAAAAGGCCAGAAAAAACATTTAAAGCCCCTGTATCAACCCCATCAGGTAAATGAATTAGTTTAAGGCAGAATGGGTTAGGCTTTTATAATGGTTTTTCATTTTTAAATCAGGTTTATTATGTATACTTTGGACTACTATGGTATAAGTTACAATGCTGAGCACACCCCATCTATCTATATTTGTTAAACTGAGGTCATTGAAGGACATCCTGAGTGCACACACTGTGTATTCTTGAGCATGTGGTCTCTGCTCAATCAGCCCAGCTACAACAGGTACAATATGAACACACCACTTACACTGCAGGCCAGTACATGGTCTACTAATGCATGTATGTTTATTGTAATCAGATTTTCTTGTATCTAAGCTAGCTGGAGACACTTTGAGTAGTGTATTTATTTGGTTTTGTTTTCTGTTTTGTTTTCTTTCAGATGCCCTTCCTGTTGTGATCAGCCACCTTACAGTGACCGTGGACTATGGGGGTTAAGGTCTTATCAATGATATTTGCAATGATTAATAGGAAAACTGTATGACCACTGCTGGACCCCAAGTGAACTTTTTAAAATTATTTTTTAACAATCAGTGGTTCAGTGACACCTCATACTACACGTGCATATTGCAATTGTTTCTTTGGGCAAAACATTTCACTCAACACTTAAGTATGAATGCACCTGAGGTCAGTCTGTCCCATGGCAGCTTTGCCGATGTTTCCCTCACATATGTACATAAAAATATAGACAAAGTGTGATGACTGTGTCTGACCTGGCGGCTCTGGAGCTGGTGGTGCTGTTGCAGGGCGTGTGCAGACTCCCTCCATTACTGCTCCCAGGCTTGTGTCCGTTACTGTGACCGTTACAGATGCTGTTGCTGTGGCGGTGTGAGGTGATGGGGGAGATGTAGGCCTCTGGGATCATGTGACTGTCTGACTCTCTCACAAAAACTGAAAGAGAGAAAGGTCCATCACAGGAGAAAAAAACAACAACTTGAAATTATGCTGGAATAAGATAGTACAGCACCCATTTTTTCAAACTAGGCCAACCGATGGAGCTCAACAGTGACCACCCACTTCAGGGTCTCATAAATGTTCCATTCACTAGCTTTTTAAAAGCTAGCTGGGAGCTAATCAGCTATGTGGTAACTAATGACAACAAGACCTATAATTTTCTTTAAAATATAATCTCATAATGCGCTACATTATTAAATGTTTCACAGAATTTTATGTGTGCGTGTTTTTTTTTTCCTTTACAGAAGACAACCACATTATGGACAACAGTTATCACATATCTGTTTAACCTCTATCGTGAGTTTAAACTGAACTTAATATCAGATTTGTTTGAAAAGTTGTGTGAAAAATGAATGGGAAATTTACATCCAGAACCTCAGTGGGTTTTGACTTTTTGATCTGTATAGCTAAAAGGGAACAAATCACATACAACCACTGAAAAAATGTTTCTTCATTTGCCCCCCAAAATTGTCTAGAAATTATGTTTTTGTTTCAACACAGTTTTTCATGAAATCCTGTTATATTGGGTTGGTTATATCTGGTTATAGATAGTGACAAATGACCCGAAGGACTGGTCAGAATTCCATGGTAGAATTAGCTGTTTAACTCTCATACTGTAAATGTGTTGACCTGATTTATGGTTAATATCTCGGTAATGGCTAGCTTGAAAAAGTGCAATTGTTGCCAGCTTAAAGGACTTTAAGCCATAGGATTTATATGGCTCGTGTGTGGAGCTAATTCATAATAAATAAATGATAAGATCCAACATTTGCAGCTGTACCATAATAATCATTAACATTAGGCACCATCACAAAGCTATATTTATACTGTTACACATTTCATTGAAGCTGCTTTTAAGCTTTCTGAAAACCAATTGCCAACAACTACACCCATTATTTGTATTAGGTCATCTTTCACCCACGTATCTGGCCTGTACAGGTAAATTCAGCTTTCACTTATTATAACAAGCACCTGCTGACTGTGGCACACCTTCGATTTGCCTAAAAGGGAGGGGACAGAACAAACTGACATTCCGCTCTGTATTGTCCTGTGTCGTCAAGCGTGAGATGAAGCAATCGCCAACACAATAGAAACATGCACAGGTGATGTCATTGCACTGGGGGTAGAGGGCAGTGGAGAATTCTATGGTAGAATTTGTTAGTGTTAGTGTCAAATGTTGATATCTTGTTGTGGTTTATAGTTAATATCTCTGCAACTACTGGGCCCCACCACTTAACTCTTCCACATGAAACAAAAACTGGCTCAAAAGTCAGTGTTTTCTCTGTCAACACAAATGAACAGAGGTGATATTTTTTATACTAAAGGCAAACAGCTGTGGAATGACTTGATGGTAGTTATTAATAAGAGCATTAGTGAGTATGTGGACAGGAGCTAAACATTTTTGTGGTTCTCTTCTGTTCTGATACAACTAGGATTAACCTTGCAGACCAAATGTGGACCTAAACCTTGCCATAAAAAGCATACGACAGGTTAAACTGCCCATTTCCCCAAAACATAATTATATTTAAATTTTTACTTAAATTCTTGTATATTTTTTTTCGTAGTTTTTTAAAGTTTTGTGGTAAAATTGTCTTATAATTTTATTTCCTGGTTGTGACATACATGGAGGTAATTCCACAACTGTTACCGAGGGCCAAACAGACTGTAACCAAGGGCCAAAACCTATTTTATGATTAGACTAATACAAATAAATGACAACACCACTATTTTGTTAAATGAAGTGAAGAAAAAAAAAGTTTTGCTTCCGCATAAATTGCCCCTACATTTTTGATACAATTTTTGTGTTGATGGCACAGGCAGAGATATTCCGTTCTGAACTCAGTGCTACTTCATGTATTTTTCTTTTCACTTTCTTTCCACAAACTGCCACCAAGCCAGTAAAAAACAGAACTAGAAAAACATGGAAACCTGTCACTTTAAGATTAATAATAGTGCCTCTCTCAGAGTAATATTATCCCCTGCCCTCCATCTGAGATTCAAACATAATTAAATTCTAGACCTTGAATGCAACTCGTTATAAAAGCTCTGACTAACAGCCATATCTCACCCTGTGTCGACAGCGGCCTATCGCTGAGCTTGTTATTCCGATGTGCGCTCCTCCTTCTGGGCAAACTGGCTGATTCCCGCAGAGGATCCTGGGAAGAACAGAAAGCACGACAAACATTTACAGGGAATTACGGTCATTAGTAAAGTAGACCTAAACAAGCTGTTTCCATGACAACGAGTGGCATACCTGAGGAGGAGACTTTTGAGCAGTGAGAGGGGAGAGTGACATCATGCAGGGGGCGGAGCCGGTGATATTGGACCAATTGGTGAGAGGCTTCTTTTCCTTGAGGACCTGCAGAACAAGAATTGGCTTAGTTTGAAATCTTTGTGTGTGTGTGTGTGTGTGTGTGTGTGTGTGTGTGTGTGTGTGTGTGTGTGTGTGTGTGTGTGTGTGTGTGTGTGTGTGTGTGTGTGTGTGTGTGTGTGTGAGAGAGTGTGAGTGTGAGTGTGAGTGTGAGTGTGTGTGTGTGTGTGTGTGTGTGTGTGTGTGTGTGAGTGTGTGTGTGTTTGTGTGTGAGTGTGAGTGTGAGTGTGAGTGTGAGTGTGACCAAGGATTAAAACCGGTTTGAAACAAGCGTGGCACAAATTGAAAACCAAGCACTCTAATTGCGAGCGAGGTTGCCTATCCACAGATCTGACATGTAACTTGACTTGGTGGCATGATCTACTTCTCCACGTAAATGGATAAGTTTAATGTTATGCGGGACATTATAGGCAAACTAATAACATCTCCATGGAGACAAGCAGGTGGTAGTCGACCCTCCATTAGAAAAGTTACATAGCGCACCTTTAATATTATCAATACATATTTTCAGACTATAGTGTATTTGAGAACATTCAAAATATGAATATGCTTTTTCATTAAATAAATATTTATCATTGGTCTGAAAATGTTGTGTTGTCATGATATTAAAACTCCAAACTCGATTTCAGTATTAAGGAACAGACTCAAAACTCAATACCGATTCTGATACTAGTTTCAATACTAGTTTAAGTATTGATTGGTATCTGATTTTTGATGTGGACTGTGGACAACCCCACAGGAAATGCAAATATAGTGCTTATACATTTAAATATCTCCATTCAATATCTGTAAGGGCGTGTGTTATAATCCGCGTTACTTGTCATGCTTTATACCAACAGTAAATATAATACTCAAACATACCATTTCAACTCTTTCAACTTCACTTCCCTGCTTAGGAAACTGTCATAGACCAAGAATGTAGCTCCGATATCTAGACAACAGCCTTCTCCCCAGAGGACTCGAAATGACTTTAAAATGATCATGGCTTAACTCTCTGTCTCTGTACTCTTTCCTATCGCAAGCACATGTATACAACTCCTCTATTAACCGCTCGTGCCCCAGTCCTATAGGCTACACAAACAGTGACTACACTGCATCCAATAGAAACAACGACTAGCAATACAAAGATGCAATTGTTATCTTGTAAATCACATGTCTTACAATGCTAGATGAGTTTACCATTGGAATCAGTCATAGTTCCTTGACAATCTGACTACTTACACAGACTTTAAAATCAGAGCTCGGCTGCCCTCTTTAAAAGAAAAAATTCAAAATTCCACCAATAATCTAGAAGAAATTCATATTCAAATTTGTATTTTTTCCCTTACCGTGTGTTGAAATAGTCCGTAAGCTTGGCTCTCTCCTTTCACATGTGCACACTCACAATGTCAGTTCCCTCCCCGGTCTAACTCCACCCCTCCCCCTATCTCTCTCATTCTCTCTCTCACTTAGTTCCCTCCCTGGTACAACTCTACCTCTCCCTCTTTTCCCTCGTCCTCATCTCTCCATCCCTCTCTCTACTCTGCATTTCCCCTCCGTATCCCCCCTCTCCTTCGCCTTCTCTCTTTATCTCCCTCTTTCTTTTTCCCTCGCTCTCTGCCTCCCCCTCTCTCCTTCTCCCTCCTCTTTCTCTCTCTCTCTCGCTCATCCTCGTCTCCAGTTTGTCAGATGGGACTGGCCTGATCGCGTCTCCTCCCTGGTTTATCAGTCTGACAAAAGTTTGATAAAAAAAAAAGCCTGCTTGCAAGATAGCAGTGGTTTAATTAGTGGCAAAGTAAATCATAGCTAACAGTGATAACGCATAGGAATGAAAAACGGGAGATAACCATGTTGCAGTTTACAGCCACGTGTTCATGAATACAGTGTGCATGTAGATCTGCGATAACTTAGTTTGTAGACAGCTGACTATGTAAACCGGATTCACCTGGCTTGAGAGTGATTAATATGCAGACAAATACCTAATTCAAAAAGAAGATAGTAAAAAATGTAAAGCATTATAGTAATAAGATGAAAATGTGAATACAAAAAACAAAACTAATTTTTTAAACCTTTTGGGCTTGTTGACGAGAAAAAACATCTCATCTCAAACAATTTCTTATCCGTCACACTGCAAAACCACACTAGTAGGCAAGATTCAAAGCTGAGGTAGAGATATGTTAAAGACGTGTCAATATACTTGGCTGGTAGGACCCAAACTGCACTCTGTGACATGTTGTAAGGCTACAGTACATACAGAATTCCTGCTGGCCTCTTGTTGACCTTCTCATCAAATACTGCATGACCAATCAGACTGCCTCTTCCCTCTTGCCCACAACAACACACAGCAACCGCCAGGTCCACAAACTTCCTAAACTAATGTTATGGTAAACTACTTTACAGTCGCAAGTTTTAAACACCACAAATTGAGCTGTGAGAGAAAAAAAAAAAAAATGCTCAAAATAAAAACTCCAGATTAACGTCAAAACCCAATATCTAAATACATATACAAATACATTTTATTTAATTTTATCATTTTAAAAATAAATATGAAATACCTTCCTAGCTGTAGATAGTGCACAGTGGTCTCATTTTTTTTTTTTTTTTTTTTTACAATACAGTAGAAACAGAACTTAAACATTTACAATAAAAGTTGGGTACCCCAGCTTGGATATTAGTATCAAGTTCATGAAGTTTGGCTAAAAATATTCAACTCCCCAAACAAAATATTACATTTTTTTAGGAGCAGAAAAACAATCAATATATTTTACATGTCAACTTAATCAAGCTCATCAACTAAAACACACACAGCCACACCCCCACACACACTCTTCGTTTCATTGTTTGCCCATTACAAATAGTACAAAATGCGCTCACCATCTGACTGCTGTGCACCAGCTCTTTCCTCTCCCGCCTCAGAGTGCTGAGCTGTTTCTCCTTCTCTCTCTCCATCTCCACCAGCTGCTTCTCCAACTGCTGCACCCTCTCCTGAATACCACACACAGGTCAAAGATCAAAGGTCTTGTGTGAAGAAGGGACATCGTCTGTAAGTCTGGAGCTGAAGTAATATTTCATGGTGAGGACAAATCGTACTGATCCAGGACAGGACAACATATCCAAACGAATACTTCAAATAATCACCAGCAGGGGGAGTATTACCATGTCCAGCAGTGATATAACAAGACACCACAAATAATTAAGCTTTCGTTTTAACTTTTTGTAATTACATTTGTCATATTGTTGAGCCCCAGTTCCAAATACTAGTCTGTATTTTTATGTTGTATATTCACAATCAGTACATGTGACATTCCCCAATGATATTTTTGCACAAGCCATGTCCTCTTGAATTTGGTGTGGGAAAAGGCACAATACCCGTATCTTAAATGTAATATACAGTTTTTCAGACAGGTTCAGTACCTATTTTGGCAAACCTTAATATTCTCTGCCCAAGGATTTGACTACACACAGTGTAAACTAGCAGCAGCCCATAAATCACTATCTAATGCACAGGAGGAGGCAATACGTTACAGTTCATGGCTCCTCTAGCATGTCCCAGAAAAGTGGTAGCTTGTTCCAGGACACTTGAAATGACCAGTGGAATCCAGCACCCTAGTGTCCCCCCCTCCCTGCCTTTCTTTCTCCCTCTCTATCAGTCTGACGAGAGAGTCTCTGATGTAATTAAGTGTAAATGTCATGTGATGCTGACACTACAACAAGTTTTTCAGTTCTAATATTGATGGCAATACTTTGGCTTTAAAATATCTACCAATACCTCATATTAACTGATACAACAGACAAGACTGAAAGTATAATTTATTTAATTTAAACGTTAAAAATCCTAAGATAAAAAATGATCTAAATGTGTTTTGTAACAGACAGAACCAAGTTTAATCTTATTAGATGTTTTGGGTCAACACTGGCCAGTAAATGGTCTCATCAAACCAATTTAAAGAACAAACTGGGATTGGCTGAACAGATATTTTGGAAGTCAGTCCACCAAATTTTCAATATTGGCACCAATACCAGTATCACATTGGTGCATCCATAGTTGACAGGCTGAAGAAGGGGAGTGTGAGGTAAAAAGTTCAGGCTCCAGTTCGAGTTGTTTAGTCAAGGAGGAGGAGCTGGTTGTATACAGGGTTGGCCATGTTTGTCATATTTTACAAATGTATCAGAACGATTATTTGTGGTCACTTGTGCATTTATGGGTAATAGGATTTTAGAACAGAAATTAGGCTATTTGAGGACAAAAATCTGACTGCAATTTAAGGTGTTGTAATTATCACCCAATATATAAATCAAATCAGATGACCAAATTATTTGATGCAAAATTAATGTAAGAATCCTATATATTTCATAACATGTTTGTAGAGATCTGAATTACAGAGTTAGCAGTTTTATAAATATTAATAAAGACCTATTTTTAGACAACTGGTACACAAATGGTCTCTGCTGTAACACTTTTTCTGGGCTCTGTCAGCATTGTGATATTGATTTCTGGCTCTGGCAATGTCCTGAATGTCTCTCCCCACTCTTCATCCCCATTTCTCACAAACACCTTCCCAGTCCAATAGCTATAAAACGTATGGGTCTAAACTAAAAATCTGAACATTTTACCTCTTCCATAATTACAGGATTTTACATTGACTGCCACAAATGAACATTTTGATTGGACCCTGAGCCTTATGTAGTATTTTAACTAGTAAAAAGAGTCTCCAGCTGGTCAGTATTGAGCCATACCTACCTCCTTTCTAATCAGAATAGATTACTTTAATTACATTTTCCTCAGGATATACATTGACACATTGGTTTTATGGGAACAGGGCATACAGGGTAAACTAATGAGTTGATAACAATTAATGACTTGTTTGCTGCCCCTGGAACATTGACACAGGTGGAAATGAAACTGACCATTTGTTTTACGATACTTAGTTCTAATGTGTGGTCAGTGTGCTGATATAATACATTACTCAGGCTTAAGTACTTTTTACTTTTTCATTGGGGGCCCTGTGTTTGCTGAATACAAAACACCAAAAGAGGGCGCAAGGACTTCAGCAGCTCGCAAACTGAGAATTGAAGCATGTAATCCAGGCTAAAAATAGTACCTGCTAACTTCAAAGTTGTTTAGCGGCGTAGTGAAAGAAATTTTAGTCTTGGCTTGTTTAATATGAACCAAGAAATAAAATTGTATTAAATAAACAATAGTTGTACCTGTGCAGTGTTGACCAGGTGCTGCTGACTGGACACCTCCTTCTCCATATCAGCTTCACTCTCTGCCCTCTGCTCTTCCTCTGCTCCACCTTCCTCCTCTTCCTCCTCCTCCTTCTTCTCCTCTCCTAGACCACTCTCTCTCTCCAGCACTTGAAACTCCCAGTCCTCAAATGCCCGCACTGCTGCTTCCATTGCCTCTCGCTCCTGCAAAAGTCAAAAACAATGCAAATATTTAGTCATTGTCAATATCCATTTCCACTCATTGCAAGAATTATAAGTAGTAGTTGGTGGTAGTAATGGTAGTAGCAGCAGCAGCAGTTAGTTACTTCATTGTCCCCATAGGGAAATTTGTTTTAACAACTGTACAAAAGGAATGCCATTTCACAGGACACGCATCGATCACACATCACAACACCGAGAGAGATAATACAAGCCAGAAATACATGATCTGGTTTGATCAGTGCATTTATAGCTGTGGGAGATGAGACTGTTTTTGCAGTGTGTTCTGCTGTATCGGAGAGCTCTGTATTGTCGTCAGGAGGGCAGCAGGGTGAAATGACGGTGTTACAGAGTGAGCAATGAATTTTATGGCTTTAAAGTTTAGCTGTAAAAGGTTGGGGGTTCGTAGGTAATAATTTTGGTAGTGGTAGTAGTAGTAGTAGCAGCAGCAGCAGCAATGGCAGTAGCAGTAGTAGTAGCAGTAGTAGTAGTAGTAGCAGCAGCAGCAGCAGCAGTAGCAGTAGCAGTTGCAGTTTCAGTGGCAGCGGCAGCAGCAGCAGTGGGCATAGTAGAAATGTAAGTTTTGCAACAGCAAAGTACAAGAGTTGTAGCAGAAAAAATAAGTAGTAAGTAGTAGGTAGTTGTAGCGAAATACATACTCCTGATACAAATCTGGGGATGAGAACAAAAAACTAAATGCAGTACTTCCATCAAAACTACACCTGAAGTTTCCTCTTTGTATAGATAAACCCTACTGATTTTAGTATTTTGCAATGTTTCACACACCAGTGCACGTGCACCATGTAATTTAACCTTATCTGTCATCCCAAACAAAAGAACAACCCCCCCCCCCCCCCCTCCTCCTCATCAGTTGCAGCCTCCAGGAGTGTCTTGAGATCTGGTCCTACCACATACAAGAAGCACGAGCCGTGTTTATGAGCTCGTGTGTAGACAGACCTCACTCACACAGCCAGTTTGACAGATACTAAAACGCACAAGACACTGCTCTAATAGAGCACTACCAAAACTGGTATCAGAAGTGTACACTTCTTTGAGACTGGGAAAAATTACAAAATTTGATCTTTCCTGAACAGTTTTAGAATGAAATTGAGCTGTATGAGATATGATCACATGGTGAGACAAAGTACAAGTATTTAGTGTTAAGAATTATGCACTGCCTGGCCAAAAAAAAAAAAAAAAAAAAGTTGCTACTGGACTCTGAGGTGGCCAATCTATGTGTGAAAATGATATGATATATCATGTGAAAATGATATATCATGCTCCCTGAAACACTCTCACAATTTGAGCCCAATGAATCCTGGCATTGTCATCTTGGAATAAGCCCGTGCCATCAGGGAAGAAAAAATCCATTGATGGAATAACCTTGTCATTCAGTATATTCAGGTAGTCAGCTGACCTCATTCTTTCAGCACAGACTGTTGCTGAACCTAGACCTGACCCCAACCTCTATTTGCTTAGTTAAATCCAGGTGGTGACTTTTTTTGGCCAGGCCGTGTATACTATTAATTCTATATTAAATACAAGTGTCACTGAGGTATCGAGTATTGACATTTTTCTACCATGACAATACAAGAGCCTGGTATAAATTGCTTTGGGAAATCCACATGTTTTTAGAAAGATTGTGGTTGGTGCACTGTGCATGTTTTAACTGCAGATGGGGCATCATAATGAAAATGTAATTAATTACATTGCAGAAACTAAGATTAGGTGAGGTAAACGTTAGGGTTAAGGTTTCTATGCAAAATAAACAGAAATAAAGCTGAAGGCATCAGCAAGTCAAATTATGTTTTATATTTAAAAAAAAACATTAGAGATTTAAAATAAAACATAGCATTAGATGTGCCTGTCCTTTAAATATGCTATATATAATATTTCTTAGTAATAATTATAAAAGCATTTCTACTAATGTCACCCTTAAAGAAGATATATTATGCTTGCATCTGCTCTAGTTATAATCTATAACACCCTATGACACCGTGGATCATTATGTCGTAATTTGCAATATTGATTGAAACACTGTTATTAAGTCTTTTTCAATCAATATTGCGGACTTCCAATGTTAGAAAAACTGTGGTGCCCATAGGAGCTGACGTTGCCATAAATGCCATCATAAGAATCCGATTGACAGCTGTAGATTACGCTACTGATTTTTTCAGTTGTAGTATTTGGCAGCATTGCATAGTCATTTTGGTACAAGTATCAAGAAAATAAAATTGGAGAACAACGTAAGTACAGAGCAGTGGGTATATGCCAATAGTGGTGAAAATGGGAGTTGATCGGAAATATGGCATATTGAAAATAAGCCATTAAAGATTGCTCAAACATGCATGAATCGCGCCAAATACAACTTCAAGAGAAACAACTATAACATGGTTAAAAGCTCTGAAAAGTAAATTTTGCAAAATAGAGCTGCTTTAAAGATGATGACAGGATGCATTTGTTTGAATTCATGCAAAATCAAAATGCTATAATACGCATACAATAAATGACCCTCCTAAGATGTGCATCTATGTGAACTGGTTTGATGCAAGCCTGTACATGACTGTGCCCTAGTGACCCTACCACACACCGGCACTCTGCATCTGATCTTCTTTTATTTGTTTTGGCCCGGAGCCTGCAGCAAGTTCCCAAAGCGCACTGCATTACTCACACTCTAACCTGTTTTACTTAGGCAACATAATAAACTAATAAAAACATGTCCCTGTCCTCTGCTCCCTTATCCCGCCTTAATAAGAGTTGTAGCCCCCCGCCTGACCTGCTGCAGCTGTGCTCTGAGCGTCTCTCTCTGGCTCTCTGGCTGGGTGGGCAGGAGGGCTTCCTTCTCCTCACATGTCCTCCTCAGCTCCTCCACTCTACCCCTCTCCAACTCCAGTCTCTCTTGCTCCTGGAAGTCACGGAAAGAAAAAAAATGTATTTTTTAAAATATAATGGGCCATAATCATTTGTCACAAATTCCAATGCAAGAATTATTTAGATATATATAAAGATCTATTCTCAATGCATTAAAAAGCTCTGTCATCGATTACTTCACATATATTTGTACTGCCCCAGTAAAAGATATATCATACAGGTAGCTCTTGAGGTCAAAATAAGACCACTATGTACTGTCTGCATCTAATTATAAAGTGTTTTATTGTCAGACAATAAGGAAGTGTGCTTTAGTATACAGTTGGTGCCAACTTTACTGTCATGGCAAAACTATACTCTTGTTTATAAAGTTGTGTAACAACTTGGGAAAACAAAACATGGTGAATATGCTCAGTATGTATATGGTAACTTTGGACCACTGCAAACTTTTACAAAGAACTGTTGTTCACGCACCATGATATTAAGGTCTGCACGTGCTTTTGCAGGAGAGGTTGGTCTACTGAGTTCAAAAACAAGGAATACATAGTTCATTCCTTTATTACTACATAAGTACTTACACAGAAAGGGAATGTGAAGTATTCACACAGCTGTAATATTTATTATGAAAATGCTACAGTATGCATAAAGGCTACTTTTCCAAGTAAGCAACCATAGCTAGAGCTGAAATAGCATAGCAATTTCAATGTTCTAGTGAAATTTTCCAAAGCAATACTATGTAACTTTGATTCAGTGGAAATGGAAAGATAAAACCATACTTCGGGCCTACTCCTGCTTATTTCTATGGAAATGTTGTTCCTTTGGCTATTTTCTTATAATCACGGTATGGCATAAAACTCCATCTCCGTGTGTTCTGAAGTATGGTTTTAACTTTCCATTTCCATGGAATCAAGCAGAAGGTGGCATGTCACCTACCTCCAGAAAGTTACACAGTGTGGCTTTAAAACATGCATATATTCTGGGGTCAGAAGCATTAGTCAACAGGTTTTTTGCACTGTCTCTTTAAGATCAATTAACCAATACAGTTTATTTCTCAAAAGAAAGATCTTGTATGCATTTATCACAAAACTATAATTGTGCTGTGATCAAACAAAGTAGCGTTATATACACTACTTAATTTAATCACGACAAAATAACTTGCAAAGACAGCTGTAATTCCACATACTAAAAGCCCATAGAATAGCTTCTTACCGTTAGCTTGTGCTTCTGCGCCCTGTGCTTAGCTTCCTGCTGTAGACTTTGAAGTTTGTGTGTGTGCTTCTGGAGCTGGCTCTTCTCCGTCTGCAGCTCGCCCTGAAGCAACGCGATCTCCAACTGCAACTAACAACATAACATAAGCCCTCATATGATTCAATCTGACCGCGACTGCATGCATTCCACTGCCTGGAGACCAGTGTGCTAAGAAGACGCTTTGTGGATAAATAGTTGATATGGATCATGTTGGGTCAATGGTATTAGGTTGCTGTTACTGAGGGTGTGATGTATACCTCGATCTTGAGCTCCTCCCTCTGCTGGTCGATCTCGGTGATGCGCTGTTGGACTCTTGAGGGAGAGTGAAAAGCCCGAGGAGAACCCAACTGCAGGTGTTTGACACAGGACTGAGAACAGGGCACACACAAGAGGGTATAAATGATCAATGGTCTTTAAAGTCTGGATTAAAAATGTTTTAAATGTAACTACAAAACAAACTCCAACTTATGGCCAGTAGGGATGGCAAAGATATTCGATGTAATATTGAATCGTTCAATACAGGTGTCTCAATGTCACATGCACGCCGTCATTTTCATTTTCGTCCACAATGGAAACAGTTAACGGGCCATTCTCTCAAGATGCAGCAAGTACATGGCTCCAAAGAGGCTTACAGCTGAAATATTTCAACAGAGGTGGGTTTTATCTTTCAGTCACTTTTAATTTTACATTGTTAGATCCAGGAGTGACAAAATATGAACTTTTAAACTTTTTAAACTTTTAAACTATGAACTGTTCCAAGACTGCTTTTGCCTTGAATGGCATTAATCAGTTAATTAAGTTTTACTCAGAGAATGGTCCATTGAGAAATTTCTTTGTAATACAACATAGTTTCAGTGTTCGTAAAGAACATGGGAGAGCTGTGTGTGGCTGAATAAAGATTCTGAGCAGTAAATCCTGGAAACCAAATGAAGTAAAACACTTCACTCAAAACATATCAAAATCAATATCATGACCCATGTATTGAGATGGGTATCGAATCATGGGAAAACTGTATTGTTGCATTCTAATTGGCCTGTGCAACCTATACCTAAAATCATAGAACCTACAATCATTACAATCATATAGCAATACAGCTTAGGAAGAAAGGTCAACTTTTTTTTTTCCTTCTCATTTCAAAAAAAAAAAAAAACAAAAAAAACACACACAAAACAATATATAACACAATAATATATATTTCATGTTTTATTAAACAGAATTAAAACTTGCTCATTTGAAACAGTTTGGCAGTGGTCCTTCCTCACTTCTAGCATCCTAATAATTCACCACAATGAGTTTATAAGCAATTTTCACAACTCAAAAGGTGAAAGAGGAGTTTTGCCGTGACAATAAAGCTAACAACAACAAGCATGCCAACATGCACTTCCTTACTATTGGACAATAAAACACTTAATTTGATGCAGATAGCACACAGTGGACATGCTTTGACCCCAATAGTTGCTTATACATATCTGTATATATCTGTACATGGGGGACCAAAAAAAAAAAAAAACACATCAGGTACAGAACCTTTAACTATTACCAAACCACACAAAAATTGCACTCATGAGAGACAGTACCTGTGCAGGAGCCAGTTTGCCTGATGCCCGTCCCTCTCTCACCTTCTCGCTCTCTGTGCTGCTGCTCTCCGTGTCTGACTCCGCCCCTGAGGAGGCGGGGCTTGGGCTGCTCCAAGGCAGCCGCTGCCCCGGCTGCCACTGGCTCCGGCTGTTTTCCATGTTGTGCTGGGGCATTTCTGCAACAGACGGGGTGAGACGGCACAAGTGTCATTACTCCACAGTGGTTTGGGGAGGATATTGTTGTAATTCAATCTGCCGTGTGTGAAAGCAAATTAGGTGACAGTTCAAAAGAAAGGGAAAACAAAGGAGAAGTGTTCTGGAGTAGTGCTGTCACAATACTCTATTATTTATTTAATTTATGTCCTGTGATATATGATTATATATATATATATATATATATATATATATATATATATATATATATATATATATATATATATATATATATATATATATATATATATATATATATATATATATATATATATATATATATATATATATATATATATAAACATTACACAAAATGAACTCAAACTGTTTAGGAAAATTTTGTCCTGTTAATGTGTTTTTTTTGCAGTATAGATACTTGCTCAAATGTGTATCTAGCTTTGATATCAGTTTTAGCATCGCTTGATATCAGATTTTTGATATTTTGGCAACCCTAGTATGGAGCAGGACCTGATAAGAGCCTGAAAAACAGGGAAGGCACAAAGCATGGACGGGTCGTGTCTCTCACTGTAGTCTGGGATTCTGCTGTAATAGTCCTGTTTTATAATTGAGTGTGAGTCTTTGATGTAACTGCACTTGGAAGTATAGCCAAGATGAATGACACAACAACGGCAGAAGGGGAAAAACTGTATTTTTAAAATGCTTATTCCTTATAATCTGCATAAATATAACTCTTGTCTAGTGTCCACATAAGGGTTACCAAAAGTTTTGATATGGATATGGTATGGATACTATAAAAGTCACATTCACAGGACAGAAATTAACTTTCCTGAATAGCTTCAGAATGGTCTTGAGCTGTATTAGAACAAGTTTAAGACATATAGACTAGTATAAGCCCATCTACCACTATGGGACCTTATCTTGTGGTCTTGTGTCAGTGTAATGTTGAAAATCACATTCTGTGGTCTAAAGAAAGAATGTTTTTTTTTTTTGTTTTTTTTTTTTATCGTTGAATAGGTATCGAGTATTGAGTATCAGTCTAAGAACAAGTCTCGTCCTTAGTAACAAAATCGAGTTTGAAATTTTAGTATCGTGACAACACTAGTGCAAACAGCCGCCCCTTCAAAATTTCAGCAGTGCATATACACCTAGTTTGTGCTTTACTTTCAGGCTGTGGTTTCTCTGAATAGTTCTCTTACAGAATAGTTCTCTTTTTGTTTGATTTTTTTTAAGTGGGTTGAGCAGCAGACAATGATGGCCACAAAGGTCTAGCCACAATAAAGGTAATGCACATCAAATCGTATCAGGCAGTGCTTTGATGGCAATAAATATGAACTGTGCATGTCAATATGCTATGATGAGTTCAAAGCACATCGTTGAAAGCTGTGTATTATTATGGTGTATTGTGTCCTTGTGTTATTGTTTGATCTGTGGTTTTAAGAATTTGTGGGAAAATATTTCTATGTCCCAGCATCTTGTCCTGTCCTCGCACCAGGCCTTATTAGGACAGGGGAATGCTCACAGATAACTGGGCTCTGATATGACATGAAGAGGAATTCTCCATAGAGACTGGCCCCACTTAAGGCAGACAGGCAACTAGCATCAAGGTTACAACTTTGGGTAATAATGCTGTGAGTGTCTGAATCTGACGTGTACAAGCCATGTTAGTAGTAGGGTTGTCAAAAGTACTGTAAATCAGACTAGATATTAATTTGAAGTATTGATAATACCCTTAAAACCTTTCCTGAATAGCTTTACAATGATAAGCTGTGACAGAACAAGTATAAGACCACATAGGTTAGTTATATGCTCATGGACTACTATTGAACCTACCTGGACGACTGACTGATTGCACAAATATGATGCTTCATGGTAATATAGAAGAAAGTACTATTATTTAACACTGAAAATCACACTCTAATGTCCAAAGAAAGTGTTTTTAATTGTGTATCGGAATCAGCATTGAGTATCGAGTCTTATCCTTAGTATCGAAATAGAGTTTGAAATTTTTGTATTTTTGTAACACTAGTGGTGGGTACTTTTTTGTACTAGTGGGGAACTTTATTATTTTTCTGTACAGTACTACAATAAGATTTAAATTTTAGAAGACTGAATAAATAACTTCTCTGACTTGTTCTAGACACAAACTAAAACTACATACCGTAATTTCACAGCCATAGGGCGCACCGGATTATAAAGCGCAGTTCAGTTACGGGTGCTTTTTCTGCATTTAACACATAAAAAGGCGCACCGGGCCTTAGGGCGCAGGCACAGTAAAACATGCATGTTAGTTTTGCTTCCTTTGCCTTTTTTCAGAGCACATACTGTGTTCGGTTGTGCTTTATTCAAGTATTTAGCAAAGTGCTCACATTTTTTTAATTAATTCACAAATCCATCAAAGTCTTCATCCTCTGTATCTGAAATGAACAGCTGCGCTAGATTTCTATAAAAATACACCAGGTTCCCTCTCGTCACTATAAGAGTCCGTTGCCGTACGGCTCCGCGTGAACGATGCCGACTTTTGTGAAAGCTCAAAGAACAGTGCAAGCAGATACGTGAGCCCAAGCATCCACAAACCATTCACAAATCGTGGCGTAACTCGCCGGGCGCTGCCTCCCGGTCTTTGTAAAGCTGTGTTCGCCGTCTGTCATCCATCGCTCCCACGATGTTCGCAACTTTTACCCGAGCCTTATGGTCGTGAAATTACAGTAATTGTTTCATTCAGCTATTCCTTTATTACACCTCATGTTTTTAACAATATTATAATAACCCTAAACCTAAAAAAAATCTTTTAAAATGTATGTCAGTGGTATGAATTTGTTTCAATAATATCGTTAATTGTCTATTTTCATGTCTTATGGGATTTTTGTCTCTTCCCACCCCTAGTAAACAAAAGAACTAATAAAAAAACTAAACAGCCCTACCCCTGGGCAAACACAGCATTGATTAACAACATAAAATTACATCATGGAAATGTGTTTGCTCAGTAAACATTAAAGATTACTTGTATTACTTAATTGTGCCTGACAGAATATGCAAGGTTTTTATGGTGCAATCCTGAAATTAGTTTGTGCAGTTTTGGACATGACGTGAGCTTTAAAGTATACAGTGAACATACAGTCCTGTTTCTCAATAACATCACATACTTACTAAATAATCTAATAATAACTGTGTAAGCTCAGCTCATGTTGTAAGCAGATCAGAACTCGTGGTCATACGTGGTGTGGCACACAGTCTCCACAGCTAATGACACTAACTGAAACCAAGTAATGTTTGAAGCTTCAAAATTTTCTTTAGAAGGTCAAAAATATTCAAAAATGCATGATATGAATTAGGGCTGCAAGATTAATCTGAATCAAATTGAAATTGCAATTTGAATGGGCACAATCAGAAAAAGGCAAATGGCAAAGCTTCTCAAAAAAACGGTTTAAAATAACTTTCAATTTTTAACAGTGCCTTTAATTTAGTTGACTTTCTTTGCTTACAAAACTTGACAGAAACTAAAGAAACTGGCAACTTTGTAGTGGATCAAACAAAGAAGCCTGAAGGATTATCCAAACATGTCTTCCTGACCCCGAGCTAAAGTCCAGCAGATACTTTATCAACAGCTGAGCTCATAAGGTAAAGTCCACGCTCAATGTTAAGAATGCAACAATTACACATGTGCACAAAGAATGGCTAAATCACAACAAGGAACATGATTACAGGGAAGGGAGGTCTGGATAAGATGAAAGAACACAACACTTATGTGTGTGTATGCACCCGCTGTAATTGTACATGATGGCCAGGAGGAAGCGTCTCGGGAGGAGGAGATACAGCGTGAGAATGAGCCAACACAAATGAGTCTTATGTAATGACAGCTCAGAGCAGAACGAGCCCCAGTACAGATACTGATCAAACCACAGAACAGCTGACTTCACACAGCACACAGTTTAACTGGGGAGGGAAAAGGAGCAGCCTTCCACTTAAGTTGGGCTTACTCTGTGCGATTTTGTATGATTTTAAGACGTTCCAAATTATTACCAAAATCACACTGTGTCATTGATTCTCATAACAGGAGTATGTGTACTGGTCGTATACACTGATCTGCTCACACTGTACACGGAGGAGGGCTGTGGACACAGTTGTGACCCCACTATCTTTTAATATTTAATATATATTAAATATGTTTAAACTCCCAAAACATCACAGAAGTACATTAGCAAACCATTGACTTAAAACAAAGCAGTGCAAACGTTAACAGTGTCAGAAGTTTTTGTCCCTAAAATTCTCTGGCTCTCGTGTGTGGTGATGTGTTCAGAGATGGACCAGAGGCTTACTGCATCACTTCACCTCTGCGTGACAAAAAATTGTGTCAAAATTGTCTTGAAAATCGCAGTGTAAGCCCAGTTTTAAAGTTTTAAGTTAACTCTTTTAACCTACTATTGGGATATATAATCTATTGTCTGTTGTGTTTTTTATTATTATTGTGGTATCTGTATTGAGTATAGAGTCTCCTCAGTATCAAAATTAGAGCCTGAAATTTTAGTATCAAAACTATATTGAAATGAGGTGGCAGAAGTGATATTCCTTTTTAAACTGAAACATAATGAATTAAACAAAATGCCTGACTCCTGATTTTTACATGGACTGTACTACTACTATTACTTGACCTGGAAATGGTGGAAATGGTGCTTGTTACCATTGGGGATGGATAGGTTTAATGCCATACTGTGAAACATTCCAGACAAAGCAAAAACATCTCCACAGAGACAAGCAGTCCTCTTTAACAAAAAAGCCACATAGTGCACCCTTAAAAGCAAAAAAGAAATGGCTTTGCATTACAGACTACAATAATAACCATGGATGTTTACATAATCAGCACTTTAAAAAAAAAATTATATTCACAAGCGTTTTCTCGACACACAAAGTCAGTTGGATGCAGTCACTCTTGAGGTGAGGTCATATTTAGTTCACATGATTTTAGCTGAAATCAAATATTTTATCACTGCTTAAGTTCATAAACAACATGTCCCAGCAAGGCCACCGTAACAGCATGCATTGAAACAGGCTTACTTGCAACATTCTGATAAAGACTCACTAGATTTATGAAAATACAGTACAGTGCATGCAAATACAAACTCAGACTGTATTAGAGAAAATTAAACAGACACCTTTTCATTGATGCTGTATGAATTCTATAAAATGTGAAATTTATATGGAACATGTGATATATCCATTTTGTCTGGCAACAAAATCGAGAGTTTTGTGTGTACTTGTAATATGTTGGCACCCATTGCTATTCCAATTTCTCTGGGCATTACGATTGATAAAAACTAAAAATCATATTGTGTTATTGCAGTTATTATCTATGAGCTTAAAAGTACAGTATGTAACTTTTTGGGTGAGGCATCCACCACTTGCTTGTCTCTGTGGAAATCATATTGCTTAGCCTCAATGCAGTTTTTTTTCTTTGCTCAAAAATGCCTTAAAAAAAGATTTATTCTTACTCTGGACGAGGTTCCCTCTCCATAGACCTGACTTGTAACATGGCCTGGTGGTGTCACCTGATTTGTCTCTTTTTTCTCTGTTCCTTAATAATTTTCCTTGAAGATCAAAAAAGTATTTTCATTCTAAGTCACCATGCAGATAGAGAAGTTTAATGCTATGCTGTGAAACATTCTCGTTAAAACAATAACATCGCCATGGAGACAAGAAGGCGGCACACTCTTTGCTAGAAAAGTTACCTAGTGTACCTTTAAAGTCTGTCCTTGGATGTCCCATGTTCATATTCAACAACTTGTCCCTCTTTTTCTACCAAAGCTGCAAGATTAATCGCAACCAATCAAAATCACAGTTTGAATGGACACAATTAGAAAATGACAAAGACTGGAGGAAATTATGGCGCATAAAAAATTGCAAACAACCAAATATCTTGTCTTAAGCCTACCACATAGTACAGGCTTTTTCCGTGTTAAACGCTTTTTAAACATGCGTTGCAATAGTTCTGTGCACTAAAATGCTTTTAATGCACAGAAGGCTACACAGGAAGTAGAGTCACACACGCTGCAGAGGCCCGATCCTCACTGCGTGGATTACTTGAAACAGATATAAAGAATGCTCAAACTAACACTAACTGTATTCATAGTGCCTTTTGTGGACTGGGTGTCATTAAAATGTAATGGCTAATATAGATGAGAATGCAGCAGCTTAACTTTAATAATAATAATGCCTTATACTTGTAATGTGCTTTACAGGCTTGTCAGAGCCTCTCATAGTGCTACACTATAGTCATTATGCATCATCCACACACCACTTTCATACTACCACTAACTGTTCTTGCCTAAGCACACAATGACAGAACTTGGTTCGACCGCCTTACACTCATGTGCTTTATCCTCTGACCTTCATTATTTGGGGGACGAACACTCTAAGCTACTATTGCAGAGCCACTGTCGCCCCACAAACTCACAACTTTACCATAATAAAGTCATCTTTAAATTCTTTTCATCACTTCCTGAGTTTGTATCTTGTGCCTCTGTGTCCGTCACTCCGTCTGCCCCTGGTGCTCTATTTTATTGGCTGTAACCGTGATGATGTTTTGTGGTTACGATATACTTCCTGAGTTTGTATCTTGTGCCTCTGTGTCCGCCGTCACTCCGTCTGCCCCTGGTGCTCTATTTTATTGGCTGTAACCGTGCTGGAGGAGCTTAGAGTCGCACTGACACCACAAACATGAGGAGAGCAGCGGTTTCAAAATCGCACACAAAGACCCAAAGTCAGGGAGAAGCAAATCGGGCAAAATGTACTGTAGTGGACTTTATTCTGCACAAAAATTCACTAATCCTGTAATTTAGTTCTTTACAAACATGTTCTGGAAGGCAATTCTTGTATTAGTTTGTCATTTCATATATTCAATCCTTATTATTAAAACATAATCGACCTGGGAACGCCTTGGGGTCCCACCGGAAGAGCTGGAGGAAGTGTCTGGGGTGAGGGAAGTATGGGAGTCCCTGCTTGGACTGCTGCCCCTACGGCCCATCAATATCGAATAGCAATGTTTGTCAGAAAAATCGCAATTAGATATTTTTTCCCAAATGGTTGGACCCCATTCTTTACTATTTTAAGCAACTTGATGTCAGTTAAACTGCAGCAGAACATTACATTAGGGGCCTCCATGTTTGTCACTTTGAAGGGCCAGATCTAATCAGACATCCTTATAATCTGATATGCAACCCAGCATACACTTTTCCTTACAAGCATTACGTTATCAAGTTATAAGCCATGTGTGGCATCTGAAGAGCAGCTGACAGCAAAAAATACCACCAGAAAATGTCCATATACTGAAGGAGAAAATCTTTAATGTGTCTTTTATACACAGGTTGAGGCACTGGCAACCCAGGTTCCATTGTGACTGTAGTGCCTTTTAAAAAAAAAAAAAAAACTGCTTTAAAACTTCCTTTAATAATAAAAACGGGTTCACCAACTTTCTGTTCAAAACTGCAGAACTGATGGGCCTCGGCTCTTTGACATTACACTGCAAGTTACGTAATAAGCAGCGAGTTTTCCTTTATGTGTTTTTATTGTTGCCAAATAGCTGTGTTTTTGTTGTTATTTCCGTTGTGATGTTGTAAAAAATCTGCCCAGTCACCTGTGGCAATACCTGAAACTATCCAACATGCAAGTTAGAAGCATTTACAGCACAAATCAAATCCTGCCAGTCAGCAAAATGTAGCAATAAATATACATCTGTACTGCCTCAAACAACGTACACTTTCCCAAGGCTTTCACTCATGAATTCTGATGTGATTTTTCCCACGCTTTTGTGATCATAATTAGATTTGTGAGTTAGGATTCTGTTCAGAGTGCTGATTTCAAACACATACACGTTTAAAACTGAAATGAACATGTTTGGGGGGGGGGTCATGTAGCCCTATATTATGCAGCTCTAATGTAAACGAATCATTTATAACACGACCCGTGACACAGCAGCTCTTTGCAGACTGCTCAGTCAGGACCCTGTTCCCTCACAATAGTAAACAATAGCAGCTGTACAGGACAATAGAGCACATACAGAAAGGGGCAGCTCCACTGATGCACTCACGAGATGTGCTGTCACCCACATTTCAGCTCACACCAACACAAACAGCTCACATGTGAACAGGTGAACAGCACACAGTCACAGGCAGATTAGAAAACATGGATGGAATAGTGTGTACACATGTTCAGAAGTATCTTTCAATTCAGTTATCATTTCCTTTCATTGATAACATTTTAGAAAAATGTTTGAATCCATATATAACATGTGTTTGAATCCATATATAACATATTAAGACAATAAAATTTAAAGACCTTTTTATATTAATTTATGTTGTTGACAAATACTATACGAAGCTCACACAGTTGTCTATAACCCTGCCTCAACACCGCCTCCCATCACACTCTGACACAGCACATTCATAAAGGTCTGTGACACAGTGGTCGTCAGAGCTGGTACTGAACTGAAATTTTCATGTTTCTGGGTGAACACTCGACTATTGACTCACAACCACCTTGTTAAACTGAACCTCGATTATTATACAAGATATTATCCAGTTGCAAACTGGGGAAGAATAGCGCCCTGTCTCACTAGTGACAGATATTCACTCTTACATTCACTTAGTTTATTGAGAGGAGAGTAACTAGAACAAAATGGTGATTCTGCAGATATTACTCCAGCTAAAGAATTGAACTAGGAACTTGTGCAGGAGACAAGCTGTGTACACTGCCACAACACAAGAGGAGACAGACCATCCAACGAAATGGTGGAATGACATTTTTACAATAAGTTACAAGAGGGTTTATCTGAGCTGTTGGTCATGTGGTGATTTTAAAGACACATTTTCCATGGCTTCTACATCTGCCGGTCTTTTCATTTGTAACCCAGTTATTTCCATATTACTATATTGCCATTTACATTAGGTTGATGCAAGAACTAACTTTAGTATGGTTATAAAAAAAACTTTTGTTCTCTGCAGACATAACTACAATTGCAACCATTACCATCAAATGGTAATTGGCTACAGCTAAAACTTTTTAAAAGGTGGCGTCTTTCGAGAAAGAATATCTTAAACTTTTATATCCACATGTCAACTTGTACCCACACCTTGCACAACTGGGCAATTGAAGCATTTTAGCTATTTCCAGTTGACCATCCAGTAGAGGCCCCTGCTGACTCGGGCCCCTAGAGTCTGTGGGCCCACACAAGCAGGATACTGTCATCACTGGACAAAGGTCTGAGTGGGAGGAGCAGGTGAGAGCAGCTGTTACCCTGGAGAGAGGAAAAGTGACTCATGCCAGTGATACCTGGGCAGCCGAGCAAATAACTACAATTACTGTACTTCAAATAAAACTAAAACTAACATGTAGATACTCATTTGAGCAAGTATTGATACTGAAAAAAAATATATATATAAAAAAATAAATCACATAAAAAAATGTGAGCTTTCCTGAACAATTTTAGTATGATTAGAGCTTTATCAACTATTCAGTTAAATTTTATTTACATAGCTATTTATCTTATATTGTTAAGTTGCTAAATAGGCTAAGATAGTTCTAGTATTTTGTATATGAAAATTATATTCCATTACTATAAAAGGGAGCATTTTTTTCTTCATTGTGGTATTCTATTTGGTATCAAGTATTTGAGTGAATTCCTCAATATCGAAATCAAGTTGTAAAATTGTAGTATCGTGACAACACTAACTCAGGGATGTATAGCCAAGTGTCACACACAGACTAACAATGCACTTAGTGGAAGGAATTCTGTTTTGGCACATTCCAGGTAATTCCATGGCATAAGTAACACAAGCAGTCCTTTTTGTTTGGGCACTCTCAGTCTGTGCAATTAGATAGTGGTCATGAGGAGGCTGGATATAGGAAGATGTAGGCTGCAATATGTTTATTTTTTTACAGTAGCATCATTTCCTCCACAAACATTTTTTTCCCACATAAAAACTGCTAACCCTGTAGTTTAGATCTGTGCAAACATGTTCTGAAATGTGACTCTTGTAATAATTTGTCAGTTCAGATTTCAGTCGTTTGGTCGAGAGGTGATAACCATTTCCCCCCTTTTAGTTGAATAAGAAGGTTCATTTTCATATCTGTAAATGTATATTTTTAACCTGCAGTGTCTCGCCTCAAGCACTGTAAAAGCACTTCTCAAAATAGACAAAATGTTTTGTAACCAACAACCACACTTTATACTGCCTAGACTGTACTAAAGAACATCATGGACAGAAAAGTACAGCTTAAAGGGGACTGGGAGCTCTACTGATCGTAGAGTAGTTTTCCTTCGTCTTCCATAGCTTTAAACTGGAGAGTTATGACTAATGTTCTCAACCGTTATTCTGTAATGGATCTGTACTTGGTATTTATGCATGTCAGAAATGTGCTAAACATGCCTGTAAATGTCCTGGTGTTCAAGTATCGTACAAAACGTGAATGGACTGTGTAATATCACATTACACACGGTTTGGAAGATTTAACTGCAAGTATTTGTTTTGTTTTTTTTTAATTTTTTAATTGTTCACAAAAGCATGACGAATATCAGTTTGAAATTAAACTGTATATAGCCTGCACTTTTACAGTTTTTATAAAAGGTAGCAAAATCAAATGATTCCTGGGTTGCTAGTGCCTTAATCTGCATATGGAGGACACGTAGTTTAAGTTTTCCTCATTCTCAGTATATGGACAGGCCTCATATGAAAGCTCAGAACCTCCAGAATTCACTCACTGAGCTGCAGAGGCTGCACTAGCACTGATTCATGATTGGCTTCAGGTGCTGGGATTTAGGTAGTGATGACCAACTGGATTTCGGCATTGAAACTTGCAACACAAATCCTTCTGCTATCTGATTGGATAATCATCTTGAGAACCAAAACTCCAAATGAGACAAATGACATAGGCATCAGCCTGATAATTGTCTGGATACATTTACCTTGTATCTGAGGACACAAATAGGTCATGACATGTTTATGACATCTGAACAACACATTCTACATACCCTCCTTTTAAATAATGAACAAGATGTCATGGACAGGAAGTTGTCTATGAAACAAAATCGCTCTCAGACAGTGTGATACTTCTCTTCCTGTTGCATATGACATACTGGCCAATGACAAATTAAAGTGCAAATGACAGACTTCTAATCCTGCTTCAGCTGCAGCCTTAGAGATTCTTTCAGTCTGACTCAAGCTGTGGTGCAACACATAGACATGCATTAATAACATACTGGGACCTAAGAGGCACAGAACAGCTCAATCTGCTCAAAACAACACAGTCCAAAAACTTTTTTTTTTCAATCGTTTTCTTTTTTTTGAGATATGCAATTAGTCTATGGTTCTAGTTGGTTTGGACTATTTTCATTCTCTGTGGTTATAACTCCTTTAGTCCCAATATCCATTCAGATTAACTATGAGCAATGGAATGAGTTACATGCCTAATGCAATAAATAAATATGTTTTAGTCCCATCAGTCCTCAGTCCTGCTTTTCAGGGTTATCCAATAGAGGCATTTAGTTTGCGTTATTGTCCCTGTTTTGTCAAAAGTTTAGCAAAATTCTTAGTGCAAAGTATATTTTCTATTCACTATTCACTGAACTTCCATTATCAATAAATTCATTCCCCTTGCATGGGTCAAAAGTTGCCCTTATCACCTCCATCTCCATTCCCCTCGCATTTGCCCCCTCCACCCACTCGTTTGCCCCGTTTGCTGATAGAAGGATGGCACGACTGATATTCCAGGTCATCCTAAACAAAAGGGGAGCTTGTACACACTAGCCTTACCGTCATGGGACAAGCATTGGTGTAGATAAAGTCAATTTGGGGAGTGTAAAAATGATTCACAGTAATAGGACTGTACATGTGGGAACTATGCAGGATTAAAGTATTTGATGAATCAGGTAGCATATTCATGTACAAACAAAAAAAAAATATTTTAGTTAGGAATTATGCTGAATGTCCCTCACTTTTCACCTCTATTTCATGCTATACCGCTGCCTTGTCAATTACAAAAGAAAATATATAACTTACAATATAGTAGGAAAATACCCTACTTATTGATTAGGTTTAAAGGTGCACTATGTAAGTTTTCAGGTGGGGGGTCCGACACCTGCTTGTATCCATGAGATGTTATTGCTTTACCTAGACGTACCACCATATGGCATTAAAATGATCACCCTTTTTTTTTTTAATGTGTTTTTATTGCATTCAAATCACTACATTCTGACTGTGAGCAAGGTCACCTCTCCACAGATTTGACCTGTAACTTGGACAGGTAGCATTTCCTGCTCGTGTACGTGGAGATATAAGCTCAATGCCATAGTGTGGAACAATGGAGACAGGCAGGTGGCAGACCTTCCACCAGAAGTTAGGAGGCCCCGGGGAAGAGCTAGGACACGCTGGAGGGACTATGTCTCTCGGCTCGCCTGGGAACCTTGGGGTCCCACTGGAGGAGCTGGAAGAAGTGTCAAGGGTGAGGGAAGTCACCTGCTAAGACTGCTGCCCCTGCGACCCTCAGGAGAAAATGGATGGATGGAAGGATGATCATATTAGCCAACACTGATAATGTTTTAACATGGAGCGAGACAGTTATATTTATGCAGATTTTGTGTTTAAGTGTGATGGTTGATGAATGTTATAGTCACTTTAAATGATCAGATATGCATAAAAAATAACAGGACACAACAGCATTTAAGAGTTCTAATCAAAAAACATCTTATAGCCTAAATAAATAAATGAATAAATAAATAAATCACACTTTCCTGTTCATTGTCTTTACCAATCAGGAGACACCACTTTCTGACCACACTAAATAACCAGTCCAAAGACAGGCAATCACTGCAATTTTACTAACAAACTAAATCAATTTATTTTAAACTGACCAGCACACGTGACCAATTACTGCTTATGATGATTTGAGTAAAACATGACCTACATTTAACAGTTTAAGTAAGAATTGAGGCGCCAAAGAACTAAGAGCATGCGAAATTGCTTTAAAACTTTGTAAAACTTACCTTAGCACAATAACAAGTGTTAAAAAAAACTTAAATCCGTGATATGTTAGGCTGCTATGATGTAAAAGTTGCTAGCTTACCTGAAAACGTGTTCTGGGCAACGCCAAACGTGTCTCCTCAGTTGGTGATTACATCGTGGTCCGGTCAGTTACGATTCCGCGACCAGTTCCTGAAAAAAGCCGCTTTGGGGAAATCCTACAACAGCTCTTTCACTTTCAAACCCGTCCCTGGTAACGCGAGTCTCACAAACAGCCGTAAAACTGTCCGCGTAAACGTTTCGTGTCGGTTTCCTCGCGCGTAATCTCCACCTGACTGAACGCTACGGCGAGCGCGTGTGTGCGTAACAGTGCGTAACAGGTGAAGGCAGCAGCACGCGCGAGACGAGGGGCGGGGCTGACTCAAACCAACCCAGCGGTGATGACAGGCCCCTGGGAGCGTGAATCAGCGGGACTGTGTGTGTGTGAGGCACAAAAACATACAGGTTTAAAGTTCAGAAAGACCGAAAAAAAAATGCACGGTGAAGTTACGCGCAGTTGTAGGATACATAAGAGGAGGAAGTGAAGAGAGAGGGGAGTGTAGCCTCAAACACGCGCTCTATTCTGGGAACTCACAGGGCTGCCAGGCACAGAGCCACACACTGGAGTAAATAGACTTAAATGGACATTGATGGGACTCGATTAAGGCTGGGGATGCAAAAATAGTTGGCCATTTGCACGCTAGTACAGTGTTTTTAACCAGCCCTAAGCAAACACGTTGTTTGTTATTATTTTTATTTCTTTTATTTTAATAAATTTATTTATTTTTTATTTATTTATTTTTGTTTTGTTTTTGGGGGGGTTGTTTTTGATTTTTTTTTTAATTTATTATTATTTTTTTTTATTTGTATTTTTTTATTTATTTTATATTTTTGGGGGGGGGGGGGGGGGGGGTTTGTTTTTTGTTTGTTTTTTTTTTTTTTTTTTTATTTTGCTGATCCCATTTCATGTTTTGAACCACCGCATATTGCTTCTTCTGAAAAAAAATAATGTGCACTTAAATGTATTATTTTGTATGATGCCTTCACAAATATGTGGCCATGCATGCCACAGTCTGTGAAAACAAAATAAGCCAAAACATGCACAGAATAATGATTATATAGTGGAGGAATTCACTTATCAACTTTCCAGACACAACACAGTGCCAGTAGACCTGGTTCAAAGTGAAAATGCTTGTATGGTTTAAAAAAAACACATTTGGGTTGCTAGTACCTAAGCCTGCATATTGGCAACAGTTAGTCTTTTCTCATTCTCAGTTTATGGACAGGCCTCATGTGAAAGCCCAGAACCTCCAGAATTCACTCACTGAGTTGCAGAGGCTGCACTAGCACTGAATCATGATTTGATGCAAGTGCTGGGGTTTAGGTTAGAGAAGATTGAGAGCAGAGAGAGTCCTATAAACTGACTGGTTTTAGTTGCACAATCTGACAAAAGTAAACACTACAATTGTTGTTGTTTTTTTTTTGTTTTTTTGTTTTTAAAAGCCATGCAAACACAGATTTGAGAAATTTGAGATACAAATTCTACATGTACCTAACCTTTAAATAGAGCTATCAAGAATATGAATAAAGACAATTACAAGGAATGATCATTTTATAAAATAATTAGTTTAGCATATCAATTAAAGTTTATGTCATACAGATGAGTTGTACAGTTTGACAGCAGTGGAGATGAAGGACTCTTGGTAGCACTCCTCTCTACACTGAGGGTGCTTCAGATTGGTGCTTCGTGATGGATGTCTGCCGGGCTCACGTCCTCCTCTCAGATCCTCCTCCTCCACAGTCCAGCCCAAGGGGCAGGCCAAGACAGAACCGCCCTCCACGTGGACCAGCTTGTTCCATTTCTAGCTGTCCTTTTATGCCCCACAAATATTGCTTGGAAACTGAGTAATGTCTCATCAAAATAATCAATTTGAACATCTCATGAAAGCAGTTTGTTATTTTTAAGATCTGTCGGTGCCAAGTTAATCCCACGTACCGGGAAATAACAGGACATTCCCATAAGACTCGGTCGCTCTCACATTTGACCTCAAGATACCGAAACATGGGGTTGGTGACACATTATAATTTATGTGGGCATCTTATAAAAGATAATAAACACAGCTATCAGAAGATAAGCCAAGCGTGTGTCGTTTCTCCTTTGGAATTTGAAAGTTGGCTTGGTTTGGCATGAATCATTGTTTTCTGGAAGAATGTGCTCTTCCACAGTCTATTACTATACTGTACATTATTTTGTGCTATTAAAGGTGCAATACATAAAGTGTGAGTTGGAGAAAGTTTGTCCGTATGTACTCTTTTAGCTTGAAAGAAAGTCAGAAAGTTTTTTTAATGAGGCCCCAGATCTGTGGACAGTAGGCATGTCACAATATGAAATGTTTGCTTGCAAATTAAACTACTGCACATCCCATCAGATTTGTGAAGTTGTAGTGTATTTTTGTATCATGCGTTTGTATATTTATGGAAAATTGTCGTGTGGGAGCATGGGTGACAGCTTGTGGGATGAGTATTTGACAGAATCGTACTTCTAGCCTTTAAGGAAAGTTCAATTAGGGCCCGGGAGAGATCACTAGATTACTCAAACATGCATGGATGATACAGAAAACCTCTTCGGGCATGTTTTTGATAAGGGAACAACATAATAAAATGGTAGAAAGCTCATTCAATACATTTCCACTCCTCAAGTATGTGACCAGCTTATTCTTGACATTCCTAGAGAGGCGACCTCACTCACAATATCCATGTTTTACACTGTATTTTCTATACTGTATATTGGATAAATGCAAGAAAGATAAATTTAATGCCATATTGTGGAACATAAAATGGAGACAAGTGGCTGACCATCCCTCCACCGGATTAGTGCACCTTTATGTAGAAGTTGTTGTGCCTGTTTGTGGTACAGCATAGTTCTACATTCTGCATCAAACACACTATAGCGCTGGTTAGCATTACATTAATCCCAGTGCAGATTAACATACCAAAAAGCATTAGCGATAGAATATACAATTTAGTTCACCTCCTTATGCATAACTAAGCCTGACTAGGTCTTGCTTTGGGTCCTAGCGGGAGTGAGACTTGACGGGGAATGCTTTATCAGTGTGCCGGGCCTCTTTGCAGTGCTTTGTGAATGAGCTGATAATCTCATACATTTTTCCAGTGACATGCGGGTGGTGTGGAGGAGAAGAGCCAGGAGGTCCAACAGTGACTTGGCAGTAGGCTACAAGTAGGTGTGAATTAGTTAAAGTTGGCAGTTTGAATGCCACCACAACTTATTATATTTTTGTAATATAAGGCACCCATTACAGTGAAGGCCAAAGTTAAATCTGTCAACTGGATGAAAAATTGTTTCGCTGCTCATCCAAGACACTTCTTCAGTTCTGGTCTGGTTCTGGTAGACAGTAGGCCCATTAAGGCTGAATGATTATGCTAAGTAGGTCTCAGGCTCAGTGCACACCTTAGTGTAGCTCAATAGACCTGACTAACATACAGAAACTGTAAATAATAGCTGTCTACAGTTTCAGTGTTAGCTCCTCCCTTCAGATAGATACAAGGCAGTGTCCACTAGAAATCTGACCAGAACTGAAGAAGCAGCCTGGATGAGCAGCGAAACCTCTTCACTCCTACAACTTTTTGTCCAGTTGACAGATTTTACTTTGGCTTTCACTATGGATCAGACCTGGACGACGACAATTATAGTAACTTTTCCAATGAAGGGTCCACCACCTGCTTGTCACCAAGTTATTGCTGTATGAAAAGTTCCACAGATGGCAGTAACTTATCATACAGTTATAAAAAATTACAGGTTTAAAAATACCCAACAACATAACAACATAAAAAATTAAACTAAAGCGTGGTCGTCTTTCCACAGATTTGACCTGTAATTCGGTCTAATGGCATCAACTGCTCATTTTCATGGAAATGGATAACTTAAATGCCATAATGCGGAACAGCACAACAAGCAGGTAGGGATCCTCCAGGAGATAAATGACATAGTGTTTCATTAAACCAGAGATATCACATATATACTATAGGGTATATACATAAGTCTTTGTCTTTGTTCAAAATTAACTTGGATTAAAACAAGGCCAAGATGTTAAAATAGTGTTTCACCTCTTTTTTATTTGTCAAAGTGCGTTCTGTTTTAAATTAGTCAGTATTTCCTAATCATTTCGAAAAATACCACAACATTCTTAGTACCATTACAACCAGTTGTGTCCCTCTTGGGGCCCACATTCCCCTGATTGAGAAACAGGAAGAACAGATGGTACAAAGTGAGGATTAGGTTGTCTATGTGGCGCAGAGCAAAAACACATCATTTGAGTTGGACACCGGGACCCGCCCTGTTGTTTTGATGCAGAACAAAGCAGGTGTCTGTCAGTGAGGAGGTGAGGCAAGGGGGCTGTCCCGTGTATTGTTGGTCCAATACTGACAGATGGGATACTGTAGTCTGCTCCTGTGCCATCGCTTTCACTGAAATTCATTCACTCTATAAACTGTAAATGCAGGAGAAAATGTGTTATGTAAGAGTAGACATAGATATTTACTTAAAACACAATTTTCTTAAACAAAAATCCTCTTCTCTCCTCTAAATCTTAACTTTCACACTTGGACACTATTTAGGTCAAAAGTGTGATTTAACACATTTAACCTGGACTAGAGCACTGAAGCAAGATTACAATAATTTGGATGATTTGCCCTAGCATTGCCCATCTCTACTGGACTAAAGGTAAAAGGTACCGGGTATCACAAAGCGGAACAGAGCATGTTGAGCTTTGGGGATGACTAATAATAAAAGGTTACTCAAACATGTGAATGAAACAAAACACAACTCTGGGTATGTTTTTGAGGATATAACTACATTATAACATGACTTCAAGCTCTCAAGAATCCATTTTATGTAATATAGGACCTTTAATATTTGCAAATACAATTAGAAAACATTGAACTTGCTATAGCCAATAACCTATTATTACATCTTGGGACACTTCTTTACAACGGAGTGATATTTTTTCTCATTGTTGATTTCAATTCTTGATAACAAATGTAAATGACTGAACTAGAACGATGAGCCCAAGTGTCAAAGCGGATCATTGCAACCTCTGCTGATATGAAATAATAATATCCATACAAAACACAGCCGTAAATTGCAAGCTTACTTTGGAATCTGGAGTGTTGCTTGTGTCTGTGCAACTGCATTTTGTGAAAACCACAAATGAAGCATTTCAGCCAGGGTGACACCCACGGAACCTGTCCTACTGCTGCTGTTCAAAGCTCCTTGAGTGAGTAATAAACATCTAACTTCAGCAGAAAGAAAAGATTTCAATCATTAAAGTCACCCAAACCAGTTCAACACACACTTTTCTTCTACTGTTATTTCTACATTATACATAGGCTGATGAGAAGGGTCCAAGTGGCTCAAATTACAATTTAAAGCAGACTTATGCATCTTTCTCTCAGTTCTTCCTAACATTTTGTAAGCAAATGTTTAGAGCATACACTTTGGTTTAGAGTCTGCAATTTATATTTGCATCACCAAACATTCTGTATCATCTTACATCACAACAAACACATTTACAGCTTTTCAAGGATAAATCTAGTTACTTTCACGCTCAAATGCAAGTGTATTATCTTTATAGGAGTGTTCTGCCTGACATAATGCAGACAAGGGGAGTAGTTCTAACAACCTCTTACACAAATACATGGCATTTTCCGGATATGCAGAAATCACAGCAGACTGCAAACTGTGAGACCTGAGCAAAAACAGTCCTGTGTTGACACAATGTAAGAAATTGTAAAACTGTGTAATAACCTCCAGTCACGTAATGTGAAAAAGGTGAAAGGAATGACAAAGTATGAAAGGTCAACAGTAAAACTTTATCAAATATTACACATACATTACAGATTAGAGATTCATGTTCATCTATTCATACCAGCGCCAACAACCACCTGACAGCAAATCAAATATAAAATTTCAAACATTATAAAACTATATTCTGCATTTATATCATACACAAACAAAGTAAATCACTTTAGACTCATTTAGAGCAGTTTGAATATTATGGGTTCAGTGTTGATTCAAGTTTTTTGGCTAAATTTGGTGCACTCCACAAACCAAATTGGCAGGAACTGCAATATCTGTAAGATATGAGAAAGTTGCGTTATAAATGTTGGTGTTTATTACTAGAAAATGTAAGGTAAAAAAGTTGTAAATACCAATTTTCCCAGGCATGGGCAGGTTGAGGTTGTTCATGATGTCCACAAACTCTTCTAAGGTTTTGGTTAAGCGGGGATTGTATTTGCGCTCCTCGCCAACTGTAGATACTGTCTGGCCTAATGTGAAATAACAATACAGCATTTATTGTAAAATGACTACAATTAATCATATTTTTAATGTAAATAAGGCAATTTTAATGTCTTTGCGTACCTTTGTAGTCATGCGCGGGATAGACTAGGCAGCTTTCAGGGAGGGTGAAGATCTTGCTGTGAACGGAATTGTAGAGCCTCTTAGGACAGCCTGAAATATATAAAAAAATAATCATCATAATCACAGTAATAATCATCATCATAATAACAATAACAAATTCATGTTAACTGCACAATCCTGTATTATTTTAAGGTGATATGGTAAATTAGTAAAATTCTAAATCAATAACAAAACTATACTACAGTGCAGTGACGTGCGTTCAGGGGGGGCAGAGCCTCACCTGTCAATCTTGAAAAAAAAACAAAAAAAACTTACTTATAGAATATAATATTGATATTTGTCATCTAGTATGTATTACAAACCCCTTTTCCATTTGAATCCAATATGGAAAAATATAGTTTCAATGAAGAAAATCAGAATTTTTGCATGTCCTGTAACTCGTTCAAACACAGGGAGGAGGGGCGCTGTGAGGCAGCATGCTGCTGTGCCGCTCAGAGCACAGTATAATTCTGCACAAACTGTGCTGGTATGCGATGGAAATAATGTGTTGCTGTCCTTCTGTACACAAAAAAAAATAAAAAAAAAAAATGCTCTGTATTTCCATATTCTGGATAATGTATGAAATGTGTTTATGATATGTGTTTAGTCTGCAGATTAATTATTAAACAGCTGTAAAAGTTCTCACTTGGTGAAAAAAAACAATATGCCTGAGTCATGACAGAGGCCAAAATGGAAGATTACATTTCCAAGCTAATAAGATTTGCAAATCTGGATTTTCAATCAAAGCAAGAGGTTATAAACTAAAGAAAGACCTACACTGGAGTTGAAAGGCTTGTTTCAGATTACTGGAAAGAACGTTAAGTTTTCAAACAGAGTGTTACACTCAAAAAAAACTGTCTGTGTGGATGTCCCATGAGAAACTGCCTTTTCTGCTTTCCCTGTCTTCTATTTTTAACGAGTGACAATGTCTGGACTCAAAATGGATATTGTGACATGAAGAACTTGCCCAGAAGCCTGAATAGGCAAGAACAATCAGCCACTTACATTCAAAGTCAGGTAGCTTTGAAAACGTTTGGGGTTTCTGGGATAGACCTGGCTTTGGAAGAACAGCAGAGACTCAACATTAGACTGCACAATGCAAATGTAAAGGAAAACCGTGAAATTTTCACAGACCTCATCAACGCGACCCGTTTCCTTGATAAACAACAGCCAGCATTTGCTGGCAATGAAGAGAGCGCAGGCACTGTTAATCATGGCAACTATGTGGAGCTATTATATGTGTTTGCTCAGAAAGACAAAAGGCTAGCAAAACATTTAAAGTATCCACTGTGTTTTCTGGCTTGTCAAACAAAGAGCAGATCTCTGTCATTTTGCACTATGTAGTACTAAAGACTGGAGCGGCTTGTGAAGTGAAGGAGGCATTTTTGGGTTTTGACGACATGAATGCAGACACATGAGCCCCCGCAGCAGTATGTTATGGGTGTGTTGCAGAAATACACCTGTGTTGAAAAGCCTGTAGCTCAGACGTACGATGGGGCTTCTGTTATGGCATCACAATACCAGCAACAACAGCATCTGTAGAGAGGTCCTTCTCAGCATAAAAGAAATCAAAACATACAGTCGGAACAGGACTGGTCAATGACGACTTTAATCCCTGGCAATGACCTCCATGGAGTCACAGAGACTTTAAAACTGAGGGACAACAAGGAGGACTTCTACAAAAAAGTCATAAACATTTTTGTCCAGAAGGATCGTCACATGGATTTTATGTACAAGGTAAGATCATAAACTTTTATTTATTTTGGCTTGAAATAGGCTCAATTTGAATTAATTTGGACTTTAATAAAATATGTGTCACATGTTTGCGTAAAGAATGCCGATATGAGATATATAGCACAACTCATTGTCTGTTCTCAATCAAATTATGTTGAAAGTGCTCTTTTGGGTTTATTCGCATTTGCATCTGACTCTGAAAGACTCACTAGCCATGAACCTCACTGCACGTCACTGCTACATTGAATGTTATTTTCACTGGACAGTTATTTCAGATTAACTGTAAGACTGAATAAAAATACAACACTGCTCTCTAGTGGTTAGACTGATGCACTACGAATCACACCTTTTCCATTTAAAAGAGACAAGGTCAGGTTTGTAGTAACATTGATTGATACCTTGCTGGAAGTCTGTTCTACCACACCCCCTGATGAGGAGAGTGTCTCCAGTGAAAGCCATGTTCTCATCCCCGGTCACCAGAGTCATGCAGCCATCTGTGTGACCCGGCGTCTCCCTGACCACCAGACACTGCAACAAATCACAGCACTCATGTTTGGTATCATCTGGGAAGAAGACAGCAAAAGGTACAAGGAAACAGAAGGCAGTAGTACGTACATGTTTTCCAAAGGGGATCTTGTCTCCTTCTGTGAGTAGTAAGTCAGCCTGGGCACCACTGTGTTTGCTGATTGCACTTTTCAGCCCCACCAGTTTCTTCTTCATGAGCCCTGTGCTTGTGATGTGGTCGGCATGGCAATGAGTGTTTACTGTAAATATATATAAAAAATAAATTAAAAAAAACAACTAAACAATATCATTCTATGCCCACATCAGATAAAATTTAAACATATAAAATATATACACATTTATTTTTAAACACTCAAAATGTATGGATGTAAAATAGTAGTAGAAACCAGGGGGGCACGTATGACCCCGGGGAACTAGAATACAGTGTAATTGCACATCCACTACAGTAGGTGGCAGTTGCGCTCTCATTGTCAGAGTGTGGGCAGGTATTATTAGCTCTATGGTGGGTTTGTGCGCGTACCCACCACAGAGCAGTATAGTAGATAGTGAAGAGACCGTGAACACAGAGAAGTGAACAAACCCCTCAAGAGACACGATGGAAAAATATTTAACAGGGATGAAAAGAAAAGCAGAGATAGACGGAGGTAATGAGATAAACCAAAGTCACCTGAAAGCTATATTATCAGATATTATCAGTCCCGGAGGTCCAAAAGTACTTTTAATGCTCAAAAATTTTCATCCATTTCAAGTAAAAATTATCTTTATGAGATGTTTACGGAAAGTATATGTAAAAATATATCAAAACATGGATAATATTATATTGAAAAAACATTTAAAATGATGTTAAATGTACTGATTAAAAAAAATACACTGAAAAAAGCTGTAATCTTTCAACCAGTAAGGGTAACTTTGGGGACCCCAGTCCTTGGGACAGCGGACGGAAATTAGCCTTTGGGTATAATCCGGCGTGTTTACGTTCATGTTGAATTGTGTTTCTTCATTAAACATGCCCCAAAGAAATAAAGAAATACAAATAAAATATCCCAAATATGTATTAAGTATAGTCATTTATTGTTGTCAGTATATGTCCTGTCCCCAACAATGAAAAAACATGCAATGCAATAGAAAATCCCCAGTACATCCTGATGGTACTTGCTGGGCTCATGTACCTGCCACTTTCAGGTTGAGTCCCAGCTCCTCGATGAGCTGCACGTCTCTGTTGAGGGTCTCCAGCACAGGGTCTATGAGGACAGCCTCCTTAGTGTCAGTATCTGCCAGCAGGTATGTGTACGTGCAGCTGTCTCTGTCAAACAACTACAAACACAAAGACACAAGCATGACTCAGCAAAGCACCGCACCTCCTCAGGAGCAGGAGGCACATGAGGCTGCTGGGATCGTGCACTGCTCACAAACTTTAAATAAGAATCATGTATTCTCTGGTGTAGCTTTGATGTTTAACCATCTGAAGTGAGTAGCCTTTAAGGCAAACCACGATCACACTTCCCCTCCGTTTGCAGCAAATTATGATAATAAAGTTATGGAGAAGTCATTACAACGAGAAACGAGCAGAAGTTCACAAACCCCAACAAACACGGGCGGTGGAGTCAAGATGAACACTAGAGTTAAGTCCACAAATATGTCTGTTTATGTGGTAGATTTAACACAAAGTTAACAGCTTCCGCCTACAAAACCTCTGCGCATTTACAGCATGACCACAGCAGAGAACACATCCAGAGCTGTACCTGTCTGAATAAAAGTCCTCCGGTCCGTGCCATCCTGGTGCAGTATGCTCTGAGAGCGGCTCGGAGCGGGGAGACGGAAGTGCTGAAGCCCGGGGAGACGTGTCTGGTGTGGGACAGTGAGTAACTGCAGCTCTGACTGTTTGCTCTGAGACTCAGGGCTAGAGCCAGTCTGACTGGCTTCATCCTGGTAATAACAGAGCATTAACATCTCGATATATCGTGACAACACATGATTATCATCTAGGGCATGAGTCAAACGAGCTGTAACGATAACCACGGAGGGAGATAAGCGGCAGTTTTCATTGAATAATTATTAATTTAATCTGGATTAGAGCACTAAATCAAGATTATAATGGGATCACACAAAGATCAAACAAGGATCAAAGCAGGACTATTTCAATTTACTGCTTTTGGTTAAAGGGTGTATGTTAGGCTATTTTCGGATCTATGTTATAATGTTTCCTTATCGAAATCCTACTCAGAGTTTTGTTGTTTCATTCACACATGTTGAACTCACAACCCTGCATATTTAGTCTGAGTTCCTCTCTCAAACTAAAAACACACTGTTCCACCTTGTGATGTCATGTGGTAATACAGGAAGTGCTCCACTGTGATTTTTAAACTCTGTACACTTTCATTACAATCATTTGGATGATTTCAGCCCTGGAATTACCAATCTCTACTGAACTAAAGGTAAAGGGTAGTTGTTAACCACAGATTTATTACATCACACAGTGGAACAGTGGAACAGAAAAAAACATATATAAGTCGCACTGGACTATAAGTTGTATTTTTGGGGGGAATTTATTTTACAAAATCCGAGACCAAGAACAGACATTTTATCTTTAAAGGCAAGTTATAATAAAAACAATAAAATGGAGAACAGCAGAGTGAATAGCAGTACAGCTCGCTAACGTAACACAAATGAACTGAATCAGATACACATATGCGGCTTGTTCACAAACACAAGACACACGAGAGTCTTTTCACTGATGTTTACTGTGGTCTTATTTCATCACAGTTCACACCGTAGAACAAACACATCAAATATACATAAGCTCTGGCTCATGTCACATAAACACACAAAGCTGCAAATGAACACGTGGAAAATATACAAACCACAAACAACTACAAACAAACAAGTGAACCAAAAACTTTATATTTTACTTTTCAACTGTTTCTTAAATAGTGCTCTGTCGGGTAAGACTTCACATTAGTGTAAAAGGCTGCACCAGAAAACAGGAAATTAAATATGAAATGTACAAAAGAAAATGAGTCAAGTACATTTTCTTACAGGTATTACAAACACAACAGCGCCATCTAGAAGTCGAACAAGTGAACATGTATAATCAACCATTATCTAACACATTTGTAAACACATGAAGCATAGACAGTGAACTGAAAACGTGTCTGATACATTAACGTAAGATATTAACAGTTAATCAGATAACTCTAACTCAGAGAACTTAATCAGAGAACTTACTCTCGATCTCACTCCAAATCACTGAATCCAATGAATTCTTCATCCTCGGTGTCCGCCTGCTCTAGAAGTAGATGAAGCGTCGCTTCCGCATGTTACGTTGTCAGTGTAACAATAATGATGTTAAATTATACTTTCATCATTTCACATATAAGTCGCATCTGAGTATAAGTCACACCCATGGTCAATATAAGACCTTTAATATTTGCGAATACAATTAGAAAACATTGAACTTGCTAGAGCCAATAATCTATTATTACATCTTGGGACACTTCTTTACAACAGAGTGATATTTTTTCTCATTGTTGATTTCAATTCTTGACAACAAATGTAAATGACTAAACTAGAACGATGAGCCCAAGTGTCAAAGCGGATCATTGCAACCTCTGCTGATATGAAATAATAATATCCATACAAAACACAGCGTAAATTGCAAGCTTACTTTGGAATCTGGAGTATTGCTTGTGTCTGTGCAACTGCATTTTGTAAAAACCACAAATGAAGCATTTCAGCCAGGGTGACACCCACGGAACCTGTCCTACCGCTGCTGTTCAAAGCTCCTCGAGTGAGTAATAAACATCTAACTTCAGCAGAAAGAAAAGATTTCAATCACAGAGGTCATCCAAACCAGTTCAACACACACTTTTCTTCTAGTATTATTTCTACATTATACATAGGCTGATGAGAAGGGTCCAAGTGGCTCAAATTACAATTTAAAGCAGACTTATGCATCTTTCCTAATGAAGGGTCTGCCAGTTTCTGATCTCCATAGAATGTTCCACAGTATGGCATTAAACATGCCTATCTCCATGGAGAGTTCAGATCTGTGGATACACTGCTCACAATAATCACGCAGTTCTTCATAACATTTTCTAAGCGAATGTTTAGAGCATACACTTTGGTTTAGAGGCTGCAATTTTCCGGATATGCAGAAATCACAGCAGACTGCAAACTGTGAGACCTGAGCAAAAACTGTCCTGTGTTGACACAATGTAAAACTGTGTAATAACCTCCAGTCACGTAATGTGAAAAAGGTGAAAGGAATGACAAAGTATGAAAGGTCAACAGTAAAACTTTATCAAATATTACACATACATTACAGATTAGAGATTCATGTTCATCTATTCATACCAGCGCCAACAACCACCTGACAGCAAATCAAATATATAAAATTTCAAACATTATAAAACTATATTCTGCATTTATATCATACACAAACAAAGTAAATCACTTTAGACTCATTTAGAGCAGTTTGAATATTATGGGTTCAGTGTTGATTCAAGTTTTTTGGCTAAATTTGGTGCACTCCACAAACCAAATTGGCAGGAACTGCAATATCTGTAAGATATGAGAAAGTTGTGTTATAAATGTTGGTGTTTATTACTAGAAAATGTAAGGTAAAAAGCTGTAAATACCAATTTTGTCAGGCTTGGGCAGGTTGAGGTTGTTCATGATGTCCACAAACTCTTCTAAGGTTTTGGTTAAGCGGGGATTGTATTTGCGCTCCTCGCCAACTGTAGATACTGTCTGGCCTAATGTGAAATAACAATACAGCATTTATTGTAACACGACTACAATTAATCATATTTTTTATGTAAATAAGGCAATTTTAATGTCTTTGCGTACCTCGGTAGTCGTGTGCAGGATAGACTAGGCAGCTTTCAGGGAGGGTGAAGATCTTGCTGTGAACGGAATTGTAGAGCCTCTTAGAACAGCCTGAAATATATATATAAATATAAATATATATAAATAATAATAATCCTTATAATCATAATAACAATAACAAGTTCAAGTTAATTGCACAATCCTGTATTATTTTGGAATGGACAGTTATTTCAGAATAACTGAATAAAAATACAACACTGCTCTCTAGTGGTTAGACTGATGCACTACGAATCACACCTTTTCCATTTAAAAGAGACAAGGTAAGGTTTGTAGTAACATTGATTGATACCTTGCTGGAAGTCTGTTCTACCACACCCCCTGATGAGGAGAGTGTCTCCTGTGAAAGCCATGTTCTCATCCCCGGTCACCAGAGTCATGCAGCCATCTGTGTGACCCGGCGTCTCCCTCACCACCAGACACTGCAACAAATCACAGCACTCATGTTTGGTATCATCTGGGAGGAAGAAAGCAAAAGGTACAAGGAAACAGAAGGCAGTAGTACTTACATGTTTTCCAAAGGGGATCTTGTCTCCTTCTGTGAGTAGTAAGTCAGCCTGGGCACCACTGTGTTTGCTGATTGCACTTTTCAGCCCCACCAGTTTCTTCTTCATGAGCCCTGTGCTTGTGATGTGGTCGGCATGGCAATGAGTGTTTACTGTAAATATAAAAAAAAAAATAATTAAAAAAAAAAAATATAAATATATATATATATATATATATATATATATATATATATATATACTAAACAATATCATTCTATGATATATATATTAAACAAGATCATTCTATGCCCCCAAATATGAAAATATATACACATTTATTTTAAATACTAAAAGGTTATGTGTGTAAAATAGTAGAAAAATACAATAAAATGAAAAACTTAAGAATACAAACTTAAAATATAAATATGCACTAATTTAATGATATTATCAGTCCTGGAGGTCCAAAAGTACTTTTAATGATCAAGAGTGATCATCCATTTCAAGATAAAATTATCTTTATGAGATGTTTACAAAAAGTATATATATGTATATGCGTTTTAGATAATCAGATGTGTCCACATCAGTCTAGTTATGTCTAGTATGGAAAACATAAATTGGACATGGGGACATTTTATTGTATTTAATTGCTAATGTTAATGATGACCTGATAATGTAATTGTAATGAAATGTCTATTTTTAATGTATGTTCACCTGCCCAGGGACTACAAAAAATTAACCAGAAAAAAGCTGTAAGCTTTCCTTCAACAAGTAAGGGTACTGATTGGTGGTGCCCCAACAATGAAAAATCCTACAAGCAATGCAATAGAAAATCCCCAGTACATCCTGATGGTACTTGCTGGGCTCATGTACCTGCCACTTTCAGGTTGAGTCCCAGCTCCTCGATGAGCTGCACGTCTCTGTTGAGGGTCTCCAGCACAGGGTCTATGAGGACAGCCTCCTTAGTGTCAGTATCTGCCAGCAGGTATGTGTACGTGCAGCTGTCTCTGTCAAACAACTACAAACACAAAGACACAAGCATGACTCAGCAAAGTTAAATCTACAAACATGTCTGTTTATGTTCATGTAGATTTAACATAAAGCTAATAGCTAATAGCTAACAGCTAACAGTTAAGTTAACAGTTAAGCTAACAGTTTCCATCTACAAAACAGCTGTTTACATCTACAAAACAGTTTTCATCTACAAAACGTATTAAATGCTCTGAAGCATTTACAGCATGACCACAGCAGAGAACACATCCAGAGCTGTACCTGTCTGAATAAAAGTCCTCCGGTCCGTGCCATCCTGGTGCAGTATGCTCTGAGAGCGGCTCGGAGCGGGGAGACGGAAGTGCTGAAGCCCGGGGAGACGTGTCTGGTGTGGGACAGTGAGTAACTGCAGCTCTGTCTGTTTGCTCTGAGACTCAGGGCTAGAGCCAGTCGGACTGGCTTCGTCCTGGTAATAACGGAGCACATTGTGGTAACAACAAATGATTATCATCTAGATCCAACCGCGCAGTGACGACAGCCACGTAGGATCAACGGTGTGGTGATAAACGGCAGATTTGTCGGTGAATTGTAGCGAATAGCTGAGCTAAAGCTACACCCTCACCTCACATGACCCGTGTGCACACACACCGCACACTACCGTCTCCGGCCGAGCTCCTGTGCGTCAGGTCAAAGTTCACGAGCTCAGCTGCAGTGATGTGGCGAACGATTCGGTCCTTTGAACGGTTCCTTAACGTGAATGGTTGAAACCAGATCACCAGCGACACAGCCTACAGGAAGTAATCTAGGTACTACTGGTGAAAAGTTAAGACGAGCCTACGTGACAAAGTGCAGCTTTACTAGACAAATAAAAACTCTTTATAGTTATCACAGCCCATGAACCAGTTCAAATGCTGTAATCCACTGGCAGAGTCGTAGTAAGTGTGACAGAGTGACAGTAATGTAACCCCACAACTTTATTGCACCTTGCTCACTAAACACAAACACAAAGTGGAGGTGTGGTTGGCTTTTTATTATCTCCACAGAGATCATAAACAGTGTGCAATCTTGGGTTAGCCCTGCAAAAGGTTAAAGCATGTGTTTGATAACATTTCTTTTTATTTCACTCAATACCACGTGATGCTTATAGCTTATAGCCTACCTCCAAGTACCCCCCAACCCAGTCCACCACTGCTGTCACCCGTGTGTAGACTCCTGGTTTGTTCCGGCGTCCGCAGCCCTCTCCCCAGCTGACCACTCCTGCCAGCTTCCACTCCCCCACGGCTGTTTCACATATGAGGGGCCCACCGCTGTCTCCCTTGGGGTCACAAAAATACTTATTTGTCAGACAGATTACTCATTGAGGAACATATATCATTGTTTCTATAGGCTACCTGGCAGGAGTCCACCCCTCCATCCATGTTGCCAGCACAGATCATGCGAGGAGTTAGGAATACCCCATAGACATGTGGACGTGAGCACACAGACTGAGCTATCACCGTGACTTGCGCTTGCCTTAAATTAGTCATTATAAAACCTAAAAGGAGGAAAAGGATAACAATACAGTGCATGCAAGTATCAAACAGAGAGTGAGGGAATAGCCTGTATGACCTATGGTATCTAATCAAACAAATACTATAACTCTGCAGATGACACTCAGATCTATGTCTCACTAGCAGCAGGTGAATATGGACCCGTGGATTCACTCTGCCACTGCATCCAACAGATCAGTGTGTGGATGCAAAACAACTGTCTCCAGCTAAACTCAGACAAGACTGAAATCATAGTCTTTGGCCCACAGAAAGGCAGAGAAAGTGTCAGCAGTCACCTCCAGTCTCTCTCTCTAAAACCTTCAAATCAGGCTAGAAATGTAAGGGCCGGGGCCTCAAAGACTGGCCTCCTGCTGGGGTCCAGAGTCAGGACTAACATGGGGAATCAGTGTTTAAGTTCTATCCTGCTAAAACCTGGAGCTGTCTTCCTTAACATGTGAGACAGGACTCATCTATGACAATGTTTAAATCCAGGCTCCGTTTAGCCGTGCGTCTATTAGTCCTGGGTGTACTCAATTTAAAACTGGTGGTACTCTGAAAGCCAGATCTTTTCTTTGGTGGTACATGGTGTGAAATATTTGAGAGCCACTGGTCTAGTTCATGTATGGAGTAGCCCACCTCCTTCCATGATATGACCCCAGCCTGTGATCCAGCAGTTGGCACCAGTGGGAAAGGACTCACTCGCTCTGGGCAAACACACCGGGCGCACGCCATCTACAGTTTATAAAAAAGATTACATATTATCAGAGGAGGAAAGAGTACTGAAAATTTGTACTCAAGGAAAAGTATAGTTACATGGCTACAAAATACTCAATTACAAGTACAAGTAGTGCTGTCAAAATTGTAGTATACTTAAGTAAAAGTAAAAAAGTATGTATTCTCTGATCTCTGGGCAATCAGAGCAGGTGGGATTCAGTGCTGTTATGTGTGTTTATAGGTAAAGAGAGGAGCAGACACAATTGGGACAGTTGGGACTTGAAAGTACTCAGTAACTTTTAAGACTTACAATGTATCTACTTAAAGTTACATGGCTAGAATTACTACTCATAAAAAAGTACTATTAAAAAATAGACTCTATTAAAGTAGTAGTAGTTACTTTCAAACTTTTATTTTACTACAACAAACTTCTTTCAGCATTATCTCATCCAGGGACGTCACTAGACCTACAGCTATACTAGAGGACCAGGGCCTTTCATTTGTACCTACATACTTCTCCAAAGTCTTATGTAGTGCTCCTGTTTAAAGGGGTTCTGGGGGTCCCCCATTAGGAAATTCTGCACAAAACAGATGTAATTTCCTGTCATCTGGTGGCTTTTAGATTAATAAATGCTTGCTCGCCTAACTGAGAATTAACTCCCAAGATAGGCTTTTGCTTATTTTATTACTAATACAACTATAGGATATTCTTATTAAACTTAACATGTGTTTTCTACAAACTACTGATCATGTGCCAGTGCCAGTGGCAGTGAAACCCCCAGCGCTCTAGAAAACTGGGCTGTGGACAGACCCTCCATTGTAAACAAAAGAGTAGACAAAACTAAAGCCTCAGACATCTGTTAGGACACCTGGCCTCATGTTTTATGTTGCTTTTAATCCAACTAAAATATAGTGAGAAACTTCACTGCGGTACTTTGTAGAATCAACATGCCTCTATCTTGACGTGGCTATGCCTCTAACTACATGAATATGAGGCAGACTTTAAAAAGTCACTAAAAGCTTGAGCAGTGAGTGCTCACTGTGGGCTGGTAAAGTCCGGCTGCATTCAGCTTAAGAAACAGCATTCAGTCCTCACCTCAGTGCTGTCACAGGTCCTCTCCTGCTCTGTGCTGTACTAAAGGACTAGGACATATAGGACCAAGGTCATGCATATAGGACCAAAGTCATGCATATAGGACAGGACTGCAAGGTCATGCATATAGGACTCTGACCTGAGTATGTATGCTCAGGTCAGAGTCCTAAAACTCTGACCTGAGCATACATACACTACTCAGGTCAGAGTTTTAGGACTCCTTTAAAATGGCATACACGCACTGTAGTAGGCTGGATCATGTTGAAGCCAACATGAAGCAGCGTGTTTTGGACGAGTCCAGGTGAGGAACCTGACTATATGCTCGTTGCACAAGAAGACTGTTCTGTTATTTGTTTTTTCATGCTAGAGCATCACTTTCATAGTCACATGCAAAGCACGTCACCTTTCTCAATTCCCAGGATCCTTCCTCCATAGACTACTGTGCTACAGAGTGTCCTGGACCCAACCCAACTGCACCTAATTGTATCTGACCCCGATTGCGGCGGTCAACACGCATCACAGAACCGTGACCTATAATCTGTACCTCTGTACAGCTTATAGCCTAGATTGTGAGCCGCACTCCTCATGTCACTATGTGCTCTCTTGCCTCCTGTGGTGCACAGACTGGGTCCTACCATACTGGGGCACTGCTGAATTACACTGGGGCATGTGCTCCAGTAAAAAGGTCTAGTGACGTCCCTGATCTCATCAATGTTTGCTACTGAAATACACCATGAAGACAGTAAATCGTATACAACCAGCAATTATGTTCTGTACCGGTGTTTATTGCCATTGTGTCACCTCACATGACCTCCACTACCTGCATTCCTCCAGCAGATGGCGCCACCTGTCCCCTTACCGCTCATGTCTATGTTGGTGATGGTCCGCAGCAGTCCCACGTCGTAGTCGTTATTCACGGGTTTGTAGCTGGGATGGGAAAATAACTGCAGTCCTCTGTAGCGTTTCCCCACAAACCCATCTCCAATGACCACACTGTTCACCAGCACGTGCCAATCAGCGGGCTCCACCATGTCGTTTCTGCACAGGGGAAGCAACAAGGATGAAAAAACAAACAAAAACGCTATTGATAAGATTTGTCTTTTGTGGGTTGACACAGTGTGGCCAGTTTTGGTTTCAAATCTTCAAGCAACAAAGACTCTGGAAACCTTGCACCATGCAGAGTGCAGCAGAGCCTATTTGAGGAGGGGGAAAACTCAGTGGTGTAACTAGTGCATTTTATTGAGAAGTATGAATTAGTTCCAAAATGACTCAACCATAATTTTGATTTAAGGTGAGTTAATGCTGGCATCACTAATACAGTGTTTGTTTTTTTGCTCCACCAACACAAAAATCAGACACATGCAAGTTCATATTCAGGTTGTGCAATATACAGGTCAAGCTCTGAAACGCTAGACCCTGGATTATAAGGTCAAGATGTGGTAGGGCTGTGGTGAGGGTTCGCTTTACACACTAAACAGAAAATTGATTTGCTCCACCTTTGTACCATTATTTCACTGTTATGAGTTAGTTCTTACTCCATAAAACAGTGAGCAGCGGTGATGACCCAGTGTGCGGAGACGATGGCCCCTCCACAGATGTGCTTGCCTTTCCACTGCATACTGATCAGCCAATTCCAGTCACCCTTGGATGCCAGCGTGCCTCCCACTATTCGCAGGTTGTTGCTTACAGAAAGTGGACAATCTACGAATGAAAGAAAGATCGGTGAAATCATATGAACTTCTCAGGGCTTAGTACTAGATGCATTCTGTTTTCAAGTGAATTCTGATCCATTTAAAGAGATTGCCTTCTTGTGTTCATGCCGTAGTAAGTAATTTAGCACCAAAATACACAATATTTCTGTATTATTGCTCTTTCCATTGTGCCAGAGAGTAATGTCTGTCAAACTGCGGTACGTGTACTACTGATGGTATGCGAGCTTGGACAGTTCCTCAGTTTGTGGGTTTGCCCAAGTCCATTTTAACCACCTTTTGTCCTATTTTGTATAATGTCTTGTTTCGAACTACAGTGGAAATGATGCAGTCCACCTTTAGACCTGTTTTAACCCTAGATTAGACCGGAATGGCATGGTATGGTCTGCTTTTATTTAGACAGGGACAGTGCACGACATTACATTGACCTTAAAAAACAGGAAAGACGTATAGTGCCAGGTTATAGCATAAATACTCATTTCCACCTGTCGTCCCTGGACAGGCTGGTGTAAAGTAAGATTAACAGTTTGGTGTAGGTGGATGAAAGACCTGGAAACATATGGTACATACGTCAAATACAACACAACTCGCCTCTCAGATACGCCATTTCTAAAAACATTCAGTTCACACACATACACAACTGTACCAATTTATTCACACACACAATCAGTCAATTTCAGATGTACAAATACTACTTTCATACACATTCACTGATGGGTCCGAACTTGCTTTAACATTACATGAGCACATCACACGTGCAAACTGTTGAAAACATGCATGTTATAATCTCATTTGGCAAACTATTCCACTGATTCATGGCAACAAAAGAGAAAGCCGATTCAGCGAAAGAGGTCCTACAATTTGAAAAGCTGCACTCTCCTCTAGAGGGCGCCCTAGTGACTCAAGTTGTTTTTCTGAGCTCAGTGAGACAAACTTTCTTAGGGGAGGACTAGCAAATACCATGAATTATTTTAAATAGTAAACAGATGTTAGAATAGTCCTGTTTTAGACTTGATTTAGATCTGGTGGTACTCAGAAAGCCAAATCTTATCTTTGGTGGTACTTATAGTGAAATATTTGAGACCCACTGCGATAAAACACGTTAACGTCATATCATTGTTATTTGGTCATTTATATGAAACAATAATGAAACATGCACCACTTAAAGAAAGAGTTTTGCTAAAAATCATGTCTACTTTTCCCTAGTTTAAGCTTTTGGTGAAGTTTGTAATTATTTCACGGTTAGACGAGTCATACATAGAGGTAAATCCATTACACAATAGTCCTGTTATAGGTTAAAGGTTATGATTTGAAAAAATATGACCTTTATTTTGTGTTTTTGTAAGCTGTTGTATGAATATATGAATAGATCTCCACTTACCTCCAGTGCTGTTTGTTTGGTTGGTCTGATTACTTGGGTTTTTGGACAGAAAGGGAGGCTGACTGGAGAGGCTGCAGCTTCCCATCACTTCACAGAAAGATGGCTTATGGTTCTCCGGTTCGGACGGAAACCCAACAAACTTGACTGATGCGGAGAGATACAAAGTGATACAAAGTCAAGATGCATACATACATCAAATACTCCAAAAAAAGTCTATTTTAGCTTCTCTATTTCTGTGACCCAACTTGAAAATAAACATGTACTCAAAATCGGGGCACTTTTGATCCACGTGAAATTATCTTGACCCCATAACATTCTTTGAACGTTCTAGCTCGAAAACATTCTGTATTCCTCCCGGGTTCAGATTTTCTCTTCATAAATGATTCAAATTTTGTCTAAATTAATGAGAGGGGCTTATGAACGGACACTATCTGACATTTGAAATATGCAAAACCAATTAAAGTGAATTTATCGCAGGCAGATTGTTTTACCATCTGTAGTGAAGTGCAGAGTCAGTGCAGACAATGTAGAAGAAGGTAACATTATCTAACAATAAATATATAATAGTAGTTGAATACTGGTATCCGGTGAAATGCCAAGAGTGCAGAGGAGTGGTCAAAGCAAAGGGTCGCTATTTTAACATGTTTTTATTTTATTTTTTTGTTTTACTACACTCCATGCGTGTTCATTCATAGTTTTGATGCCTCCAGTGAGAATATGCAATTTAAATAATTATGGAAATATAGAAGATACAGAAGAAAATAGGTTTAACTAGCAAAGTTTCAGATAACAAGTGAAATCTGGGTCATTTTTTTCCTCTTTTAAATCAGTCTTTTCAACCACAAAACACTCCCTTAAAAAGATCAATAATCTTTTTAATAGTTCTTTCAATTAAGGGAATTTTATCAAGTAGAACTATTCATCACCATTAACTAACATAGGAAACCACTGAAATATTATCAATAAAACGGCAATTCTTTTCTTTGTCTGGCATGTGATTTATAATTAGTACGTTTTTTTTTTTTTTTTATGAATGCAAATGTGCAATGACAACTTACTTAGAAGAGCAGTGAGGATGACAAGATGGACGGATATGGCTATGCCCAGGATCAAGAGGAGAACACGTTGGGAACAGCCTTGAGAATTGACTTCTGCAAAAACACAGGGAAATGCGGTCAGTAAAGCAGAGGTTTTAACTTTGTATGAGTTCTGCTATGACAATTTTGAGTTCTGACATCACCATTCTGTAATACACATACAGAGTTGTAATAAAAGGGATATTATTACAACTTCCTCCTTTTATCTCACCCTTCAGGCCACAAATGTGTGTGTGGCAAGTCACTACATACACCAAAAAAAAAAAAATACATGAACAAAAAACACAAATAGAAAGTGATGTGAAGGTAAAATAAAGCGTTTTATTGTTCCGATAATCAGGAAGAGCTCTGTTAGCATGCTAGTTGTTGCAGTTAGCATTACCGTGATAACAACAACAATCATGCTGACTTCGCTGTGGCCTCTGAAAGTCATGAAAAGCACTTGTAAACTCATTGCGGTGAATAATTACAATGCTCTGAATGCATAAGGTAAGAGAGGAATAACTTTGGATCAGTACCAGTGCCATTTGGTTTAACACACACAACCTCGGTACTTTACCTATAGCATCTTCAGACTTTTTACTAAAAACATCCTATTCTCAAGAGCAAGGTGCACAGGGCCATACATGCATAAAATAGTGTAAAGCCTTAGCTGTTTGAAATTACTTTCAAGGGACCCCCTAAGGCAGAACCTCACAGCCGTGCATCAGGAAACAACTCTCCCAATGTAAATGTCAAGTAGATAAAAACAGGAAAAGCCAGTCATTTATAACTCCTGAGCAGATAGAAACGCAGACAGAATGCATCTATACAGTTTCCCAAGGACCAGTTCATTTTTTATTCGCATTAAGGCTATGGCTCCCGGCTATGGTGGCATATGTAACACTGATAGATTACATGTGCATTCTCAAGTACAGCGTCCTTATAAAATGCATGTATTCTATTTATGGGGGGAAGCTCCATAGCAACCAGCAAAAAACATGCTGTTCACTCTTCATGTTGTCTTTATTCCAGCACTCACAGGCCTAAGTGTCTCATCTAACAAGAAAATGTGAGGCGAGGTTTGATTATCCTCACTATTGTTTAATTGGATTAATTGTTTTGAGTCTTATTTACAAAGATGGGTAGTTCTCAGTTACATTTACTCAAAGATTACGTTAGCACCATACTCGCTCCTATCTAGTGTTGTTAAAATGTCAAAGTCAATTTTGATACTTAGGAATAGACTCGATACTCGATACTTGATTCCGATTCTGATGCCATGATGATAATAAAAAAAAACACTCTTTCCTAAGACAATAGAATGTGATTTTCAATATTAAATCATAGTAGTCTCTTATATTCCCATGTGGTGTTATATCTGTGTAACCCTCAGTCGTCCAGGTTGGTTCCATAGTGGTCCATGGGTGAATACTAGTCTATGTGTCTTATACTTGTTCTGATACAGCTCAAGATCATTCTAAAGCTATTCAGGAAAGGTTCATTTCTGTTTTGTTACAAATTTTTGTATCGAGTAATTGTACTCTTACTTGAGTAAATGCGTCGTTACTCTTACCACTGCTACTGTGAGTAAGGGTTCACTACATCAAAACTAGAACTAAACCAGGACTAAACTTCAAATGAAATGAGGACTAAACAAGAAATGGAACAGGGCCAAACCAAGTCCACATCAGGTCTGAAATGGGCTCAATATAGGACGAAATAATGAGTGTGAAGTGTGTAATCTACAAGTGACAAAAGTTATATGAGGACAATACATTCACTTCAAATAATCCAGACAGTTGCTCTTCAAATTACTCTTATTTGAATGCCCATCCATCCATTTTCTTCTGCTTTATCCGGGGCCCGGGTTGCAGAGGCAACAGTTTCAGCAGGGACTCCCAGACTTCCCTCACCCCAGACACGTCCTCTAGCTCTTCTGGTGGGACCCCAAGGCATTCCCAGGCAAGCCAAGATACATAGTCCCTCCAGAGTGTCCTGGGTTTTCCCTGGGGCCTCCTCCCGGTGGGACAGACACCTCTCCAGGAAGGCATCCAGGAAGCATCTGGAACAGATGCTAGAGCCACGTCAGCTGCTCCTCTCAACATGGAGGAGCAGTGGCTCTACTCCAAGCTCCTCCTGTGTGACTGAGCTCCTCACCCTATCTCTAAGGGTGCGCCCAGCCATCCTGCAGAGGAAACTAATTTTGACCTCTTGTATCCACGATCTTGTCTGTTCAGTCATTACCCAAAGCTCACCATAGGTGAGAGTGGGAACGAAGATTGACCGGTAAATCTAGAGCTTTGCCTTTGACTCAGCTCCTTCTTCACCACAACAGACCGATACAGCGACCACATCACTGTGGACGCTGCACTGATCTGCCTGTCAATCTCACGCTCCATCCTCCAGGTTCTTACATGAATGGTAGTTTTTAACTCTTTGTACTTGAACAGTTTATGAACCGCTACTTTGTAATTCTACTTGAGTAATATTATTTTGAAGTAACAGTACTTGTGACTATAATTCTTATTCTCAACAGCACACTTTCTTCCACTCCCACATCACTAACATCACCCTCTCTGCCTACTTTCACCTCCGCAGTATCTCTCGTCTCCGTCCCTCTGCCATACTTGTTCACAGTCTCGTCACCTCCCGGATTGACTAACTCCCTCCTCTATGGTCTCCCCAACAAATCCCTCAAGAAACTGCAGCTTCTCCAAATCTCCACAGCCCGCATCATCACCAGGACCCCATCTTCTCACCACATCACCCCCAGCCTCCAAGAACTACACTGGCTTCCCATAAAACAGGGAATCCACTTCAAAATCCTCCTCACCACCTTCAAAGCTCTCCATAACCTGGCCCCACCTTACATCTCTGACCTGCTCCACATCTCCATTCCCTCTCGCTCCCTCCGCTCCTCTTCCTCTCTCCAGCTCTCTGTCCCCTCTGCCCGTCTCATCAACATGGGGGGCAGAGCCTTCAGTTTCTCTGCTCCCCGGCTCTGGAACGCTCTCCCTCCTGACCTCAGCAACATTGACTCTCTTCCACTTTTCAAATCCAGACTCAAAACCCACCCACCACACAATCCTACGCCACATAATCAGTCACTCTCTCCAGTTTTGTATCTCTGTTTTATCTGTAAATATGTGTTTTTAACTTTGTCTTGTACAGCGTCCTTGAGTGTCCTGAAAGGCGCTTTCAAATAAAATGTATTATTAAGTGATTATTATTTGTGTAAAAAGAAAAAATATTGCTACTTCAACTAATTATTGTACTTTTTTCTGTGAGGCTACTCCAAAGTCCTGTCATGTTCTAATTGGCTCCCATCATTAGCTGCAATTAGTCTGATCACAATGTCCCCGTGTCTGACGCTGTATTGGTAAAGAGCACAATTAAAATGACAAATTACACCAGAAGGCTATAATTAAGCCCATTCCTGTGAATAGACTACTTGATGGAGGACTTTCACCAGTAAATAATCCATTTGTTGCCATTTGGTAGATGGTTTTCACTCCAATCATGGCTCAAATGTGGCGCTTAAGCTCTATAAAAGAAAATCAGGTGCCTTTGTATCACAAACACAGCAAGGTCGAGAGGCATTAAAACAGATTTAAGTCCTAGTCTATGTGAGTATTTGCCTGGGCTCATATTCAGGCTGTAATCAAGCCTCATTTCATAAAGATTTTAAAAAGCTGCGCATCTACTTATATTTATTTTGGAAGGAAACCTCAGCTACTATAATTCTCTCTGCATGCAACCATTATGTTACCATGGCCCGAAACATGACTGAACTGCTCAATAGTTATGATCAGACACATAAAAATAAATAACAACAATTACTTTTGTTAAATGAAGTTTAAACTGCCCAAGTTTCCAGCTTAATCGGTATAGGTACCACATAGGTAGAAGTATTCACCGCTACCTCCTGTATTTTTGTACTTTTCGTCTCAACCTTTTTTTTTTTCTGTCACTTAACAAACTTCATTTTGATACTAAGGAATAGACTCTACTGATGATAATTAAAAAAAAAAAACCTCTTTCTTTAGACAATACAAGGCCATTTTCAACATGAAATAATAGTATTTTCTTTTATATTACCATGTCGTGCTATATTTATATAATCCCTCAGTGGTCCAGGTAGGTACTATAGTGGTCCATGGGTGTATACTAGTCTATGTGTCTTATACTTGTTCTGATACAGCCCAAGATCATTCTAAAGCTGTTCAGGAAAGGTTCATTTCTGTCCTGTGAATCTGACTTTTTAGTATTGATACCTGCTCAAATGAGTATTTTGTTTCTCAGTATCAATTAATATCTGATTTTTGACACTTCTGACAACCCTGTAATTGTGTAATTGTACTCTTACCAAAGTAAATGCTTGGTTACTCCTGCCTCTGCTACTGTGAGTAAGGGTGGGCTCACACTTGCACATTCACTACATCAAAACTGGAACTAACAAGTGTCATTTAACTGATGTAAAACTACAATCAATATTTACCACAAGTACTATTCCTCCAAACCATGTAATGACTAGAAAAACGTTAAAAACTGTCAATATGCACTTAATATTGATTTGGGAAACTGCACACATCAATATTTCAAAAAGCAAAAACACAAATATCTAAAAGAAAGAAAAAAAAAAATAGAAAATTGTGCACAAAGCCGCACTTTATGAGCGTAATTTGAGAATTTTAGCCTTAGGTTTTAATGCGAGGAAAAGTACTGCCAGGAATGCAGATGGAAGTAGTAAGAATATCAGGAGATTTTATCAGAAGATTTTATCAATATCAAAAGATTCACTTGAGATGCTCAGCGATCTTTTTTTGACATAATTCACATTACAGTAAAAAACATTCAGTTTAATCAGTTCCTGTGAGACATTTTAAAACTGAGACAGAGGAAAAATAACACATGTTCTGTAAGATTAAAAAAAAAAGTTTAAAGCCCCACCACATAAGACTGCAGCCAAAAAATAGACAAAAGCAGTTTATTACATTGTAGGGTGACTTTTTACACTAGAAAACATGCGAGAGGGTTCATATCTCCACAGACCTGACCTGTAAGTTGGCCTGCTCGCTCCTTGTCTCCATGTTGTGTTATATGTTAAAGCTTTGCCTGTAAAGTTTCATAGAATGGTATAAAACGCATCACCTAAAGAGTTACTGTATATAGGCCCTTAAGTGCCCCCCACCTGGTGTTGTAACGTCAAAGTCTAGAATAGTGTGAACTAAAGCTATGAAAATGTGCTGTTCAGAAGGAAAATTATACATATATAAAATAACATGGGTCTGTATTGCCTCAGTGTAGAGAATGAGGCATTAGAACGGTGCATAAGACTGAAAGGTTTTTGTTGTGCGATTTGAATGTCTTTCTTATTCTGTAAAGCACTTTGAATTACTTTGTGCACGAATTGCGCTTACCTTGCCTTGACTTTAATCAGTATCTTATATGGTGCTATGAAATCTTAGACCAGTAAAAGAGGTAATACATTTGTCCTGAACACTCAACATGCAGAAAGCTTTAGAATGAGACACAGAATTATTCATGAAAAGAGATCCATTATGTCATATCAAATATATTTTCAGAAATACAACAGGCCTCTATTCTAATCAAATCTGTCTGATCCCTAACTTTCACCCAAAGCTAATCCCAGCAGTTTTAATTTAAGATTATTCCGAATGCTTCAGGTCAGGTCAAGTTGTATTGTGAATTCAAATTAGTCTCTCTAGTGGGCTGAGAATATAAGTTTTGTTGTATCTGTAGATTGTACAAAATCTCACCTCTCCATCTAACCTATCCGTCAACACGCATCTTGTAATGTATTTTTCATACAAATTGTTTGTATGAAAACGGGGTCAAATTTGGCCGCAGTTAATTGCTGCTACCCAAAATTAATAAGCAAAAAAAAAAAAAAAAGTCAAATTTCAATTCAAAAAATTCTAAAAGCTCAGAGCGCCACTTCTGGCCCCTGCATAGAAATACCTAGTGGATGGATATTGAACTAAAATGAGCCAGAGTGGTAGTGACAAGATGGCTGACCACATGCTGTTTTTTTTTGAGCTGGAAAACTACCCAAACAAAATTGTTTTCTCAGCAAACCAGCAGTTGGTAAAATTGTGGGTTTAAAAAAAATATATTTTTAGTAATAGCTTGCAGAATGTCTAGAAGTACGTTTCATATTCTTTTTGGATAAATTAACAAGCCCAATGGGTCAAATTTGGCCCTGATCCTAAATAAGCAAATAAAGGGTTAAAATTGAAAAAGTGGATATTTCAGTGTTCAGTGAAATTATAGCAGTAATTTAATGCAACGTTCATAATTTTCCAAAGAAGAAAAGGGCTCTTGGGTTCTCCAGGGTTAAAGGTAACACATGTAATTTCTTCAGTCCCTTGTAAAGTATTGCATGCAGCTTTAGCCAACCTCAAAAAGTTATTATTTTCAAGCTTTCCACTTTATGAATAAATCAATAATAACTATTTATGCAAGCGCCATTGGGTTTGTCTGCATATTTATTTGAAATGCCATCAAACTATTAATTATCGGCTTGACATTCTGAGTGCACCTGACATCGAGCTTTCTTGAGTTAAATCTATGAAGCTAAACATGATTTATTAGACAGCCTGTTCCTGTTTTCAAACCATGAGTCAGGACTATGTTTTAGTTTGAACTTTTAACCCCGCCCGCTTAGCTCTTTCAGCCACTGTAATATTGCATCATGACACAGAAACAATTATCTGGGATAGGAGTCACGCAGTTGTTTCCTTATAGTTCTCCAGTCTCCAGAAATTCATGGTCAGCTAGAGTCTGATTCGTCCACAAAAAAGGGGGCTATCAGAACTATTAAGTATCTCTATGTATCTAACCCAGACAGCACTCACAAGACTACATCTGCATGGAAGTTCATGGAAAAAGAACTATTTATGCAGAAAAAAAAACAATAAACTAATATTTTTAACTTCATCAACTTCATCATGAGTTTAATCTGCCTTTTTACATATAAATTCCAAAAAATACCAAATCTTCAGCTACATAACTCAGTCGCCAGCTTCTTTCTGATGTTGTCCCATATAAATCCTTATAAAAACCAAATAAAATAATTTGTACAAATTTTGGTTGACTATGACACCATCGACCGATCAATCGACTAATCGACTAAACAACTAAAAGGTCCTAGTTCACACAGTACCTGGCTGTTCAGCTGAGGCATCCTTAGGTAACACAAGGCTCACGGCTCCCTCCTCCACGGGGCCCCCATCTGAGACCTTCCTCTGAGCAGACTCTTCAGGCACGTTACTAGGGACTGGTGCGGTTGAGCTGGACGGATGAGTGACTTCTGGGGGGTCTACTACAGAAGACGAGGTACTGCACAGTGCTTCCTCCTGCTCATAAACTGTGGGTAACTCAGGATACAGTCTTCCATTGGAATGATAGTCAGGTAGCAGCGTTAAGACCGTGGAGGGGACTAGCGATGAAATGCTCGGTATCGGCTGGCTCGAGGTGGGGGCAGTTGGTACGGAGGTCGCAGGCGGGTGAGTTGGATCGATCGGTGGATCGGCAGGCGGGGGGAGGTCAGAGATGCAGGGGTTGCTGGTGGGTTCATTTGTGCTGGTCATTTTGATGCTGGTGAAACCTATAAAGTCTCGATTCTGTTGTGTTAGGTTTTGAGTTGTGGTCAGGAATCAAAATGCTGGAGATGAAGGATGAAAGAAAGTAAGAAAGTAACCTCCTCCTCCTCCTAAAAATGAAGAAAAGCAAAACAATATTATAGTGTAGATACACAGAGGAATCAAAACGTATGTGTGGCATTTACAACCAATATACATATAGTTTGATTGTTAACTTAATGGCAATTGGCCTTAATCTTTTGTCACTGCATTTTTTTTACCATTAACACTATTTAAGTAGATGTGTGATGTATATATGTGTGTCAGAATTCCACTTTTAAATGACAACTAATTGTAACTATGGATTGTCCAAGGACGGTATCCATTCGTCCGAGCTTGGACCATCCCGGAAAACACAGGATACTAGAAATAAAAGAGGTAAAGCTAGATGGCATATACATTACGACTAGGAGCCACTGAACACTGTACCCTGTGGTCTTTGACACATGTCATCGAGAGTGTCTACTTGAGTTTCTTCAAGCACTAGTGTAAATCTTATGAAACAAAATGGTACTTATTTGCAAAAGTGAGATGAATGAATCAACTTTTTTATGCATGCATTTACATTATTTGTCAAGTCGAAAGCATTTTACTTATGAATACACGAGTTTACAAGCAGAGATCAAGGACCTATCCTATATCTCAATGTTCACCAGATATGATGCAAACTGATGTAATCTGAGAAACTGCTGCCCAAAGTAAAATGTTGTAGAAGTTGTATGTATTCTGAATGCGTGTAAGAAAATTACATTTAATAGTTTTGCACGAATAACTGCTATGAATTGGTCTCAAGCACATTCAAGTAAATTACTATAATTTTGAAGCTACGCATATCTTGCCCATGACATACGGCTGAAACTGGGCCTATTAGTCTGTGAATAAACACACACCCTCACCTGATGTCATCTGTACAAACTGTGCTTCATTTGAATGTGTGGGCTGTTTATCCAACTCTGCCGAGCTCCTTCTCTTATTAAAACTATCTCTACAGAGGAAAAAACATCAACAACAAGCCCCAAACGACAAGCCGGTGCCTCTAGCTTCTTTGCTCTGCATCTTTTCCCAGTAAAAATCCGCTCCTTAACGGGTAGAAGTCATGTTTTGCCTGCACCACTTCACCACTACTACTTCTCTCCTTTCTTTGTCCAACTAATACGTTTCTTGTGTCGCTCTCTTCATTACCAACCTCCCCTCTGTAACGTCCACTCTTTAACTCATCACTCCCCATTTTCTCACAGCCAGGTCAGTAACGGATAGCTGCATTCCTGCCATCGGCCACCTATAAAATATGCATAGCGTTAATTGTAAGCCAGGGTCATAGTTTAACAACAAAAGGTAACTTTAAACCATTCTGAATCACAATAGGGGGTAAAAGCGAAGGGTAGATACGTATAAATTAACCAGGAGTTGATCTCAAGCTGTTTATATATATTTATCAGTTTTATTTGGAGTAGTGGATTTTCAGTCTGTACGTGCACAATCTCAAGAGCGGGTGTTTTGTTCATGGGATCACATTACTTGAGCTGACAGTGTAAGCCACTGGCACAGACGAGTAGAGCCAGGATGTTGTTACGTCTTCTTCTCAGTAACAGTGAGCTCATTTCAAAGAAGCAGGACGTGGAGGCTAGTCCGCAGGGATGGCATAAACAAAAAGTAAACCTCAAGTGGAGAAAAGGTATGATTTGAAAAGTGGGTTTATAGGTGTGGTAGATCTTGGACTGCCTTGGACTGGGATGACTGGCTCTACATGGATAAAATACATGGAGTGGGTAATATAAAAATTAAAAATGGGCTAATTGGGAAGCTTATTTCAGACCCTCCATCGATTATTTTAAAATAGAAATAGAACGCTTCAGGGGGTCTAGATTTTGCAGCAAACTTTGATGCCCTGCTGTGAAGTTAATGCTTTTGGATTACAGAAGTGCGACGTATCTTTAAACTTTCATTTTGTGCTGCGGCTTCAAAGATTGAGATATTCACTTTAATGTGTACAGAATTTAAGAGACAAATAATTAAACATGAATACACTAATCTAAGCGCGAGTTGTAATGTACGACGGAGTATAACTGTCGCATTGAAAAAATAAATGATGAGAATGAAGTCGAAGGCAGAGAAAGTCAAAATTTTACAAGAATTAAGTTATTTTGAGATTAAAGTTGTAGCCAAAAAATTTACATAATTTTTACCAAAAATACAGTCAACATTTAAGGAGTCGACACACCAAAGTGAACGTAGACTGCAAAAGACTGGTGCTTAAATGAATGAAAAGCTTATATAAATTCCCATAAAGGAGGACAAACTTTGAAATGCTGCCGTTTTCCATGTCCTGTATGTTTGTAAGTTATTAAGTTATGTGATTCACGCTTCGATCACATCCTGCACTGTGATTCAGCTCATTGTGCGCACAGCAAACAGGTTCGCTTCTCTAAACACTTTGCATACAATCACTGTTCAAAGATGTGCTCATTGTGGATAACTTCAGCCCCTCATTATGAGCTTGTGGAGCTGTGAGCACTGGGCAGTCCCACTTCTACGCACCGGTTGCCTAATCTGCCTAATCTCCTGTTTCTGTCTCCAAATGTGTACAGTTTAGTCTAATACACAGAGCTGAAACTGGTTTTAGTCCCTGATCCTGAATTCTTTATGCTGAATCAACAGTATACTGCCCCGCTGTTCCCCAGTACAGTATCCGTAGATGTTCCAGGTAGACGAGCTGCCACTGCCTCATGACACACAGCTCCAAGTGTAAACAAGTGCAGAAAACTCAAAGCCAAGGGAACAGATTTGGTGAAAATCTTGCCAACACCTGTATTTGGCTGTGGATCGGAGCACAGTCGGTGTCCTGCTCAGCTACGCACAGAAGCAGATCAGGAAATCAGATCAGGATTCCCGGGAAAATGATTCAAAAGTCGAAATGTTCAGTTTATTCTCACAGCGCCTGCATAATTATACTTATACTCTGTCGTTGTAATGGGAGAAACATGTTGTAACAAAATTTAACAAGACAAAATGGATCCATCCTGGCTTCAGTTTGTCAAATGTTTGATAAGAATTCACAGACTGCTGAAGATGCTGCACCACAATCAATAAGAGCCTTCTCGCAGCTGATGACTTTGCTTCACTGCTGTTGATGGGAAGGAACTTCTTGATGAAAAGTTTAGTCTTTGCTTTAGATTAGGACCTTGAGGGTGGGGACATGCTTTGAAAGTTATGATTTATCAGAATATAATTTAGAGAGAAAAATCTGTATATTTATTTTGGTCTTGTACCTTAGATAAATATTCATAATAATTTCACAGCAAACAAGTGTCACATTGGTAAAGAAAAGTCAAAAATAAAAATATAAAAAATGCAGGAAATAACAGTGAGTTCTAAAACAGAATCCCTCTACCTATGATATCAAATCTATTTTTTCTAAAACTTTAAACATCGATTTAACAAAATAACGCTGTTGCCAAACCATAACTATTGTGTAACTGAGACAAATTTTGGCCCCGTGTCACATCTGCTGCCTTTGTCCAACCAGGAAGTACAAACATAACCTTCACCAAACTTACAAAACTATAAAAGACTAGGCAAAATATCGATGTTAACTATGTTTTAGCGAAATGAGAAGTCTATGTGTGGTCCTGCCCGCCTGACACTTTACACTTTAAATTGCATGTTTTCACATTTGAGTTTCAAGTTTGAGTTTCTGATTACTTCATAAAACCTATATCCACTTTATTACTCTTTTTTATTTTTTTTCCTTACAATAGATTTTTGGTTATATTTTGTCATTGTTATTATTTGGAACCTGGACCATTTTCCTGCTCTCTCTAAAATGTTCCTATCGTTAAACAAGCAAACAGCATGCGATTGCTAATGTCGGCAGATAGTAAAATTAGCCGTGAACACCCATTTGTGACCACCTGCTGTTTCTGGTACTACACTTTTTATGTCAAGCACCGTTTATGTTTATTTTAGAAGTCTATTTACAACAGAGATTTTAGCTCAGGCCAAGTTTTAATTGTGGTTGTATGAGGAAAATCTGTGAAATGTCGCTTGTTTTTCCTGAACAAATCCACATGCGTTATTGTGCTATTCGTTTAATGACCTCCGTATGCATAATGCTTCCTTTGGGACAGAGCTATAGAAGTTAGGGGTGGGTCTCGGGACAGTCTGCATCTTTTTCTGTTCCACCTCAAAATTTTACTTCAGACGGAAAACAAAATGTAAAGGTCTGTTATGCAAAATTGATTCTTGCAAGATTTAAGCCATTTTAAAATATTGTGAACTCTAAAAAACACACCTGGAGTTGTGTTTTGTGTCATTCACACGTGTCAGAGTAACTCCTCATTATTGTTCTCTCTACATCTCCAAAACTCAAAATGCTCTGTTCTACCTTGTGATGTCATGAAGTGGTAGTTTTCAAGTTAACAGCTCCTTTTACCTTTAGTTTAGCTGAGATTGGCAATTCCAGGATTGAAATCATCCAAATGATTCAAGTGAAGCTGTATGGATTTAAAAACACAGTGGAGCACTTCCTGTATTACCACATGACATCACACGGTGGAACAGAGTGTTTTCACTTTGAGAAAAGAACTCAACCTAAATACACAGGGTTTTTGTGTTAAACATGTGTGAATGTAACAAAACACAACTCCAGGTCTGTTTTTGATGAGGAAACATTATAACAGAGCAGAAAATTAAAAAGAAAAATTGCCAAATATGGGAAGTAACGAAAAAAAAAAAACAAAAAAAAAAAAAACAAAAACATAATTTGCTGATTTTAGTAAATTTGTGGAGTGAATGTGTTAAATGTTTCACCCACAAGTGACACTAACAGAATATATGCATAAAATAAAGGTCAGATGTATCCATTTGTTGAACTGATGGCAGGGTGCTTGTTTACTCCAATCATGCTGACGGGCAACTTGAACCAATTTATAGCTGTTAGATTGACTCTGCCCTGCCAGCCTCTGCGCCCCACACTATCACAGCACAGGAGCAATGTAAGCCCCAATTTGCTGTCGGATGGAGCGGTCGCTCTTTTCACACAGCAGCTGGCAGCTTAATGACATTTGCTATATGCGAGGTATATAAGAGTTACAGGCAGTAATGAAGTCAACTTGAGAGTGTAAAACTTTCTGAGTTAGAAAAGTGTCAGTTTTCAATAGATTAATGTGACATCACAGCTCGTAACTGCTCATATGTTAAAACTGAGCTGGAGACCAGGTCAGAAGTCTATGGTAGAATTTCCCTCAGTAATTGTCATAATTTAGATGTTTTGACCTGGTTTATGGTTATTTGGTTATATACTGGAAATAGCCACAGAAATAAAAGCTGACCAAGTTTTATTGTCATCTCTGTCAACACAAGTTTCAATATGGGATGGCATAATTCAGTGAAAGGCGTAGAATGAAAAATGTGTATACATAAAATGACAGGGGCATCTGCCAGCTCTCAAACAGGGAGCAGTTTGTCAAGTAAAAAACAAAAGTCAGTCAAAGTGACTGCAATGTGAGCGATATGAAATTAATATATGGAATTTTCCTTGCTTTTGAGTTGAGTATCACCTGATTAACTATATAATTTCTTTGGCCATATTTGATTCAAATTTGCCTCTGCTGAGAGTTTTTATATTTTTCAAGTACATACCATAAATTAAAAGACTTTCTCTTGTTTGTAAAAAAGGAAAGTGAACTATAGGGTTGCTCAATACTCCTGTTTTGGCAGTAGTAAAGAGCATTCAGTGGGACAGGCAGACAGCATTACTGCTAAATCAAGAAATATATATACATAAATTAGATAAACACTGAAACTTTTGTGCTTTTGTGAAATTTGTTTAAATTTTGACTTCCATTTCTTTCAAAGCAAGTATTAAATGAAACGTTTTGGGGAATTGAATAAATACAGCTTTTGTGAGTATTTAAGAATTAATAAGGTCTTTTAAACAGTAAGCTCCCCGTTGAACTGCCACTTATCGTGGTGGTAGAGTTTGCGTACCCGAATGATCCTAGGAGCTATGTTGCCCGGGGCATTATGCCCCTGGTAGGGTCTCCCATGGCAAACAGGTCCTAGGTGATGGGTCAGACTAAGAGCATTTCCCAATACCCCTCTGCAGTCGCAGAGGCAAAAACTCAGGGCTGGGAGGAGTTCGGGGAGGCCACAGAGGAGGACCATCGGTCGGCCTCAAAGAAATTCTGGCAAACTGTCAAGACGCCTCAGGAGGAGGAAGCAGTGCTTCACCAACACTGTCTACAGTGTGGGTGGAGAGCTGCTGACCTCAACTGGGGATGTTATTGGGCGGTGAAAAGAATACTTTGAGGATCTCCTCAATCACATCTTCCGAGGAGGAAGCAGAGATTGAGGACTCAGAGGCTGACTCATCTATCACCCTGGCTGAAGTCACTGAGGTGGTTGGCAAGCTCCTTGGTGACAGGGCTCCGGGGGTTGATGAGATCCGTTCTGAGTATCTTAAATCTCTGGATGTTGTGGGGCTGTCTTGGCTGACACGCCTTTGCAACATTGTGTGGTGGTCTGGGACAGTACCGCTGGACTGGCAGACTGGGGTGGTGGTCCCTCTGTTTAAGAAGGGCGACCGGAGGACGTGTTCCAACTACAGGGGAATCACACTCCATAGCCTTCCCAGAAAGGTCTATTCCAGGGTACTGGAGAGGAGAATTCAACTGACAGTCGAACCTCAGATTCAGGACGAGCAGTCTGGTTTTCGTGTGGTCATGGAACACTGGACCAGCTCTACACTCTCCATCGGATGCTCATGGGAGTTTGCCCAACCATAGTTTGCCCTTTGTCACCGGTTCTGTTCATTGTTTCTTTGGACAGAATTTGTAGGCGCAGCTAGGGGCTGCAGGGGATCCAGTTCGGGGACCACAGGATCTCATCTCTGCTGTTTGCAGATGATGTTGTCCTGATGGTTTCTTTGAGCCAGGACCTGCAGCAGGCACTGGGTCAGTTTGCAGCCGAATGTGAAGCTCCTCCAAATTCGAGGCCATGGTTCTCGACCGGAAAAAGGTGGCTTGCCCTCTCTGGGTGGTGCTTCAAGTGGAGGATGCTGTATCGGAGCATTGTGGTAAAGAAAGAGATGAGTTTAAAGGCAAAGCTCTCAATTTACCGGTCAATCTACGTTCCTACCCTCACCTATGGTTGTGAGCTGTGGGTAATGACCGAAAGGACAAGATCGCGGAAACAAGCGGCTGAAAAGAGTTTCCTCTGCAGGGTGACTGGGCGCACCCTTAGAGATAGGGTGAGGAGCTCAGTCACACGGGAGGAGCTTGGAGTAGAGCCGCCGCTGCTCCACGTTGAGAGGAGCCAGCTGAGGTGGCTCGGGCGTCTGTTCAGGATGCCTCCTGGACGCCTCCCTCGGGAGGTGTTCCGGGCACGTACCACCGGGAGGAGGCCCCAGGGAACACCCAGGACACGCTGGAGGGACTATGTCTCTCGGCTGGCCTGGGAACACCTCGGGATCCTCCCGGAAGAGCTGGAAGAAATGTGTGTGGAAAGGAAAGTCTAGGCCTCCCTGCTGAAACTGCTGCCTCCGTGACCTGGCCCCGGATAAAGCAGAAAATGGATGGATGAACAGTAAACACGCACACTAAAGATCAAGTCCAGCTCCAGAGTATAAAGAACAATGAAATATCATCTGGGGGCTATATGAAGCCAGTTTGAAAATGGTCCCACATTTATATTTTTCAAAAAATATTTGTGTTTAAAGTTGCGCTATAGCTTTTCTGGTGAAGGGGCCGCCACCTGCTCGTCTCCATAGAGATGTTGTTTGTCTATATTATTGAGCAGCATAGCATTATACTTATCTATCTCCAAACAAACAAGGTTACAGGTTGGATCTGTGTAGAGGCAAGCCCCATTAGTGGGAAGTATGCAAACTTTACAAAGTATTTTTGATGAATAAAATACTTGTAATTAAATTAAATGAATGATATGAAAGATAAGTTTAATGTCATAGGTGTGTAGAGTTCTATGCAAAGTAATAACATCTCCATGAAGACAAACAGATGGTGGACTAATAATTGAATATTTTACTAAAGTACATTTTAATAGTTGAATACACCATTGCAGAGAAACACATTTAATATGGTCAATGTACAATGAATGAACAGGCCAAAGCATTGAGGCTGAAAATTATTATTTACAAAAATCTGATATAGGAAATGTAAAGATCTTTGAATATTTATGAGTCAGTCAGGAGGCTATATTCAGTCAGTCAGTGAGGCAGTCATTTTAGCTGCCATTTGCTGTGGCCATTTCTCACAAGAGTACATACAACGAGCATAATAAACAATTTGTGTTTTCACAATGTTACAACCAATTACCCTTCTATTCACTATTTTAACATTCCTTATAATTTTGAGTCTGGCAGGTGCTCAATATTTATGACATTCACAAGTTTGTCAAACCAAATTGTGTTTACCATCAAAACATCAATTAATATAGCTAATTGATGTTTTGCTAATTAAAGCAGCAAGTGGCAATGGCCCTGGCCACCGTACGCACCTCCCTCCAATGCCCGACCATGAACTTGCGACTGCCTCTTAATCATGACCGCCTCTGAATTATGACCACCTCTGAACTGTGACCTCCCCTGAATTTTTCCCTCTCTATTCAAATCAGGATCACATATAATTGATTCAAATTTGACTTCTTGTTCATCACAGTACAGGACTTTATCACTGTTTTGATTTCATGGGCCTACTCCAAAATGTGCCTGTTCCCGCTTCCAGTGGGGTCAAATTTGACCCGCTGGAGATAGAGGTATGTTCTCATTGGGTTTTTGGTTAAAGATGATATGTGGAATATGTAAAACAAGTTTCAATGATTTATGATTTTTTTTTTTTTTTTTTCATCCCAGTTAACAAAAAACATGTCCTGAAATATCTAATTTTTCAGGTTGGGCTCCCATTAGCCCCATAAAAATGATAGTTTGAGGTGGTATTCACAGAGCCATCTTTCATTATTTCCTCAGTGTCTTCACTCAAAAGTTCTAATTATCAACAAGTTCAAATTTTCTGTACCAATTACTGGCATGTCCATTCTTGTTTATTATTTGCTTTTTTTTTTTTTTTTTTTTTTTACTTTTCTCTTATAAGAGTAATAGTTATGTGACTTTCTCACTGTGCCTCATCACAAATAAGCCACCTGTAGATTTTTTCACAAGTCCACGACAAACAGGTCTTGTGTGAATTTTTTAACATAAAACTTTAAGAGGGCGCTAAAGAGCCATTTAGTTAGATAGCACCTTGATTTGCATATCATTGTGTTCAGCTCACAAATCTGAACTCACTCTCTATCAGCTTTTTTGCTCACCGGGTTCTAATTTTCGATACCAGTCAGTGGCATGTCCATTCTCGTTTACTACTTGATTTTGCAATTTTTCAAGCTCCAGACGTGGTTTTAATTAGTCCCTTGCCAGGACGATGTCCCCGGCCGGGACTAATAAGACACTGATCAGGAACTTCCTTCGCCAATTACTTTGTTACCGACTCGGGCCAATAAATATATAACAACATTTTGCAGTTACATGCACACTCAGAATCTAAGATTTTTTAAAGCTAAAACATTATTAAAATGTAAACAGCAAAATCATCTGATTTCGTTTTGATGACAGTCCCTCTTATTCACACTCACATGTGCTGTTTGCCTGTCCTTTAAATAATTTTAAAGGTACAGAAATCAGACTTTGGTTATAACCAGCTTATAACCACAACCATTGAGTGTATTAAAATAGTTTTGAGATCTGCACATTATTGCATAACTATCTGATTTGTATCAACAAAGTCAATATTGTTGGAATCAGGTTCAGAGTGACAAACTTGGTTGCAGATAAAATTGTCATGATTGTGGCTGCTTCAGTCTGTCACAGAATCCATATTTCTTCCTTGGCAAATCAACTGTGTACAGGCTTACATCAATACTTTTTCATTTTCCCACAATCTTTCAAAGAAAAAGACGTTTACAAATAACAAAAAGATTCTTGGCAAATATTACAAGAAAATCCATCAGTCTGGCACCAATCAAGAGTTACATAAAAAAACAAACAAACAAAAACAATAATAAAAACCTTCTAATATCTTGTCTCTTCCTTGAAATTCTCTTTTCCTGTAGATTCTCATATCACATTTATACACAACTGTTTGTCTACAGACCATAACATTTCTATATCGTATCGTGAGTCACATTCACTTTATTCCGATAATGTTGCAGTCTCCAAATATTATTTCTGTACATCACTCCGCCTCAGTTCAAGTCTTGCATGGTCATTGTATCATCCAATTCCAATGTTGTAAACCGCTGTTACTGTCTCTTTACTTCTTCCTCTTAACTTTGTAGATAAACTACAAAGTATTCCCTCTTTGGCCCTCTCCTTCACATTTCTCAGCAGTGGAGGATTTTGATGAAGGCCTTACGGAACTCAATGTTGAAAGTGGTGTAGATGACAGGATTGACAGCGCTGTTGAGATATCCCAGCCAAGTGACAGCGCTGTACAGTGAGGGAGTGATGCAGCAGCTGGAGCAGTGAGCCTTAAGTACATGGGTCAGAAAGAACGGCAGCCAGCAGATGATGAAAACACCTGGGGAACAGAATGGAATGTTCATACAGTTTATAGACTACAAAGTCAAGGAAACAAAAAGCCATTACAGTACATGTGGATTAAGTTTGCAGGATTTTATTTTTTTAATTTTTAAATAATCTGGTTTGATGTGAAAACATTACTGAAATGGGAAATATATGAGTAGCGTGTCGATGTAATTAATTTGTTCAGGAGTGGTCCAGGGTGTGAAAAGATTTCAAAGGTAGATCTTGTTTTTTTCTGTTTTTTCAACACATTTCAACTTACCATTTGGGAAGCCATTGATAATTTGTCATTTGTCAAAATTTACTTTATGATTTCTGTCCAGATGACCACCTTTGAAACCTTTGATCCAAGTGCCAATGTTCTTTTGAGAGGCCAGTTTTAGTCTGAGCAACCCCCATTACAATTGCTTCTAGTCACATCCGGACTCATTTGGCTTTCAAGCCTAAATAAGATGTTCATTTTTAGCCCATGGAGAGAAGCCTTCCCGGGATAATCACTGTGTTGACGGTGAATCATTATGCTGCTTACACACTTATTTATGGTCAATTAGGTCACCATTTCACTTAGATCCATTTTAGTTGGAACAGAAGGTGAAGCCAAGGTGTAGCTTCTTTTTTAATATAGACTTATTTTATTTATTCTCACATCTTTCTGTTAATGGTAATGGTTAATGGACTGTTTCAATACTTATACTAGTAAACAGGCTCCCCTCACCAAGCACAATAGCGAGCATCTGTGTGGCTTTGCGCTCTTTCTGTTGTGAAAGCCTTCCTCTAGCTCGGTCTTTATTGAGCCCCCACTTGTCTCTGCCCGTGCTCCGTTCCCTCCAGCCCTCGCGACCCCTCATCCCGTCCTCTAAGGTGGGCGAACGGGGCATGAGGGCTGAGCGGGACACTGTGGCGGGCAGAACAGGTGACGGGCCCACTGAAATGGACAGAGAGATCCTGGCATGACCAGCGTGACCAGAGGTTTGCGGAGGAGCTGGAGGACTCAGCGTCTGCTCTGTCTGTGGCAAGAACTGACCAGGCTCCATTTCCAGAGGGTGGACCAGAGCCTCTTTCACCAGGGTCTGGAAACAAGATATACAGTGAGGCAAATAAGTATTTGAATACCCTGTGATTTTGCAAGTTCTCCCACTTAGAAATCATGGAGGGGGCTGAAATTTTCATCTTAGGTGCATATTCATTGTGAGAGAGATAATCTAAAAAAAAAATCTGGAAATCACATTGTATGGTTTTTAAAATAATTTATTTGTATGTTGCTGCTGCAAATAAATCTTTGAACACCTGTCCATCAGCGAGAATTCTGACCCTCAAAGACCTGTTAGTCGCCTTTAAAAAGTCCACCTCCACTCCACTTATTCTCCTAAATTAGAAAGCACCTGTTTTGAGGTTGTTAGCTGCATAAAACACACTGTCCCAGCCCTACAATCACCCCAAACAATCAGTAAGACTCCAACTACTAACATGGCGAAGACCAAACAACTGTCAAAATGCACAAGAGACAAAATTGTAGACCGCCACAAGGCTGGAAAGGGCTACGGGGCAATTGCCAAGCAGCTTGGTGAAAAAAGATCCACTGTTGGAGCAATTATTAGAAAATGGAAGAAGCTAAACATGAATCAATGAGTCATTCTCCCTCGGACTGGGGCTCCATGTAAGATCTCACTTCGTGGGGTCTCAATGATCCTAAGAAAGGTGACGAATCAACCCAGAACTACACGGGAGGAGCTGGTCAATGACCTGAAAAGAGCTGGGACCACCGTTTCCAAGGTTACTGTTAGTAATACACTAAGACGTCATGGTTTAAAATCATGCATGGCACAGAAGGTTCCCCTGGTTAAACCAGCACATGTCCAGGCCCGTCTTAAGTTTGCCAATAACCATTTGGATGATCCAGAGGAGTCTTGGCAGGAAGTGATGTGGTCAGATGAGACCAAAATACAACTTTCTGGTCTTAATTCCAGTCGCCGTGTTTGGAGGAAGAAGAATGATGAGGACCATCCAAAGAACACCATCCCTACTGTGGAGCATGGGGGTGGGAGCATCATGCTTTGGGGGTGTTTTTCTGCACATGGGACAGGACGACTGCACTGTATTAAGGAGAGGATGACCGGGGCCATGTATTGTGAGATTTTGGGGAACAATCTCCTTCCCTCAGTTAGAGCATTGAAGACGGTTCGTGCCTGGATCTTCCAACATGACAATGACCCGAAGCACAGCCAGGATAACCAAGGAGTGGCTCCGTAAGAAGAATATCAAGGTTCTGGAGTGGCCTAGCCAGTCTCCAGACCTAAACCCAATAGAAAATCTTTGGAGGGAGCTCAAACTCTGTGTTTCTCAGCGACAGCCCAGAAACCTGACTGATCTAGAGAAGATCTGTGTGGAGGAGTGGGCCAAAATCTCTCCTGCAGTGTGAGCAAACCTGGTGAAAAACTACAGGAAACGTTTGACCTCTGTAATTGCAAACAAAGGCTACTGTACCAAATATTAACATTGATTTTTCTCAGGTTTTCAAAGACTTATTTGCAGCAGTAACATACAAATAAATTATTTTAAAAATCATACTATGTGATTTCCAGATTTTTTTTTTTGATTACCATAATTTCCGGACTATAAGGCCCTACTCTTTTCCTACACTTTAGAAACTGCTGCTTATGGTACAGTGTGGCTTATTCTTTTTTTTTCCGTAAGATATACAGTGGTCCTTCATTTATTACGTTCCAAAAATAACCCACGATAAATGAAAAAGTAGAAAGCATTATTTTTTTAAACAATTATTCTATATGTTTTGCAGCTACAGGTGTATTTCTCAATTCCTCTGTCCCCGCCTCTTCGTCCTGGCACTGCTCCGCTGTAATGTCTCGTAATGTTCTTTTTCCTGCAGTCACTGATCCACAAAGCTAAAGCAGACTCCATCCGAAGGTTACAGCCCTTTTGCTCCTTGTTAAAACTTATTCTGCTGTCGTCCTTATATTATTTTCCTCCTCCTTTATGTTGTTTCAAGCGTCAGAGACGCCGCAGAGCTGATCACCTCCATTGATGAGTTTTATGTAATAAATACACTGACGTCACTCTCTCAACCTGGTCTGCAGCGTTCACAAAGACACAGGGAAAACTAAACATCCAAAGGCACTCGCAGAACGCAAACGGACCTCTGGACGCCCGTCCAGATCGTCCACAGCGCGCTTCGGAGTCATGCTGTAGCATCGAATATTTTGGTAAATTTGGCTGAACACATCCTGTACTGTACAGGAGGCACGGCACGTCCTTTAGCCAATCAGGACGCAGAAGAACGCCCCTGCATACACTGTAAAAAAAAAAAATCTGCAGAATGTGAAGCGTGCTATAGCGAGGGACCACTGTAATGAACAATTTTGAGCACATTTTTCATATTACTACGTGGGATACCTGCGGCTTAAAATCCGGTGCGGCTTGTACAAGTACAAAATTGATTTTTATTGAAATTAAAGCATGCGGCTTTTAATCAGATGCGCTCTGTAGTCCGGATTTACGGTATGTCTCTCACAGTAGACATGCACCTAAGATGAAAATTTCAGACCCCTCTATGATTTCTAAGTGGGAGAACTTGCAAAATCCCAGGGTGTTCAAATACTTATTTGCCTCACTGTAACTTTAAAATGTGTGCATATGAAATTGTGTCAATGCCAAAATAGTACTGCACTGTTGTGAACTCGCCATGTAATATGTAAAATAATCAAAGATTCAGTCCAATTTGAAAACTCACAACTTTCTTTCTTGGTGCAGCGGCTGTAGATGGTCTAAGAATCAAAGTGCAGAGCTTAACATCTTCTGGTTGTGTACATTTATTCTGTAATAGAACAGATTTAGTAGATTTATTAAGTACTTAAAGATAAACAATGTTATTGTTCACATTTACACTCTTAACATATAAGTATGATATAGAACATAGAACAAAAATAACACCCACATCAATGCCACGTGTGGCATCATGTGATGATATTTTTGTTGGCTTTAAGTGTATGATTTCTTCAGAATATTAATTTTTATTTGCAATGCCAAATAATATCAAGGGCTCAGTTGTAAACGAACAAAAGTGATGTATAAAATGAAAGTTTATTATGAAACCTATCCAGGGCAAATGTTTTGGTATTTTTGGCAACCTACTGAGATGTACGATCTCTCAACAAATTATTTTATTGTTTGAATAGATTATACTCGGGTATCGGATAATGGCACCAATCCAGGAAACTTTGCTGGATTGAATATCGGTTTGTGAGATCAGTTGAGCTAATATCCTGATTGGGCCAATTTATAGGCTGATGTAGGCCTTGAATGTATCATAACGTTAGATTGACTTAGATAAATATTAATTACATAACACAATTTTGTAATAAGTTAACTGTTTTTGGTAGGGATGCACCAACTGGTATTGGATATCAGCACCAATACTGGAAAATTGAATAGATAAGGATATCACCTTCCAAATATCGGGTCAGCCAATATCCTGTTTAGACATATAAAGTCATTGACTGGTCGCAGTAATGTTTGAAAGTCTCATAATGTTTCTTTTATTTATACCAAGTTTTTCTCCTGTCCTGTTATTTTGAAAGATACAGCTACATTTGGATTGTTTTTGTTAGCACTTACTACCTTGAAATAAAATAAAATGTGTTTTCAGTCTCTGGACTGGTATCGGTTGATATCGGTATTGACAGATACTTAAAGCTATAGTATTGAAATCAGTATCGGAACTGAAAAAGCTGCATAGGAGCATCTCTACTTTTTTGGGAAAAAATGTAATTCTCAGTGCTTGAACTGGTATTGGTTAATATAGGGCCTCTGCAGATACTTAAAGCCAAAGTATTGATATCGATATCAGAGCTGAAAGAGCTGGATAGGTATATCCTGAAATGCGTTATAAGGGGTTTGCCATCTGTGTCTGTGGAAACTGAATATTCATGACAAATGTTAACTTAACTCATGGAAACCCCTTGTGCCCCATTAGTGGGTAAATATTTAGTGCGTAATTTTTCTTTTTTAAGTAAAGCTGATACTTACCTTCCGATGCCTGTGTGGTTCGGCCCCCTCAGGGCCACCTGCTGCATGGAGGCCGTGCCTGCGCGGGGGAGCAGTACGTCGACCACGTTTACGTAGGACCACACAGATCTGAGCGTACACCAATAGCGTGACAATAAAGGGAACGTAAAAGGAGGCAACAGACGAGTAAACCACAAAGGCAGGGTCTGCAAAGCTGCATGTGGTGCCATCTCGACTGGCTATTGACAAAAAGAAAAAAGATTACTTTGGAAAATGCAAATACAACATACAAATGTAGACGCCATTATGCTTTAGAGAGTTCAAAGAGAATAATAATGAAAAGTAAAAATGAGCGCTGGTCCTTGAAAGTCTTGAAATGTCTTTTGAAAAATCTTTACGCAACGATGCACTTACACATATTCTTTTTTTTACCTTGAAGCCTGGTTCACAGAATTTGTTTGACAATCTTCTATTACACCTGTCCTTGAGCAATGTGCTTACATTATTTAATAAGGGGAGTCAGTTTGTGTGGCATGTTGACAACACTCGGATGGCGTAGGTGAATCCATTTGTTTTCGGGTCAGTCTTCTTTTCAGTGCACGGAAATTCAATTATTGTTTGCCTGCATCCTCCTTTAACTAAGTTGATATTTATTTCTGTATGCCTCAGGGGTTGGTGAATTATTTATAAAGTATTATTTATCATTTTTAACAGCAATTCAGTGATGGATTCACAAGCCTCTCAAAATATGGGCCATTATTCATTCACTGTACACACTCAAATTGTTCAGTTATCCTGGTATATTGGCTTATTTCTTTTACAGACCAATTTTTACGCATAATTTCTTTGCAGTTGATGATGGATAGTTATAATTCACAACAACATAACATAGTTCAGTTTATGAAGTTCACTTTATTCAAGTAAACATTAAAACTTCCCTCCGCACAGTGTCCTGATTTACCTGTTGGAAATGGAAAAGAACTGGAACAGAAGCCTAGTGACATTTGGTGTTTGTTTGTGTTATCATAGATTGATTGTTAAACTTCAAAACAGATGCTTGGTTTAAAAACACAGTTGCGAAAGCCAAATAAAGCAAAGTGAGCGGTGTCTGTAATATGTTTTGAGATTGGAAGTTATGCATTGTCAGATTTGGTATTCAGTACAGCCATTTTGACAGACACTAGGGAGGAGGGATGATGTGGCAGATTTTACCTGTGTTGTTGAGTCCAAACAGCAAGGGGCAGGAGATGGCAAAAGACAGAAACCACACAACAGCAATCATCACAGCCACCCTCCTCCTGGAGCTGTAGCGCGTGTTGTAGAGCAGCGGCATGGCTACTGCTGTGTATCTGTGACAATACAGACAGACACATGAGTACACTCAGAGGCCTACACTTTATTTGTAATTGCATACTCAATCTTAAACATGTCACTATTTAATCCCTTTGCCACGACTGTGCAGTTTAAACAAAGCATAAAAGGGCTTATGTAGTGGTACTTGTTACATAATGAATGTACTGTGTACTTCAAAAAGTGACTTTAAGGAGTATATTATGCAAAGTTGTATCAAAGAACCTTCTCCGTCCTGGGTATAAGAGAATCTGGATATTAAACATATATAGTTTTGCATAATGTCAATATGAAAGAGAGGGTTAATTTCAGTTATCAAAAGACAAAGTAAGAATGATGTGGACTGTGGTCTGTAAATATTACAGCATCAACATGTTTCACTTCTGGTAACTAGTACACACAAGGAAACTTTAAGTTATTTTTATTTAGTTTTGTTTAGTTATTGTTTTTTTGTTTTTTATCTAGGGATGCTCCAGTCACAATCTTTCACAACAGTAGTATATTTTATAAAAAGACTTACATAAAGTTTTGGTGTTTTATTTGGAAGGAGTCTCTGTTCTTTTCCCACAATTGTGCAATTAGGCATTTCAATTTTAGTCAAGATCAAGATTCAGTCATTTCTTAACATCAGTGATCAGCTTGGGTCTTTATAACTGAGAGGTACACAGCCAGGCATGTGGTTTGGAGTTCAGACACAGGAGGAATACATTTACCTATTTTTTGTATTTAAAAACGGCAATCATTACACATCTGTAATGTTTATGTTCAGGAAATAATATTGAGTTGGGTTTTATTTGTTTTTAATGTGACAAAATAAAATAATACATTGTGATCGATTTTTTTTTGTCACACCTTCTAGCCCTAATTTCATGGATGATGATGAATGCTTCTTTTAAACTTCTTTTAAACCTGAACCAATGCAGCCTTGACGTGTCACTTTAGTCGAGGAATCAGTGGCAGGTGCAGGCAGTTTGCCCACTGGAAGTCTGCTCCCTACCTGCTGTGCTCATAAAGAGGAAATCAGGAAGAAAACCAAATCAACTAGTCTCCTTGATCTAAGGAGATCTGCCCCAGTGACACCTTAGACTGTCAGAGCTCAAACACAAACAGTAAACAGAACCTCCTACATCATGAGCTGTGTCATAAAATCATTTTTACTGACTTAGAGACAATGAAGTCTGTCTCATTATGAGGAATCCAGCTGTTGTGTGTTACAGAAAAAAATGTAATTAATTCTCAAGAAATATTTATTTTCATAAATGGAATAATATTTGTAACTGCCACATTTTGGTTTTCATGTGTTTATATATTATTTTGATGTAGTTTTGTAAAGTGTCACTAGATGGCGCAGTAGCACATTGTCAGGTCTGTGTACACGCGATGCAGCGTTAGTCGCGTAGAAGAAGCGATCTCAGTAGAATGAGAAAAGTAGCATGATTAAAAGCAGATAATTAAGTTAAAGTTTGAAATACATTTAAGAAGAAAGCAGACATCTAATTAATCCCTCTCGGTATACAGCCAACGAGGTTAGTTTTTGTCTGTTTTATTTTCAAGAAGTAATGTCTAATGTCTTTATTTTTATTAAGTTAATCATTGTTTTGTCTATGTCTTTCGTTAGTTTTCACATGGAGTGTATTTATTTGGATTCATGTGCAAGATGGATGTAAATAAATTCTTCAGTAGAGAAAACCACTTGTGTCTGTAGTACCTGGAGGAATTACAATATTAATCGATTTATTGGATATTAACTCTAAATGCTGCGTCATAAAGCAGCCTTTAGAGTTAATATCCAATAAATCCAATCAATGTGGATTTCCAGCCCAATGCACCTGAAAGCCAATCAGACTCTCAGTCGAAAAGTTTCTATGCTCTGAATTTCCACTGTAAGCAAGGGCTGTTATTGGATGAGCCACATGGACTATATGGACAAAAGATTAAAAACAACTCGCAGCAGCTAAAGCTTGGCACAGAAATGTTTACATATGAGCCTAATATGATTGTTTAACTAACAAATAATGAATGCAAATTAAATAGTTTATCCCACAATGCACGTGGACTATGATTAGCTTCACAGAAGCTCGTATGGTTCAGGTCAGATCTCAGTTGAACGGGGCCTGGGTTATAAACTAGCTTTTACAAGTTTATTTGTAGCTGAAATTTAAGGGTTCATTTTAGCTGAAATTTGGGTGTTTTGTTGTCTTGTTGTTAAGTTGTCTTCATTTGTCTCCTCAGAGAGAAATTAATCTCAGAGCTCGGGCCTGCTGCATAAACACAGAACTTACTAAAAAGGGGTTTTAGTTTTGTCATCGTCTTGTCTCATGTAAATGAAATAAGACAAACGTTGCCAATATTGTTGCTTTAGTACTATTGTAGTGTGGATTCAATGTTCTGTTACAGCAGAAGGCCTCTGCTGTAAAGGATTTTGCTCTCATTTCTCCTTGTAAGCTTTTGATTGTAGTTGTAGCTTTATAGTTGCTTATTTATAACTTGGCCTGGAGATTAGTAGTGCAATAGAGCGTTAGTGCAATGCGAGATAGCCTGCTTCAGGGTTGGTTCGCACAAGGCACTTTAGACCTTGTTGGCTCCAAGTACAGTGCACTTTAAACATCTAAAACCTAAAAAAAAACTCAGATAGAATATAGAACTTATCATCTACAGCACTTACATTTGTATTTTGCATGGCACTAGCACTTTAGTCGACTGGAATATACTATATTTTGTTTTTACACCACATTACTAATTTTGGTTTTGCTCCTTTAGCAAATTCCAGGTGTTAGTCATCATGTTGGCAAAAGCCACCTAGCTTTAATATTAAAGAAGTTTTATGATAGTGCGTAATGTCACCATGCCGCCTACGTTGAAATTGCGGCATGTGTTATTTACATAAGGGACTACCTCTCCCTTGTTACACTTACAAAAACAAAAAAACATCACAAAGACATCTACTTAACACATTTTTAATATCCAATTCTGGTAAAAAGTCCCACTTGAAATTGGGCAGTGGATAGTGCTATTACCTGAAATAGCCCCTTCCTGGTGTTACCTCATCCAAAACACAAGCCTCTATCTTTGAAGAAGGAAATTAAAATTCAAATAAGCCCAACAGTTTGTGAAACATAAGTCTTCCCGGAGAGTGTCTTTAATGCACCTGTCTATGCTGATAGCGCACAGGTTGAGGATGCTGGCCGTGCACATCATGACGTCCAGAGTGAGCAGAATGTCACAGTGAATGAGGCTGAAGCGCCACTCTCCCACCACCTAGACACAAACAGACATGACATGAATGCTTAAGCACCCCGCTTGGCCCAAGTCTGACGGTATTTGTAAATTAAATGAGATAATGACAACAAGCCAGGTGGGTGCAGCCATATCTTCAAACAAAAGATCTACTTAAAAGGAGCACTATGTAACTTTTCTGTCAAAAGGTCTACCCCCTGCTTGTCTCCATTAAAATGAAAAATGTCTCTATTGTTCCACAGGCTTGCATTAAACATATATTCATGGAGACAATGTCCATAAGTGGACCTAAGTGGAGTCTGGTCAAGTTCCTGTAGAGCTGTGCAATCACTTAATTTTTAATCAAGATCAAGGCTCAGTCATTTCTAATTATCACTGATCAGCTTGAGAATTTTTAATTGAGAAGACCCCAGTCAACCCTTTGTCAGTAAAGCATGTGGTTAGGCAATTATTATTAACGCCTGTATTGTTTATTGTGGAAATTACAAGTTATCAGTTACATCAGAGGAGGAACAGAGTGACAAAAGTCTTTTATCATGGCAGTTTAAGCTGTGAAGTTTTCCTGTAGAGCATGATGTATTCTCCTAATCAGCCAGCAAGGACATAAAGAAAATCATTTGATTGTGCCGTCATTAGTAATCAGAGGAGTAGTAGCACCAGTACAATTCAGCCCTAAAACCTTCAATGAACTTACTGACTTCTCCTCTGCTGTTGTAGCAATGTGGTTGTGAAGTTCTGCCTCAGAGTACAAGCAGTTTACTGGGTCTTAAAATGCACATGACCAGTTTTCATTTTTTTCTAATCATTACTTGGTTTGGTGGGATAGTACCGGTGGTAAATAGTTATAATAGTTTTACATCAGTTAAGTGTCAGTTTGTGGAAAAAAGTTGAGAAAAATGTACAAAAATACAGGAAGATGCAGATCAATCCAAATGCAGCAACAAGACAATACAATACAATACAAGGATGACATTTTTCTGATGGATTAAACACTGATGTAACAAAAGATTTTTTACGAAATCTTAAATATAATGTTTTATTGAAATGAGACCCGTCATATGCACGTCAAGGTATCTATCCCGGTTAGATAAAGGAAAATAAAAATATCCCTCCAGCTATATCAGTATGTTATAAGTAGACGTAACAACTAAAAGTCATTAATACTTACCCCATTCGGTATAACTATAGTATATATTTTTACAAGCTCCATTGCTTATGAATATGCAGGGACATATCCAAAAGGATGACATACTGGAATTTGCAAGTATAATAAAACAAGTGAACAAATGATGCTTTGTTTAATCAAAATATCTGTTTTGTACTCTGAGCATGACAGAGGCTGACCAATAAGAGCAGTGGGTGGAGAAAAGTGATTTAGCTTGAGCACAGAGCAGTGATAAACAGAAAAGTAATGACTCACAATACGATATCATGATTAAATGTTAATCATCATATCGTCCAGCCCTAAAATTGTTAACATTGAGCAGAATGGGAACATAATTATTTATACCAGTGCCTTTCACATACAGACCTCTAGGTAGACTCCCCATGGCATGACCAGGATGGCCAGCAGCAGGTCAGAAACAGCCAAGGAGACGATAAGGTAGTTGGTGGTGGTCTGTAGAGCCCGCTCCCTGGAAACAGCCACACACACCAGCACATTCCCAAAGACAACGCAGAAAATGAGCAGAATCAGTAGCACGGCGTAGAAGTTGTACGGAGGAGAGGACAGTGATGGAGGGATGGTGCAGTTCGGCGAGGTGATCAAGGACGCGGTGTTGGACAAAAAGGGGTCATTAGAAACGAAGACAGACAAATTGTTTTCGGCCAAGGAGAGAGAGAAGGAGGGAGCGGGCGGTGACTCGTCGGACTCGTTCAGAAAAGTCATGATGTCACTTCACTGGTCATGGTCGACCTGGAAATGAACCAAACAAAACAGAAAACAGTAAATGATGATGCTCAGGCCCTTCACATCCTGCAGTTTAGAGTTCAGCAGAGATCTGACAAAGACAAAGCTCTTTTCTCCTCTAAAAGTTTTAAAAGCCAGTAGTTCCTAGGCCAACAGGATGAGAATTTTTCTTTGCAATCCTTTTTATAAAGACACAAAATAGAGCTTGATCTTTACACAGCATACTGTCCAACCAAAACAGATAACACAATGTTTAAACTAGCTCATGACAAAAATAATATTTTAAAAATACATGCCACATCATCCCCCTAATCAAACTTGTAAAAGCAGAGGGCCAAAAAGTCCATCTGCTGACTGATATTGCTGTCAGATGGAGCACAAGTTGTTTAGCTACAATGTGAGGACTGGAATGATCAGAAAATGACTAAAGAACACAGACTTGTAGAACTATTGTTGCTGTGGATTAGACCTGGATCAGACCTGGACAACTGATTACACAGACAAGTATGAGTTCTTTAACCTTTGAGAAATAATAGAACATATGAGAGAATGCCTGCCTAAAGACTTACACATTGTTGTTAGCAGTGAAGAATCAAAGGAACCATTTTAAAAAGAGGAATAAACTTTAAGACATGACTTACATAAAAACATAGTTCTAATAAACGATGAAAAGAAAACCTATAAAAAACAGCATCCATGCATGCTCAAGGGCAAACATCATCTCCAATGTGTCTATTGATCCAGCGCACCCAGTGAGCTTTGTCAGATGATAAAAACGGCAGATAACATCAAACACATAGTCTAGAACAAAATGAATATGACACAAAAAACAAGATAGTGTTCAATAGTATTTTATTTTAGTCACTCTAAGAGCGATATTGTTATTTTTATATATATATATATATATATATATATATTTATATACATTTATATATATATTTATATATATATTTATATATATTTATTTATTTAAATTGATGTACTAATGCATGAATACACTAGTGTGCTCATCTTGTTCACCTTGCGTGCCTACACTGACACTTTTGACCCAGATGAGAGGTCCAAATGGATGATCAATAAATATCCTAGATTGCAGCCCAAAAATCAATAGCCCACTCCACCTGTTGACCTCAGCATATTGACCAAGGCCCCTGAACTACACACTACTTACTGTGGCATTTCTATAGATTTCACATAAGGCCAGAATATTCACTAACAGCCAGGGACTTGACGGGGTCGATATATAACACAATCATTTTTCTCTTTCTTGCCTTATTTAGAGGAATATAAAAAGCTTAAGTCATTCTGTGAAATGTTTTTCTTAAGGACACTACTGTGGGGGCAGGGAGTTCATATTTGCCTTTCACTAGCCGAAAAAGTAGTGCTGTAGACTGCATAAAGTAATTCTACCATAAGCAACAAAAACTATAAGAACTAAGACAAAAGACAGAGTTCCGCATGAGAAACCGATCTACACTGGACAAACTGCTCTCCATCATGGACACTATGGCTCACTACTCACACACTCCATGGCACATTAGGGGGACAGGAGCTCATTCTCCTACTACTACAGCTCTAATACAGAACGACATTCACACCATAATCTATACTGTTCTACTACTAACATTCATGAAATAGATAACTTTTTATCATGTCAAAGCTACCATTTCATCTTTACACTGCATTTCCTTGGACTAAGTAATTGCACAAAAATTCAAAAAGTGACCATTATCTAAAATGTTCATTTTTATCCCTAGAAGAAATACTTTGTCAACAAGTTTGAAACCTATGGACATCATAGGGACTGGGTGTCTCTGCACGGGTGCTGCTGCTTCAGAGCTTTACTGCAGATCTCTGCCAGCTTTCCAAAGTGTTTTTACTTGCACCCAATTACTTTTGACCCTTTTGAAAAAGCGCCACGACCTTCACAATAGGTCATGACTGTGATCACTGTTCCCTTGCTCTAATTTGGATTTGGGCAGATCCAGCTGACTGTTGAAGATTTTTTGCCTAAAATTTGCCTTAATTTAACATTTCCGTTAGAGATCATGATACGACAGTGTCACCTAAATAGCAGCTAACTGTATTATCATATTGCCCATCCCAACTCAATGTTTGCACAAAAGTGATCTAAACATTAATGTGAAAAACAAGAATAAAAAAAACAACAAAAAAAAAAAAAAAACAAACAAAACAAAAACAGTTGAAAAGTTATTGCTTTAAAAAAAGAAACATGTAATTTGCTCTGGTAGATATTTTGGATAGTCTCCACAGTAAGATTGTGAAATATCAGATATTGCAGTTTGTTGAAGGCTAGGTGTTATATCTTGGACAAGTATATCCCGAGGTTTTAACACACGGTTGTTGTTGTTGTTGTTGTTGTTTTTGCCACAAATCCCTTCCAAATCCTTCCCAATTAAAATTTTACATGGTAAATGAGATAGATAAAAGTATTTCTTGCAATTTGCAGCCCCAAAGATGTCAGAGAGCATTTTACTAAAACAGAGATAAACAGCGTCTACTGATTACAACATAACACAACCACTGGAGCGACTCCATCGATTTCCCTTCACTGAACTCCACTGGTCTGGAGAGTCTGTACATGTTCACACTTCACTGACAATGTACAACCCCTATATGCATCATGTCCATAAAAACAAGACCATTAAAAGGTTTCCTCAGGTCAGACCTTCGTATACCGGTGTGTGAATATGAATACAACCTTGTCCACATTAAATTAACTACTGTGCTGAACAGAGGCAACACTTCTGTGGGGGTATTCCAGCCTCCAGTAGAATGTCACACTTTAGGTACGGCAAGGCAAATGTACTTGGACAGTACAAATTGTACATAAAGTAATTCAAAGTGCTTTACAGAATAAGAAAGAATAAGAATGACAATACAAACAAAAGACATCTTAAAACAATCTAAGCCCACACATCACATTCATACAAGTATTGTTACGATACTATGAACTATGCACGTGACGAGGAGAATGTAAACCACAAGAGGCTTGAAACATGCATGTGGCTCATTGGTGACTTGATCTGGTGGGGAACGATTATGAAAGAAATGTTTATTTTATTTATCTGTGAAAGGAGCAGGGTTTCTAAGATTTATCTTCTTCTTCCTTTTGTTCATGCCAATAATGTCAAGACACATCATGGTTGTATTTATGTTAATTGTCTGATTATTTTGTTTTTGACCCTTTAAATTAATCACAACAAAATGAAATGGCATGAGTAAAAAATAAATACTAAAGAATAGACTTGATACAGATTTTGATAACCAAATAATCATTTTTAAAAGCTCTTTTTTTTAGACAATATTGTAATTTTCAAGACAAAGAAATTGTATTTGTTTATTATACCATGTGGGCTTATACTAGTTCTGATAAAACTCAAGATGAGTTCAAGAAATGTCAAATTGTATCCAGTTATGTTTTTTAGCATTGATACTTGCTTAAATGAGTATTTAATTTACCAGTTTTAGTATTGATTAGCATCTGATTTTCAATACTTTTCACAATCCTAATTCATACATATTCATAATCAAAGTAGGTGAAGTGTCTTTTCCAAGGACATGGCACTACGCATTGAGGAACTGGGACTGAACTGCCAACCTTTTGAATGGTGGGCAAATGTCTAACAAATATGCATATATTAAATGAATAATAACTTATAACCTGCTTTACAAAATTCAAAACACTCAGGAAAGCTAAAAATGCTGCTTGTGTGAAAATTAAGGACAATTTGACCCAATGTAAATCAATTCCATGCAACAGTTCAATGTTTTTCCATAATTAAAAAGCTTTTAAATAGTTAGATGCAGTTAAGTGGACCTATTGCACTGCAGATGTTCAAAAGAAAAGTGGCAGATGAGCTATGAAGATGTTCTCTACGACTTTAACACAGCGTACAGGTGTGAAAATGAAACGCACCTCAGATGCTCCGCAGCTACAAAGAAACTAAGCACTCATTTCAATGCATCTCCCGAGCACTGCCGCCAATTAAGGCTTCATTTAGTTCATTGGCATTAACATTCATTATAAGCATATGGTTGAAGTCAGGCAAATTTATCTTGGCCGCGACAGCTTCACAAACAATTTCCGAGCTTCAAGTAGATTCCACGTAGACAAGTGAGGAATTATAAGGCATGAGAAAATTAAATGAAACATGGTCACAGTACAAAGCACCTTATTATCACATGAACTCCATTCTGAACATTTACACTTGGATGGGTTTGGCACACACAACCTTTACAGAAATACAAGACAAAGGTCAAGGGAAGTGGCAAACGGTCCATTGACTATCTTCACTTCATGTGCAATCACTACTGTCTTGAGCACTGCCTCATTTGCATCATTTACTTTTCTGCTTATTTAAAAATGCATGGACTGATATTATGAATAATGAGCAACAAAGGTCGTCCTGCTAGAAACCGAAACTGCTACTTTGATATGTAGCATTTTCCATTATATAAAAAAGATGTAACTGGGAAGAGGAAGATTTGAGATGTAATTATCTGGCACAATCAAGCATGGCATGTATGGACCTTTCCCTGTTTATTTTATTTTTCTAATGTACAATGTTACATGTCAACTGGTCAGTGAAACAAACTGTATGTCAGGTTGGGTTGACAAAAATAAATGTAAATTTTTGTGAGTTTCCCAATTACAGCATTTAGAGTTGAAAATATCAGGAAGGTAAAGAAATGTGGATCTGTTTTCATTGTTAAAAAGTGATAAAAATTCCATCCATCTTTTTCAACCAGGGCCGAGTCTGTGGGCACAGTCTAACGTCTAATGTTACTTGAAGACGGCACCGTACACAGCACAGCTTTGTGCAATAACACTTACCTAATTACCCAAACAGTAGGAAAAATAGACTCCTTGTATATTCTTTCTGCAGACCTGCACCCGCAGTTCTCCGAGGTCAGTGTAACAGCAGTCATTGATTTTAATCAGCATTCTTACTCATTTCCAAAGCTCCTTGGGGGGGATGCCAAGGTGTTTCCAGTAAAGAGACGTAGTACCTCCTGCATGTCCTAATCCTTCTTTGGGGTATCGTCCTAATGGAAAATGCCTTGAACACCTACCCAAAGAAACATCCAGGGACGGCTCCTCTAAATTATGTCACAACCAACAATGTGGCTCTTAGGACACGTCATTCTAAGGGAATAACTGAGCATCATATTTTACCACTGCCGTTACCATTGGTAGGTACAAACAACTTAAATCGATTCTCAGGCTTCTGGTCTGTCAGCTCTCATCTCCTCTACTCTTCTAATCTTCTGTTTCTCTTCCTCTGGGGATTTTCTGCGTAGACACTGAACAGCTCCATTACACCCTTGACCTTCACTGACCCCCAACACCAAAAGAGAGATTCTTGAAAAGTTAGCTTCAGAAAGGCTGAGAACTGTCCTGCGATAAGTCTTTTTATTTCTTTCAGAGGATTGGGCTGTGGCCGTTGGGAATGATGTGGATGATCGGCAGCGCTATAATCATCTCTCACTGCTGTGCTTTTGAACAAAATAAAAAATAAAATCTGTGTTTATCTCACACTTTTCAAACTTGTCTCAGGCATCAGCTACTCCCAGAAGTCATGTGGATCATCACTCCAACATATTTTAATGAACATGCAAACATTTGGGCAACAGATAATCACAGATCTCATATATAATGCAGCATTACCAGAAATTTACAAGGCTAATCATTGGTTTTTGCAATTTACAGTAGAGTACAGCCTCTTTTGAAGGACTATAAATTAATCAGTTCACTGGGACTTTGCCAGTTCTTTTTAGGGATGTGGTGTGGCAGCACACCCCCCGCGTGGTTATATGGAGTACATCGATTCCACATGACTCACTAAAGTCATAAAATGTCACATAGTTACTTTTGCACGAATATAAGCCACCTGCTGTTTCCCTTGCACCTCATCTTTCTAAAAATTGCAATATGTTGTTTATTGGCCATCTAAAAAAGATAAACATTCTATCTCAGTATCATATGTGCATTTCTTTGCAGAGTGGCATATTATCAACATTACTTTCTGTTTTTACTTTGTAAATATTTTATCTTGTTTATGTTTTTACTGTGCAACAAAAATAAACCAATGTTATTTTGAGTGAGAAAGATTTTTCTTTCATCATCAGACCTGGTCCAGAATGATATCGCTCCATATTTTTATACAGTCTGGTCACCACTGCCTCCGTGTCCCTCAGGCCAGATTCAGACACTATCGGATTTTATTATTTCAGTGAAACATGTGAAACGAAGGAGCTCATTGGTCACCCATACTTTTGAACAAAATCTTATTTCTCTCAACTCTGATTAATAGTGTTTAGTTCTTCGCTCATTGATTCTGCAGAAACCTGCACTGTTTTCAGCCCCTTGTGATACTTTTTTTCCTTTTCTTCTCTTAAATAGACATATTTGATTTGATACTCAGGGCGATGCAACCGGTGACCAGACTCACAAGTGGATATTCTGGATCCCAGGCAAATGACCTATAGGAGAACATAGGAACTGCATATACATTACTCAAACAGCCAGCCCTTGAATGCACTACTTTGTTATCCATTCTGTTCCTCTGAGGAATTACATACCTCCAGCAGGGAATCAATAAAAACATTCCACCTTCTACAGTGCATTTTCAAGAGCATCCATTTGTAGCAATTAATTATATTCACAGCTGAAAAAACAAGCAAACAAAATGCAAAGCCCTTAATATAACATTAATATGATGCCAAATGATTGTGGTGATCAGATGAGCTGCAGAAATAGTAATATACAAGGTCTTTGATTCCTTAATGGAATTACATCTTACGTTCTTAAATATTGATTGACAAAAATGAGGAACTCGCAGCAGAGGATATGGTATAGTTACGAGACAGGACCTGGGGAGGGGGGTACTAATTCAGTTTACATCATTTATGCAAAAGCAATTTTTGAATTCTCACCATCTTTTATTTAAACTGAAAGGCTACAGCGTCCAGAGGGCTTGTGCGCAGCTGCTGATGTGTACTGAATTGTAATATAGACTGAGAATGAGTATTGCACTGGGAAAGTGTGGGCGAGGAGGACTGGATCATTTGATTGGCAGTAAAAAAAATAATCTAAATATGTGGTAGAGCTTAAGTGTTTCTTAAATGAATATTGCTTAAATCTTGATAAACATCTTTTTGATCTCTTCATTATAAAAATAGGTCAGATACAAGTGTTCATGTGCACTTCAGTAGAAACCAAATAAAGAATAGAAGATTGTAGTACACATATTAAAACTGTCGCTACCCCCATCCTCCCCATAATGTCACAGTAACAGCAAAAGGGATTTTTTTTAAAGAATCTGTACAAATCTGTATCTAATCTTTATAAAAGGTACAAAACATAGGCTATGGAAAAGAACAAGAAAATACATGTTATTTTAGAGCATAAGGCCACGAATAGGAACCTTCATTCAAGGATGTCCAGCCTTGCTTAAACCTACAGGAGTTTTCATTTTTTCTGTATGATGTTACAAACTCCAGATTGAGAATCACCCATTTTCTCAACAGCAACTCATTAGATCTCTAACTTTACATAAATTGATTCCTGGGGATACTAAAATGGAAAACACAATTGAATGTTCTAGGTTTTACTTGAGTCTCAACATAGATAGTGTCATTTGTAAGAAAAAAGTAATTTGAACCTAATCCAGCACCAAACAGACAAGCCAGTGAAGTGAGTACAGATTAAAACCAAAAGAAATAATAAACTAAACGCCAGGTGTGAGTCAAAAACCTAAGATTCAACTTTTTTTACGTTTTTAAGTTTTGGTAGTAAGTGTTTTTTTATGAAGAGCTCTTCTATAAGTGTATAGTTTGTCTCTTTGAGGACAAAACTGTAGCGTTGCTGCACTGTACTGTAGATAACTTCTAACGAGGCTCGGTCTGTAGCATCAAATTCATCTGAGAACTTCTTCATTTATGGGGAAAAACAAAACAACTGAAGTCAAATAATCTTATGAAGGAGACAAACAGCTCTGAAACACTTACCTAAGAGCACAGGGCTGTTCATTGACCGCGCAGTGTGTCCTTCAGAGCTACAAAATAGAAACTGATTGACCGAGAGCGTGCCATCTTTTTTTCCATCTGCGATTTCACCTCGCACGCGCACGGTCTCCTCCTGTCTCCTCTTCTCCTGTCCTCTCTCCTCTTGTCTCCTCTCCTCTTGTGTCCTCTCCTCTTGTGTCCTCTCCTCCTGTCTCCTCCTTTCCTGTCCTCTCTCCTCCTGTCTCCTCTCCTTGTCTCCTCTCCTCCGTCCTCGCGCGGGGTCAGAGCGGCACGAGCGCTCACAAGAACCCGCCAAAACACAGATCAGAGAGTTGAGGCGGTGAGTGAAAGGAGGCACGAGGACAGTGAGGGAGCGTTTTATCCCATTAGGCTGCACTGGCGCGCTATTGGCTGCCGTCATTATTGGTGGGCGGGGCGATAAATAAAGATGCTTTTACGATGAATATGTAAAATCAGCTTTAATGAGGTTTGTAGCGTGTTATAACATTAGAAATTAGTTCGAGAAATTCTGTAGGGCTAAGAAAATGTGTGTTTACATCTACTCAGCCACTGCCAAGTATTCTGTGCTCACTTGCAATTATATATATAAAAAAAATCTGATGCTTTCTATAGTGAAATTAAACTGAAGAGCCCTTTCAGTCCTGCAGTTTGAACAGGTCAGTGAACACGTTTATTATTATTAGTTTGGATAAATGTGCTCTACAATGAACAAAATGCTAAATAATGATCTACATTTGATTTCATATAAAAATATCAAAAAGAAAGATATGTTATGGCTGAATTTAAGGTGTTATTGTCTGAGTTGTTGTAACGCAGGGCAATCAGGGCAGACAACAGCATCACTGTGAATCTGAAACAACCTCTAAGAAACTGTAAACAGCTGCTGCGAGATTTCTGTTCCAGTCCTTTATTTTTAACCTGTAAGTATATTATATGTTTATTAATAGGCCTAACAAATTTAAAGCTACCATTTATTTTATTAGATGACAAATGTGAAACCTGCTGTTCCCCCCTCGTGGCCTTTGTAAAGAGTTATCTGTTGTAATGTAGCTAGTGCATTACATGGACTTATCTTTGAAGCTGACAGAAAGGACAGTACACAAGTAAGTGGGTAAACTTACCTGTACTGTATAGTGAGCTCCATTAATTAGGGAGGTGCTCTATAAAAGCAGCAAACCCCAGACTGCCAGAGAGTAGTACTGCCAAGCTGATTAAAAAAAAATATATATATATATATATCCTGTTGTACATATTTTTGGTGTTGGAATAAATGCACTTGGGTCTGCACTGGACAAATTGTCTCAGCTCTACTCTGTTCTTCATTGAACCGATAAGGTTTCTATCTGTGCAATTACACCTGTGATCATCTTTGGCCTCACAGGAGAAGTAATATACTGTACATAGCCAATTACAGATAGTAGCTTCAAGACATTTTCACAATTTATCACAATTTATGTTGCTGTAGGCCCATTGTACATTGTAATAGGGATTTCTTCTACTGTTGTTGAAGAAATCCCTAACTCCAGAGCAGACGGTACATATTGGGAAAGTTCTGATATTTGAAGATAGAATGAATATTTACTTTTTAACATTTGTTTCAGTGACTAGATTCAATATGGTTGACTCAGGTGGCATTTTTGAAGAACACTAAAATTTCAGGCTGTAGCTTGAAGCGCTCTAAAGCCTTCTAGCCTTTGTTTTTCCTTTTCCAACACTGACTGGGAATACATAGATCAACATTAATTTGTGCAAAATGTCACAGATTTCCTGTCTGTAGTGTAGTTGGGGGTGACATGGGGGATGGGCACCCAATTTTCAGTCGTTTGCCTTTACAGATGTACAATGCTCAAACATGTGCACACAATTAACACATTATTCTTTAGTGTCAGAGCGGTAAATTGTAGTGCTGTATTTTTAGCGTCTTTCTCTGTACATCTCAGGAGGAGAACAGCTTTCTACAAGGCTATAATTTACAATACGGGGCCTATAAATCAATGACAATGGATGGACAAGTGAAGTGTTGGGGAAGACATGAATAGCTGTTGATGAATAGGAGCCATTATCCAAAAAGCTGAGAAATGCCAGAATGTAGAATATACTGAATGAATGGTAACAATAGATAAATATAAATGCATTCTTATAAATAAAAGTGCCTATATTGTGCACATTTATTCCATGGTACAATGTTATTTCTTCATTAAAAACATACCTGGACATGTGTTTTGTTTCATTCATATGTTTAACACATAAATCCTGCATATTTAGGCTGTGCTCTTCTCTCAAACTGAAAACAATCTACCCAACCTTGGGATGTAATCAGTAGATAATGATGTAATAGGAAGTGCTCTACTGTTTTTAAACTTCATACACCTTCACTGGAGTCATTTGAATAATTTGCAGCCCTGGAACTTTGAAGCTACAAGTATTGTTTTAGTCTTCACTAAAAATCACTTTTCGGTGCACGAAAAGATCTTGGAAACTTTCTGTGACAATTTCAACCAGACAAAAAACAAGCAAACAACTTAAAAAACACAATAACTTAAGCCCATTAAGGGCCTGAACATCCATCCATTCATCCATTTTCTTCAGCTTTATCCAGGGCTGGGTCACGGAGGCAGCAGTTTCAGCGGAAGGACCCCATTAAGGGGCCCGAACGGTTATGTAAAATATGACTTGCACGGTTCACACTTAAGGCAGCTCAATAGACCCAGGTAACAAACAGGAACTGTGAACAACGGGGAATTAGTTTCAGCGTAGTTAGCTCCTGTCTTCCACCAGCAATCAGATCATAACTGAAGAGGCAGCTTGGATGAGCAGCAAAAAGTTTTCACTGAAAAAACGTTTTGTCCAGCTGACAGAATTGAATTTTTCTTTTACTACCATAATTTATTAATTTAATTTCATTTATTCTGGGGTATTGTAAAGAAAATCTGTTCAATTGAGCCGTTAACTGTAAAACTACCTCTCTACCTCAGCTCTTGACCTTCATGAGACAGAGTTTCGCTGTGATGCAATCTGCGTTACATAAAACTGTTTTAAGAGATTAACGGAAACAAAGCTGTTAAAGCATTGATTGAGTCCTTAGGCAAGATTTAAACTCAGGGGAACCCGAGATGTCGCTCCATCAAACACTAAGAGACATCCAATCTGAACAAAACATCTTTTCAAATGAGCATCTGTGCTAGTACAGAAAAAAACATGTGCTATTTTCCAAGACTAAAGAGAACTGCTGCCTCTTATCCACATGAATGAACAGCGGATGTGGCTACAGTTTTAATACCCACCTTCGGGTAACATTAATTCCGTATATATTCAACGACTGTAGTAAATATTGCATGTTTAGGGCATTTCTAAATTGTAATGAACAGTAAATTATTAAGCAACTGAATTCAAGTTTGTAATTTAAACATGTACTTATTAAAACAAGTTACACATGATGGATTTTTACCCAGAACTGATCTAAAATGTGTTGTCATCTTCTGTTTTGGCTAATCAGAATTTGGAGCAGTTTACGATTCCCTTTTTGGACAAATCTCAGGTGCACGAAACAGCACTAGCACGTGATCGCACTAGGTAATCACTGCTATTCACCGGGCCAAGGGATTCAATATCAATCGTTCACTTGCCATTCACGTCACCAAAAACCAAAAAACAGTCAGAGAGTGAGAGGGGTTTTTTGTGTTGGTAAAATAAGTAACTTTGGATTTTTGAAAACTGTGCTCATATCTGTCTTATTGGGCTGTAAGCATTTAGTTGTTTGGTTATCTGATCTGTTGATGAGTTCAATTTGTTTTTATTGAACACATGTTTACAAGGACTTCTCTGATGCTCAGGGTATGTCTGTAGTAAACCAAGAAGTTCTTTAGTTACTACATTGTTGTGTCTATTTGTGCATTATTTCACGTTTAGTTGCTCAAATTACCTTCAAATTATAAATCAGATGTTGTGCCCTGACTGTTACTCTCACTTGAGCATTCGTTTTTCCAAATACTTGTTCACCCTTAATTGAGTAATTTCTTGAACCACTATTTTATATTTCTTCTTGAGCAATATTATTTTGAAGTAATGGTTTCTTAGTTGAGTAAAATTTTTGGCTTTTCTACCCAAATCCTGGAAACAAACAAGTGGTGCCCACAGGCCAAGTTACAACTTTTGACTCATTAATTTCATGATATTTCAAAGAGTAAGATTAGAAAAATCACAACCTTTTCTCCAGTAAACAGTAATTAAACTGAAACAGCCTAGGAAGTCAAATCAACAAGAAAATAACAATAAAAGTGGTGCTTCCAAACGATTTAGATTTACGGCATTATCTGTAAGTAAACTCAAGGTCAGAGCCAAAAACCCACCAGAGATAAAAGCAGCCAAAAGAAAACTGGTGGCGCAGACCGGATCAGGTTGACAAGATAGAGCCGAACCTGCCGCTGATCGGAGCTGACCCGTAAAAATGGGACATTTTTAAAGCGGTCTGTGCCACTTCCTTGGACGGTGAAATACAGCATAGTGTTAGGATGAGGCTGATGTCATATCTTCTACTTCCTAATCGAAATTCTGTTACCCTTGTCTGGTCCCTTTTATGATAAATATATCAACAGCCAGTACAAGGTTTTGAGGAGTCCCAATATAACTCAGTGGGAATGTGCGCAACGTCCACTCTCGTCTCACCATGAAGGCTGCATTCACATTTTAGATTTCAAATGTTTTGTTTCATGTGGATAGGCCCAGTAATAACAGATGATGCTGATTGTTGACCTGGTCTATGGTTAATATCTCTGACAGTTAAACAGCAAATCCCACCACAGTACTCTGACCGGTCCTCCAGCTCTGTTTAAACTACAGGGATTATAGAATGTTGTGATTTCACATGAACCCGACCTACTGGAGAACTGTGCTGGTACGTCTATATGCAATTTAGTCCCCTTTCATCATCGGCTGTACCTTAATGAGAATCTTTTGTTCCAATGCATCCCAAGCGTACCATTTATGGCAATGCTTTGCAAAAAGATGTCCTCGAGGAAATATCAGACAGATAAACTATAGTCACAAACACAGGATTCCCAATCTGGTTTTAAAAGCAATCCCAATTTACTGTATATAAAATGATTAATAATATGTCTTAAAAGCACATTAGATGTATGGTTGCAAGATTAGTCAAATATAAAAATCAGTTTTTTTGGTCTCAATAAGCAAATTGCAAAAAATATTTTAGCAATAAATGTATAATATCTCAAGAGGGTGTGAGGGCAAAATAAACATCTAATTTTGTTGTTTAGATGCCTGTGTTAAGGAGGAACCATGTCAAAGAGGGGGGTATTACACAAAAATGATTTTTTTTTTTTGTTTTCTACCATGTTAACGCTGTTCCCTCATCACAAACATGTCAGAAGCAGGTTTTAGTTGTTCATGAATGTTTCTTAAAGTTGCCAGTACGATCCTGTCCAAAACTCAGCCCACAAACAAACGTCATCCAACAACAATTCTCCATAAATCTACAAAAGCATGATGCAAAATTGTACACAACATGCGCCGTAATTTCATTAGCGAGATGCTGACTGTGTTGTGATGTGTTGCTCTGAAGGAGGAGTAACTTAACGTGGAGAGCAAATGGAAGAGAGACTCAGACTGTCAAAAACGAAAGTAAAAGTTCTAAAACATATAAATACATTTTTTTGTGAATATAGCATTTTCAATAAACAACTTTTCTGTCAGCTGGTAATGTTTCTGAACTTATTCCAAGAAGACAGAATTAACTGTGGCTGCTATTTTCACGGTTTTGACTTGAGAAAAGACTGAATATGAAGAATCACAAACCCCCTCCCTCGTGCTGCTACTGGTCTTGCAAGAACCCTCCAGAGGAATCGAACACTCCTTCAACCGTAACCAGACTTTCTCTGTGTGAAATACAATGTGAAAGTTGTTTTGGCTGGCAGGCAGGCAGGCAGTTTTGATCTAAAACGCATGCAACTCCTCATTGATGATCTCATGTGGTTGGGTAAGCAGCTCACATTTCAGTCTTTATTCATGTTAATGCTGCTGGACATAAATTACAAATCTTATCACAATTATTGTAATGGCATTTTGCCCCAGACTGTTCAACCTTAATTGGGTATTGAACAAATACATCAGCACATTGTTATAAAAAGCCACACACAGCCTTGTATACAGTTGGATCTATACCAGATTGCTTGCGCGACAAATATAGAAAAGAAGCTTGTCAGCGGCTGCGGGCTCTCACCTCGACTTGTGGCCCTCCTTGCCGGTCTGTCATGCACATTAAATCTTCATAATCCCCTTGAGTGAAGCGCACTAGACTCAGTGGCTTTAGGATACAAAACAGGAGGAGAAACAAATTAGAGAGGGCCGGCTGGAGTCAGAAGGCCTTCAAGTGGTAAAAAAGGACGTGGGAGCTAAGAGCAAAGACAGGTCTGTGAATAAGAATGAGAGAGTGGAATTAATAGTTAAAATATTTTATTGTCTCAAAATAACACTACTGTACCAACTATAAAAAAAAAGTTATAAAGAGTCCTGAACAGAAGTTGTCCTGGATGAATAAGCAACTCAAGCAAACAGTTAATTTAACATTTCACTAATGAAAAAAGGTATTACCCAAGTGATGGCCAGCCTGGGTTTGAATGTAGAGCAGAATAAATTAACAAAACACAAATGCAACACCTTATTAATCAACTGGACACAAACCACCACAAAGAAAATTCATTTGCTTCAGGATTTCATTCTCAACAGATTTGAGTGGGAATCGACTGGCCAGGCTATGGACTTGTGACTTTTTTGGGCTTACCTGTCAATCAAGGACACCTCAGTCATTACAAATAAAAGAAAAATACAAAGACATAAAAAACATAAACCATCTGTAATAAAACATTCAATCGTTCCCACTCATACATGTGTAAACAACATGGCCGTGCGTGCATTTAGGCACAGGGTAAGCACAATGCAAAAGATCAGTGTTTCTGAAACTTTTCAGAAGTTTCAGCTCATACAGTTTTGCTAATATAAGGACAGAACCCGGTCTAAAAGGGGGCTCAAATTGGCCTAAACATAACTAAATCACGATTGAACTAGTCATAAACCAAGTCAAAAACAGAACTGGCCCCAACTTTAAAGCAGACTGAGGTATAAATAAAATAGTTTCAGATTAAAACAATAAAATAACTATAACTGCCCAAGGCCCTGAGAAGCCCCAGCTGACACCTGGATAAGTGGTACATGCCCCACAGTTTGAGAAACAGATCTTCAGTGGGCTAATTAGCATTAGCCACAACTGAACTTGAAATGTGAATGAAAAGCCAAAGGGTGTTAAATGGTAGAAGCCAATAAATTCTTATGATATACTGAACTAGTTATAGAGCCATGGAAGAAAACATTATTCATTCATTATTCAGTCATTTACCCACCAAAGAAAAAATGTTGATGTCTACAAACAACTACTTAGAAAGCCTAGTTGCGTGATCAAAATGAGCACGCGTTTCATTTTATTACTTTACTCCAATTCTTTTTATATTTTTGAATTCATCAGTGTAGCTTTAGAAACTGCCAATATTGATATTAAGCATTTAAAAATCTATAGTACAGACCAAATTTATGTTCAGTTATACTAAAGTTCACAAATTAACTTACCGCTTTTGTAAAAATGATAACAATGTATTTATCTGGATATAAATTATTATTTTCAGTCAAAAAGACAATTCTGATGCACGGAGGACAAACTGGGAATGACACGAGGGCAAAGAGACTAGGGCAGTACAGAAAAAATATCGGTGCCAAATATCGGCAAAGTTTTCAATATCCGACCAATATCTGGGAAAATCCTCTGATATCACCTATATTTCTGATAACTGATATACCATCCCTAAAAACCAACGCCTGACTTTGGCGGAGTCCTTGCTTCCATAAGTCATAGTGTTATCAGTGCCACAGGCCATCAGAACAGGGAGGTAGTTCATTCTCAGACAAGTTCAGAGGAAGCAGAGGTGATGAGAGGCCAGTAGATAAATGGAAAAAGTTCCAAAATGTGCTTTGTGAAAATAGTTAGAAAAAAAGCACCAATAATCTAATGTAATGGATAACACCCTTGGCTCCGGAAAGGTATTGCTTCGCCAAATGGAAGAATTGCATGGCTCTGCTCGCTTTTCATCAAAGAGTCTGTGTACTGTTTATGGAACAACCGTGTACGGCTGGTAGGGCAGCAGTTTTTGGCGCTCGTTGATGGCATAAATCCAAGCTGGTTTGACAAAGTTAAGATTGCTGTTCTCCATCAACGCCTGTGAAGAGAAATAGTGCAACGAGGTGTTTATACGATCAGAATGTACAACTAGAACTGCTCATTTGAATGCACTGAAAGAAGCCTAACTTTCTCTCAGCATTTTTGTGAATGCATAAAAATGCTAACTTGGATGTTTCTTTGGAACTTTTTATACATTATATACCATATAATAGATGTAAGTATTTATTTCTCTCAAATAAATTGCCTAAAAATCCCCCACTGTATTTGAAAAGGTTGTTTTATTCACAAATTGTAATTTCTAAACCATGTTATCAGAATGCCATTTTGCTTCTTTTATGTTTGAAGGGGACCTTAAACCATCTGAGGGCAAACCCTTTAAAAAAGTGGCTGTTGAACTGAGATAAAGAAAGAAGTGCAGATTCATTAGGCAGAGGTCAAGGCAGCACTTACATCTTCAAAGGAGTCTTGCCATCCTTCACTGGTCACCACGAACTGCACCTTTTCAGTCATGTAGTCCTCAATAGCTCTACAATTTAAAAATAAGTAATTATATCTATTAACAGTCAAACACAGAACTTTGGTATATGGCACATATGCAGTCTGCCCACCACAAGAACTCAGTTCAAGAGAGTAGTATTACGTTTTATTGTTTTAAAAACATGCCACTCTCATGGGTTGCCACATAGAGAAGTTCAGAACAGTGAATTGTACTGTCGTATCTAGTTATGTACGTTCATGCTGCTCTCCTGTAAAAAAAAAAATTAAAATAAATAATAATAATGCCTTACACTTGTAATGTGCTTTACAGGCTTGTCAAAGCCTCTCAAAGTGCTACACTGAAGTCATTATTCGTTCACTCCACACTTGGTGATGGTAAGCTACTACTGTAGGCACAGCTGCCCTGGGGCAGACTGACGGGAGCGAGGCTGCCAATCTGCACCATCAGCCCCTCCGGCCACCACCAATCATTCACGCCACACACACCACTTTCATACTAGGCAATGTGGGTGAAGTGTCTTGCCTAATGACACATCAACAGAACTTGGTCCGAGCGGGACTCGATCCTCCGACCTTCGGGTTGGGGGAACAAGAATCTGACCTTAAATTCTCCTTGCATATGTATTCTAATACTGATGCATTTGGTCTTTATGGTAACTTTTTAACATCTGCTCAGGGTCATCACATGAGAAATATCAGTTTAGGCTTATTCTGGTACATTTACAGAAATGTTTCTGAATGTATATAAAAAATGAAAAAAACAACTCAAAATACAGCAAACTACATACCTAGTTTGATAGTTGATAGTTTGCTATATTGTCCACTCCTATGTACACCTTGTTCCAATTTATGATTTGTAAAATATTAAAAGTATGAAAGACATTTGAAGAGAGAATTACTTCTGTCAGTGATGCACTATTTTAAGTATTCTCCTCTGTAATGTACATCTAATACTTGATTTACCTAGACCAGCCAAGCGCAAACAAACTATATAACAATTTTGATTAAATTACTTCTGCTGTTGCTCCTCGACTTTATACAACTCATTTGAACTGTGTCAAAGTGTTCAGGGGATGTGGTTAGTGTTCATGAATGCAAGATTTCATAATGCAAGTCTTTCACTCGTATTGACTTCCTAATGTAGGTATTATTTCCTAAGTCTGAAACTTTCCCATCTACACACAGGTCCTACATCAGCATGCGCCATTTCATTTCAGCTTTTCTTCTGTAACTGGGCTAATGCGTGACAAAAGGTGTGAGTGTGGCTTTATTTACATCTTGACACTGCGGACTGTTCCATTACCTACCCGTTGAAAGCAATGATGTACCGCAAAAGCAGCCGGCGCTCATTGTTGGGGAATTTACCATAGAGGAAAAAGTGCTTTCCCGATAGGAAGTCTGAAAAACATCATTTGAACAGAGCTTTACAAAAGAGCAATTACAGGTGGTCAGTGAGAAAAACAGGAAAGGACAAGCGCACGAAACATGAAAGGCTGGGTGCTGTCCAATGACGTGTTTGCAGTGCGGAGTGCAGGAGAAAGCCCAGCAGAAGGTGGGACAAAGGGGATAAAAGGGCCCTTACCTGGCAGCTCTGGGATGGGGTAGTCCTGTTCAGCCTCAGTGTCTGTGTTTTCATCTGTGGAGCCTCCATACGGGTCGTCCTCCTCCTTCACCGTCTTCACTGTCGTCGCCGCTTTCTTCTGCATGTTGTTCTCCTCCACTCTGCCAAGGACAAAACCTCCTTTAGACAACCACTAAACCAAAGACTCCAGCACCTTAGCAAATTCTTTACACAATTAACACTATTGTGGTTCTCAAGTAAGACTGCACAGACAGCAATAGCTAAATAACAGTTTGAAATATTAAGTCCTATCAGTCTGTTTATTAAATTATGGGCCGTTTATACAGGTTTTAAGGATGCAACTTTTTATGTTTATTTTATGTGTATGTATGTTTTCTACTTACTAGTCTAGGAGACATTGGGTTTTTTTTCTGTTTTTTTTAAGAATGTTCTACAGTATGGCATTCAATTTATTCTCCATGGAGACAAGGTGACACTATAGGCCAAGATACATAGAGAAGACTCTGCTCACAGGTAGATAAGGTATTTTTGAGCAATAAAAACAACTGTGATAAAAAAAATATATATACATTTTAAAAAAGCTCAAGAGACCATGTGATATTGTGGAACATTCCAAGCAAAGTAATACAATCTCTATGGAAACCAGCAGCTATTAGACCTGGTACCAGAAAGGTTAGTTTACTTTAAGGTCTGTTTAATTTATGAATGGACACTTTTCTCCATCAAGACTGCAAATCGAATGTACTCAAAACGTCGACTAGAATTGATACTGTACGCTGTAATGCATTAGAAAATACAATCTGTCAAAAAGACATTTTTTCTTATGTCAATCAATATTCATTGTAAACTAAATTGTGGTTCAATGGGTGAAACAACTGACCCTGAACTTTGAGAGAATAATTACATCTAGAAACCAAGAACATCAATGTTAAACACGTGTACAAGCATTTATTTAATAACAATGCTATGGTTTATTATCCGTATCACCATTAACTGCTTTGTTTACCTTTGAAGTTCATCTTCGGTGTCCACGGCTGATTCGTCTTCATCACCGCCTCCTGTCAAAACAACCCTTGTATGTCAGTGTTCTTTTATATGTTATTTATTATCTAATTTAAATAAGACTTTTGCACTATATCCCTTAGTGGCAATGTGATTAACCGTACATAGAGAAAAATCATGTTTTTACTCCATTTACAGTATATGAAAATTGCTTGTTCCTCGGTATCTCGGGTTGTTGACAGAAAAGACGTAATGGCTCTTAATTAAAATGCTGCCTCCCCTGTATGTTTGTTGTGTCTCCTCGCTAATGCGCCCTGGCACTTCATGTCTGGCCCTGCATTAACATAGAAATGAGAATCATGCTCAAGTCCTTCCACGATGATTATAACATTCCGATCGCCTCTTGGAGCTCTCCACAAAGTATCGCCAGCTATTTCTTCCTTTTTGTCAATGAAACTTTGGAACATGCATCAGTTTCGCGGTACTTCATAAATGTGATCCCTTTTGTCCGAAACTAAAGCACTTGAGCTGCCCCCTTGCCCTCTCCATTCATTCAGCCCAATCCAAGCTCTTCACCAAGAGGTGAATAAATGCCTCATGATCCAGAGTGGCTATCATGCAGATTTTAAAATGAATATTTAATCAGATAAAGGCAAAAATTGCTAATTTTTTGTTTGTTTTTTTTCCCCCCATTTTGGTTTAAGAATGCCACTGTCTATTATAAAATGGTTTCCTAATAGATGAAAATCCCAAACTTGCAGATGGCATCTTTAAATCAATGACAGATTATTAATATTCATCAATCCCAAATTAGAAGCCAAAAATTGAGGTAAATAAAAGGAAAAATTTGCAATTTATAAAATAAAACTTGACTCAAATGTAGTATTTGCAATAAACAAATAAAACGTCATTCATGAGCTTTTAGCCTTGTTATAATGCCATTACCTCAAAAAACATACCTGGAGTTGTGTTTTTCACATTGCATTTTTGGGCTGTCTGAATCCCCAAATAACAAAATGCTTTGTTCTATTGTGTGATGTCATTTAGTGGTCGTTTTAAGGTTAACAGCTATATATAGCCTCACTAGACTAGAATAACCAGAAGTTGTGGCCTTTAATATTTTTTTGTTTTAACTTTTGGTTAGTTGAGATTGCTCCAGAAAGTTCACATATCATCTGGTGCACAGAGAGGAGAAGAACGTTCAATGAGGCTCAAACAATAGATGTAGATTCAAACTTTAGCAATTCCAGGGCTATGATGAAATGAAGGTGTAGGAGGTTTAAATACACACTGGTGTTCTTTCTGGATTATTACTTTACAGCATCACAAGGGGAACAGAGCGTTTTCAGTTTGAGAAAGAACACAGCCTCACTATGCAGGATTATATGTGTGAATGAGACAAAACAGCTCCAGGTGAGGATGAGGATACAGTATTAGAAAATAGATTAAAAAGTAGCGTAATATGGGCCCTTTCACACCAAACTACAGACAGGCTATGTAGATATGTTCAGCACAACTGTCATTAGTGGATGAATAATCGACTAATGTAAAGCACTTTGACAAGTTTCTTTATGTTTTGCCTTTTTATTAATAACCATTTGTGAAAATAAGGTAGGGCTGCCAACTCTCGTGCACTTGCCATGAAACTAACACATTTAAATGCCTTCAGACTCCTGAAAAATCTGACCAATATATTTAGATTGAAAAATTGATAATGTGCTCTCATTCTGCTTTATTCACTTAAAATGATTTCTTATTAGTCTAAAAATGACCTCTCTGTTACGGCCCTAGGCCTTAAATTCTTTTCATTTGTTCTCATTTGCTTGTTGTGTTAGTGTATTGCTGAATCTGTCCCCTTTTCCCCCCAGAAATCCTGGCTGTGTGAGCCGTTGCTTTCTGCCGTCATTGGAAGACTGTTTCTCCACATGGCCAATCCTGTGGCTCGCCTCCAGCCGCCTCCCCCCATTTAAAAAGATTCAGCACACCTGTTCGGGGCTGCTGGCCCTCGTGGCCAGTATGTCATTTTGTATGTGTCTCTTTTGTTATGTCACTAATGTGGAAGTGACTCTGATTCTGTGACACTTGACTGTCAGTACTGAATCTGTTTGTCAAGATTTTATCATGTATCTGTAAAATTTGTTTCTTAGTTATACTTAACCTTTGTTACTTTTTTGTTTAAAACCTTGCAAGTTACCTTCTGTTCTAGCATTTTAGATCCGTTTTGTTTAGTTTACCTTTTACAACCCTGTTCATTAAATTACTTATTACTTACTTACTACCATTTTTCCCTCTTGGATTTTTGTTACCTTCCTCTGCTACTTAAAGGATCAGCTCTCCTCTTTCTCTCCCCTCACGGCTCGAGCTTTTTCTCAATAAAAGCTGAGTTATGGAAAGTAATAGACCTTTTCTGACAGTTTTGAGTAACAGATCTGATCTAATTAATGGCACAGACATTGCATGTTTCAGCGGAGCACATCAATCCAGCTTTGTAATGTAATGGGTGATCTGTCTTTAAACGGTGCATTTCTCCGCAATTATTTAACTTATCAACATGAATCTCCTCTTCTCTCCACCCATGATTGTCCACATATGCCCAGTGCGTTCCTGATTAGTTTTTAGTTTAATTATAGCTCATTTTGTTGTGCTGGACAATTGGCCAGTATTGATTTTTTTTGTTTTTGTTTTGAGCAGTTGATAATATATAATACAAAACTGTTGCTGTAGGCATTTGGATTTTATTGCAGTGTAATTGTTTATGCCCTGTACAACTGTTAAAGATGATCAAGTTTTTGTCATTGTATTTGGCTGGCGCTGGCAAAGTCACATTTGCTGATCTGGACCAAATCTGGAACCTATTCAAATGCACCAAAATGCAGGAAATACTGTATTTTGTTAAGACCACCCGGCTTTATAAGGATAAATGTATTTTTTTCAACAACAACCTCATTATTCTGCTGGATAGGCTTCTGTAACTTTTCACAGTGCACCACATTGTTAGCTGTTGCATAAATCCTGCAGAACTCGGTGTCAAATAATAAGCTTCCCTACTGTGTGACCCGCCCCCCTTCCCCCGTGAAAAAAGTGTACAGATATTCTTATTTGTCCTATATAAGATATAGTTTGTTTTGGTCTGGCATGGAATTTGATTCTGTGGTTTGCGTTCACTTTGGTCTAAGAGCCTCTTAAATCCTTGCTGTCATTTTGCCATTTCCTTTTGCCTGAAAAGCTTACGTTCGCTAGCCAGTCCAACTGTCTGCCCCAAGTGAACTTTGGGTGCATATCGATTGGAAAACACAATTTAGGTCTTTGCAAGGGTACGGCATTTGGAATGTCTAAAAGGAACCGTTTTTGTATTTTAAATTTCAAAAACAGATGATTTTGTCCCCAGATACAAGGTGAACATGTTCATCAAATATAGCCTTTACTGATAATAATTACAATGCTGATTTTATTTATCTGTTCATTTCAGATACAGAGGATGAAGACTTTGATGGATTTGTGAATTAATTGGAAAAAATATGTGAGCACTAAATACTTGAATAAAGCACAACCGAACACAGTATGTGCTCTAAATAAGGCAAAGGAAGCAAAACTAACATGCATGTTTTACCGTGCCTGCACCCTAAGGCCCGGTGCGCCTTTTTTATGCGTTAAATGCAGAAAAACACCCGTAACTGAACTGTGCTTTATAATCCGGTGTGACCTATGGCTGTGAAATTGAGGTATATTATTTTAAATGTAGGTTAACCCTCTGGCAATCCAGGTTCAGTTGTGATTGTGGTACATTTTTAAAACAGTAAGAGCGCAGGCTACATACAGACAAAATAAAAGCAGGAACTTGCACCAAAATAATGATTACTAATGTGAGTTCACAGTCCTGGACGGGATACCAATAAATGCATTTATATCGCTCCGACTGCAAGAGTTTGTATTCATGCATTCACATATGCAAACCTGCTTCATCTACGTCAGTTGAGCCGCCGTATTCATCATCGTCTTTCTTCTGCGGTGTCGTTTTGGGGGTGACCTGTCTCTTTTGTGGCGTCTAAAAAACATAAAAATTGTGAATAAAGATTTACACTAGATTATTTATGGGTCCACTCAGATGTGAGACGTACCTTTGTGTTTACTTCCTCATCACTCTGGTCATTCGCCTCCATTTCACTCTCCGAACTCGACTCTGCGCCATCCATCAAATACCTGCAGGAAAGACACAAGAGAATGTGTCCAGGGATGATTAAAGGCAAAAGGGAATGGGACACACCTGCTCAGTTTGAAACTAGGAATCAATCAGTTAGTTGTTTTACACAAACACGTATCAGGACAGCCAGGTTCACAATGAAGGAGACACAGCACAATTTAGGCATTCAAAGGCCTGATGTTTAATGTATTGTCTGAGAAGTCTTTTAAGTTTGTGTGCAGTATAGAAACCCTTCCCAAAAATCCCAAAAAGAGGGATGAATAAACTTTAATTGGTTGACAGATATTTTCTAAGTGTACAAATTATGTAGAATGAGCAGCTAACAAAAAAAAAAACAACTAAAAACAAGAGCTGCATATCAAAACACAGGCAGAGCGGGGAGCCAACTGAGGGCCATAGAGTAAATAATTCAAATATGTGCATAAGTATGGGCCAATTAGAAACCTGAGGGACATTCCTGATTGTGATAGTAAATACAAATAAAGCATTGTGCCTAATTGTGATTGTAAACAGTAGTGGTCAGAAGCAGATGCGGAAAAATAATTGTAGAGAAAATAAACAACCAACTTGTCATCTTAAACATGCATTTTCTCTAATGGGAGAAAATGTAATGTTGGATCATTATACCTCTCTGAGTCCACTCTGCCATCCGTGCAGAGTGGACTCGCACTTAGCTAAAATACATAAATAAAAATGTATTATTCGTTTGGATGTGCTAAAAAAAATAAATACACATTTTCGAGATAGTATATCATGGTACTAATTTAGGTGGTACAAAAAAGTTATTAAGGGGGGGCTCTACTGATATTGCCAGGAATACTCTTTTTAAGAGAAAGGAAACTTGTTTATGCAATTCATTTCACATATTCAGTGTTTTTATAATTACAATTAAATATTTAGTTTGTGCAGGTAGTGGTTTGACAAACAAATGTTGATATGTATTCGATTCATAAAAAATATTGCAGGACATTATGAGCAATATATGGGCGATCATATGTATCTCAGAATCGTGATAATATTCTATTGTGAGCCTTGTATCGAGTATAGTATCGAATCACTAGGGACCCTGTGATGCTCAGCCCTGATTATTCTAAACATGTATACAGTCTTGACATGCTAATATACATGCAGGTTGAGCTTCAGATCCTTGACAAAAAATAATTTTGTTTTTGACTTTAACCTGCCCTGAAATCCATCAAAAGGGTAGCATTTGTGGCAGTAATAAAGTTTTATGGTTAAAGATGGTCAGGAATAGAAGATATATGATGCAGAGTAAAGGCAAAGAACAGCCATTGTCTATGTTGTAACTACATTACAGGAGACCTGGGAAATAAAAAAAAATGACTTGCGTATTCCTAAAAGAATTCTCAGCCGGTAACAATAAAACATGGGATGCGTACTTCAAACTGATAACAGTGAAGAGAAAGTGAGCCACCGCCGAGAGTTCACATGAGATTTTTGCCTGGATTTCTTTAGCCATTAGAAAGCCTTTGGAAGATATTATCAGTTTGTATCAGGGGGAGGAAGCTGGAAACACCAGCCAGGTGGAATCATTTTCTAACATGCAGCAGGGGATTTTATTGACCCATGGCCACTACCAACTCCAGGAAATTGCACATTAAAAATGGACACTTCCTTACAAGAGTTCTAGAAACAAAATTGACTTTGACCTAGGAGGGGAAAAACTATGAATGCAATTTGTCAGCGGGCAACAGTCAAGAGAGCGCCACCCCCACAAATATGATGGCAAGGGACTTTGATTGGACTTTTCCTCTTTGTGGCCCCACTGAGAAAGGACAATAAAGTGAACCTTAACCTTAATTTGTGAAAGCTGTGAGGTGTGCCCAAGAGCAGCTACAAAGGTACAGACCATTTAGCTGATAGCAACACTGTTCAACTGACCTGACTGTATAATTTAAACAGTGTGTAGTTTCTTATAGCTTAACAAAAAGAACTACAATCCCAACTAAACCTGGATTGCCAGTGCCTTAACCTGTGGATATAGGACGCGTGTGTTTATCATCATAAAAGCTATATTTGATTTGAACATGTTTACCTTGCATCTAGGGACATAGATAGTCAAGTTTATGAAATTAAAATCTTACATACAGTTCCTTTAAATACAGCACTGACAAACATAGAAAACAAATTCATGCAGTTTTTTAAGTACCATAACTTCCTCCACAATTAAATATCCAGTCGTATTCTGCGTAAAAACTGCAAAGCCTCGGTAACTCTATAGTTCACTGTTTTTGTCAATTCTTCTCTCTGGATTTATTTAAAATGTAAACTTTGAACAAAATCATATTATTAAAACAATGTAATCTACCGGTAATCGCAATTTCAATGTTTGTCAGAAAAAATGCAAACAGATATTTTTCCCCTAATTGTTCAGCCTTCCATTCCGCACTTCTGCTTATGGTAACATGCATTTACTCTAATGACCCATAGCAGCATTCATTTGAAAGGTCTTGCCAGTGACCACCACCACACAGCCTGGACATTCTCCGCCAGTGTTACAGTTTTTTGTGCACTAATTGAGTGACAGTTTGAGTGCTTGTGCGTGCCTATTCTGTTGGCCACTTGTCAAGATCAAAGCAAGAGCTCCTTTTAATTACTCATAGCAGATGCAGTTTTTAAATACAGAACACATCATCAAAGCCTCACACTCCAGGCACAGCACAAAAGATCCTCTGGCCAGGGGAACTGGTTTCAGGGAAAGACAGCGGAGACGAGAGAAAAGAATGGCTGATCCCTGGTCCCGTAACCAATATCTCTCACTATGCATTACATGTAGTCAGAGTGAGATAAAAACAACCAAATTCAATTTGTCTTTGCCCCAAAACAGACCACAGGGTCAGACCACTCTTGATCCAGTCTACATGCAGGTCCAAGAACCGAATAGGTGCGAACGGGAGGCTACGAGATGTTCAGGGACGTCTACTAATTTAGCATTGACACTGCAGCTGTTCACCTTATTCCAGAAATTGCTGTGGGCGCTGCCATTGCTATTCACTTTGCATGGGGCTGCCGATCTTGATGGCAAATAAGTTCTATACGGACTACAAAGCCATTTAAAGCTTCCCAGAGAATATTTGTATTTTTGCACCTAAACACTGAACACAGTAATCAGCCTACTTATATCTTATTTTATCAGTGCGGTTTAGTAGCATTTATGGAAAAAGTGGGTGGGACGGAATGAGGTCAATAACTGCAAATTAAAAAATGTCTGTTGTATATTTAACCACGCTCCTGGCAAAAGGAGATAAGCGACATCTCGTTTGCATTACTGAAAATCAAATGATCAACACAAGGAATTGTATTACGCACATGTTATTTGCTCTCCCTTGCACAAATAAGAACAACAATGTGCTAGTGCCACTGTGCAGGGACTGCACTTTATCTGATATATTTGATTTCAGCCAGTTATTTGGTTTTCCTGGATGTAAATGTAGTGAGTGAGACTGAAACAGGCTGTGCAAAGTCATCCTTCCAATGTGAATTTACAACGCTATTTATTAGAGCTTGATGTGTTGCCTTAGCCCTTTGTGAATTATTTCAACAAGCTTTTTAATGCTTTGTGAAGGAAGAAGCGATCTTGATATCATGCAGCTAAGATTACATATTTTCACCCTGGCTTTGGAAACAGCAGTGCAAATTGATTCAGGTAATTCTGTGCAAAGATGAAAACCAGATTGAATGCTCAACATTACAGACTTTTACAAGTGCTCCATGTCATCGCCACAAGGCAACAATGTGCTTCTTATAACACATTTTGGGAATGAAAACTCGAGTCGATGTGCACAAACTTTCTTAGGCTTCCTTTTGAAATTTCTATTAATATGCAATAGAATAGAATAGAATATTTGGTAAAGAACATCATTAACTGCATTGCCACACCGTTTACACATATCTGCAATCAATCGTTTTTAACAGGCACTTTTCCAAACAAATTGAAAATAGCCAAAGTTTTTCCCATCGTCAAAAGTGGTGATGGACACCAGTTTACTAACTATAGACCTATATCTCTTCTGCCACAAATACAAAAATAATTTTCAAAAACAAATGAGTTCGACAGCAATTATAAGGAAGGCTTTTCACAAGCATTACATTTTTTCATAACTCTTTTAATTTAGACATTTAAACAAGCATTGGGACTTTTCCTGTCACCCCAGTGGACATGGACATTCACTACAAATTTGTTGTGTTAAAAATTTGAATAAACTTAATATGTCTATAATGCTAAATTAGTAATTATGTAACTGTCCCATCTTAAATATTATCTTTGTAACAATTATAATCATATTTTTCTCAGGAAATACAGCTGACAATCACCAGTGATAATTTTTTTCAGAAAAGTTAAATATTACACAAAAAAATGATAATTATTCATTGATCTTCTCCTCAGTTTTGTGGAACTGTTTTTTAAATGTGTGATTCTTCATGTCACACCACAAGAGTTCCTTTGGATTACAGCATTAAACTGGTTATATCTTTGATAGATTTAAACTAGAGATAAAGGTGTGATTTTATTAAATGATTTATACCTGCTCACCTTTAAGCCAACAGCTTTATGAACTGTCTCTGACACAAGAGACTCACTGTAGAATTTTTCTGAAGAAAAGTGTTACAGTCACACCAGAGGACATTTAAAGTTTTTTTGTTAAAAAGACAAAAAATGAAACACACCTTCAGTCTAAAACTATTTTATAAAAACATTTGTGCACAGTTGAGTTGAAGTTTGGAGGAAGAAAAACATTACTTAGAAAGTAATTTAAAGTAATAACAAAAATGAATGTCAAGTACTCATTTAAATATATAAAAACACCTTTAATATTTGCTTTTCATTAAACCTCTGAAGCCAGTACTTTCCAACCAACTTTCACATCTAAAACTTGAAACTTTTGGTTGATCACTGAAGAGCCCTGTTCTCCAGACTCTTGTGTCTTATGACTGCATTCATCTCTCAGTCTCCATCACTAGAGAATGTACACTAGCCTTGAATGACCAAGAAGCCAGTGTGGGATGTGCGATTTCAAAGCAGACACGATTATTGAGAAAGCTGCAATTTTGAAGGAATGAGCCACATGACGCAAAGCTCCTTGCAGTAACACAAGCGCGGGTCCAATTAGCCAGCAGCCGTCTTCACTCTGGATGAATCCTCACTTGTGCATTATTTAGCAAACAGGGATTCATATGTAATGACGGAGAGACCTGGGTATTGCCGTAGCCCTCCTTATAATGAGCCGTACAATTAGGGAGCTTCCGGACCGAGCAGGGAGCAGCTGTTCAAGGTTACAATGATCTTGGTATGAGTGGGCATCGCTACAACGGTGTGTGTATTTTTGGACGCTTCAATCAACATAAGAGGCATTCACGTAGTGAGCAGGACACATGGCTTAAGAGAAATAATAATCAAATGGAGGACAGCTATTTGGGGATGTCCAGCTTTGCACAATGCGTTATCCTTTGGGGACTGGAGGATTTTTAAAATGTTCAACAGTTTAAGGGTAACTGTAACCAAAGAAAAAACTTGCACATGTCCTTTATCTCTCAATCTTTATCTGATACTTTACAGGTGATGTGATGCTAACTGGAGGCTCTGCTCTGTCTGATGCCCTGACAGAAGTGACTTAGATGGAACCAGAACAGGTGAGCTGATTTGTGCTGTTAAACAAATATCCCTCTCAAATAACAGTACAGTTATAAGCTAGTTAGTATTAGCCAAAAGTTCTTAAAGTTAGTCACTCTCACCTTTTTGTTCACACACCTAAACAGGACCATGAATTCTCATATTGACACAGGCTCCTGGTAATGTGTATGTTAATGTGCGCATTATGACACTATGGTAACTGCTGAACATTCGGTCACAGACATACAGGCAGAACACCCCCAGCATGATGTCACTGCAAAATATCAATAGTTAGTCTAATACTAATGTTTTCATTTGAAAGAGTGGGGTTAGTGATACATTTGTTCTTCCAACCTTGTTTTGTGAGGGAGTAAACCGGGTAACTCAATAGAGCACATCACAGGGCGTTTAAAGGGTCTCTATTACAGATATACTGTATAAGCAGCTCTTCAGGTCAAATATGTCAGTTGTGTAATGGATGATTCTAATTATTATGCATTTTGTTGTCTGAAAATCAAGAAGTGAATGTTGTTGGTTGTTGTTGACAGCAAAACTCTGCTCTGACCTCTGGAAATTGTGAAAAGCACTTATCACCTCATTGTAGTGAATAATTAGTATCCTCGGACTGCATAAGGACAGCAAGGACTAAATTTGGACCATTGCATTTCTGTTTTTTTTCTTTTTTAATGTTTTTTGGATAATAAAAATCAGGTGGAACCTTTAAGAACATTTTTTGAAGCATTGTAGAGTCTGGAATGAAAATTGCTTTGAAATGGGAGAAAAAAAGACTTTTGCTTTAACTTGTATTCATTCCCTAAGCTTTTTTTTTTTTTTTTTTTTTTATAATCAGTCACATTTTATCACTGGCTCATCAGCGGCATTTTTCAAAACAGTCACACAATAGTTTGCTTCAAAGCTGCATTTGTTCTTTCAACCTTCAGTTCTGTGAGGAGAATTTTAACCAAGGCAAATATCAGCTAATATTGTGCAGCTCTAGCTCAAATGTCCATCATCTCTCAAATGCCAATGCTCTGTCACAAAAATTACATTTAGCGATAGAAAAAGAAAAAAGCTCAACCATTTATATTTTTATTGTGTTGATAACTGTAGGGCTGTCAGAGTATCGAAAATCAGATACAGTACTAATCTATACATGAAACTAGTATCGAAACTAGATACTCATTTGTGCAGATATCGATACTAAAAGAAGTCATTCACAGGACAGAAATGAATTCCTGAATAGTTTTAGAATGACCATGGACCACTATGGAGCTTCCCTGGACAACTGAGAGATTACACAGACATAAGACTGCTTGGTAATATAAAAGAAAGTTGTAGGATTTAATGTTGAAAATCACATTCTATTGTCTAAAGACAGTTTTAATTATCATTGTGATACTGGAATCAGTACTGAGTATCAACTCTGTTTCTTAGTATTAAAATAAAGTTTGACATTTTATTATCATGACAAATGCTAGTTAACTCTAGGATAAAACTACAAAGAAAACGCTCACCTTATTAGAATCCTATCTATCTGGCGTTAACAAGTCCCACCATCCGACCAATCAACCCAACATCAAAATGTCAGTGCCATTATCTCTAACCTCGGGTCCCGCTGCGTCTCACCTCTTAAAGGAGATGTTTTGCTTCCTCTTGTGGCAGTCCATTACCCACTCTTTGCGCACGATGATGCCCCCTGCTGCTTTCACCTGGCTGTACTTGGGTGTGTTGGCGAAGGCGCAGCTGGAGAGGAATGGGCCAGATACACACAAGGGTAGCATCAGTGAAAGGAAGTGAAGTGGACAAGGTTAATGATGACAGTGAAAGTGCTGATGGAGAAGGGATCAAAGCGAATTACTCAACAGAGTATCCGGGTTATGACTTTTTTTTATGTTTTTCTAATTATTACCTGGTTTGGTGAAATAGTACACGTAGTAAATATTAATCATAGTGTTACATCGGTCAAGTGGCAGTTTGAATGAAAAATACAGGAAGATATTCCACTTTAGAAGTGAGTTCTAAAATGGAATATCTAATGTTATCAACACTGAACACTGCATCCAAAATACCAAGACAATTTATGCTCAAGGAAGACATTTGACGGACAATTTTCACATTAACATCTAATGGCATTTGTCGGATCAGGACGTGTAAATTAATCAAATCATATTGTGTAAATTATACCCTTGGCCCTTGTTAAAATTATGGATGCGAGGTAACAGCTATGAAAATAGTTCTGCGTATGTCACATCTGCTGCCCGTGTCAAACCATCAAGGACATTTTTTTTGTAAACTCTTAAATGTTATTATGTTAACTGTGATTGATAACTGGGTGAAATTAGTAGTCTAACCTGCCATATGTACTTGAAAACTAATGAATGGGAACATTTTTTTACTATTGTCTAAACTATTCATTGTTTTTGTCTGATCACTCTCTTTTTATTAATGGCTCACTGGTGGCATTTTTCCAAGCAGTCTTAATAGACAATAGTTTGCTTCAAAGTATTCAAAGTATTTGTGAAGTGCCAAGGACATAAAATCAGATAAAGCAGATTTTTGACTCTGTAATGTGACAAGATAAAACATGAGCTTCAAAGCCTTTCAGTAGCACGGATAATCTCAACCATGTAATACGGTGCATGGTAAGAATATGACAATGTAAACACTTTTCCAATCAGAGAATACATTCTCAAAGTCACTTTGCTTCAAAGTCTAGTGTTATGAGCCTTATTCAATTGCATAGCGTTTGGACGGAAATAGATCACTATGCTATGCCAATTCATTTTTATTTTTCCATTTTCTTTATCTGATCCATAGCAAAAGACGAAGTTAAAATCTGTCAACTGGACAAATCGTTGGAGGAGTGAAGACGTTTCGCTGCCCATCCAAGCCGCTTCTTCAGTTTTTTCTTTTTTTTTTTTAAACAAACAAATAGTTGACTAAGAAAGAACTTAGGGGTTAGATCCTGGGGTCTTTCATTTCATATGTATTAATGCATAATATCCCAGGTTTGGAAAATATTTAAATTTACATCATTTGCAAGCATAAAGACTATCATAGGTTTTTATGTATTTCTAATCATTATTTGATTTGATGAGATAGTATCTATGGTAAAAAAGGACAAAAATACAGGAAGAAGCAGTGGGTTCTGAGACAGAATACCTCTACCTATGTCAATGGCAAAAATCCTGTCCAAAATGATAAAAAAAAACCAACAACAAAAATTATCTGTATAAATGAACTACAAATATTGCTTAGTGACTTACATAAGGTGAGTGGCGTCTGAGGTCCAGTCTGGCCTGTACTTGGCTCCCATCTCCAGGGCCTTTTCCCTCAGCTCTCCTCTGAAGGGGTTCTGAAAGCCGCTTAGCACAAACACCACCCCCTCCATGATGCGGTTAAATGGCACCTGCTGGCTGCTCTGGCCTTTGGCTTTCTGTGCTTTGGGTTTGACTTCCGGTTTGGATAGGCTTTCCCTCTTCTTTTCAGAGGGTTTTGGAGCTGGTGAGGCTGAGAAAAGCCAATGCAAGGTTCATTATTGATGAAGAATAGACAGAAAAGAAGAGGCAGAGCGTACCTTTTGCAGAGCTGGGAGTGCTGATAGGACTGGCCTTGTGTTTTGGTGTAGTGGCTTTGATTTCAGGTGAACCCATAGGACTGGTTTTCTTCGCAGGTGGAGGGCCGGGGGCTGATTGCCGCTCTTGGCTAAACTCAAATTTTCTTTTCACGGGAGCCTAAAAATATTAAAAATAAAATAAAAAATTGGTGAATTTATTTGCCAATGCCAATCCGTTCACCTCCTCTTAGCAATTACTCACTGTTTTCAAGCCAAATCTGTCTTAGTCCAGTAAAAATATAATTCCACCCCCCCGATTTAGACATATTTTCTTTAAAAAGCCCATATAACACTATTTTCTGTTCTATGATATAATTGTTTCCTTATCAAAAACATACCCGGAATTGCGTTTTGTTTTATTCACACAAATCCTGCATATTTGGGCCAAGTTCCTCTTTTAAACAGAAAACACTCTGTTCCACCTTGTGATGTCATGTGTTCACTGTGTCTTTAAACTCCATAAACCTTCACCAGAATCATTTGGATGATTTCAGTCCTGGAATTGCCCATTTCTACTGAACTAAAAGTCAAAGGCAGCTGTTAATTTGAAAACTACCGCTTCATGACATCACAAGGTGGAACACACCATTTCGAGCTTTGGAGACGGACTAACAATAAGGGTTTCTCAAACATGTCTGGATGAAACAAAACACAACTCCAGGTATGTTTTTGTTGACAACATTCTAAAATGGCTTTAAGCTCACAAGAAACTATTTTGTGTAATATAGGACCGTTAACACGTGTAGAAGACTAAAACGAAGAACACGCCTCCTTGCCCTGGTAGGGTGGGTTTTATGTATACTTTGCCATTTGTCAAAAGGTTCTAAGGTTCACACCATTAAAGGTAATTTTCTGTCAGACATGACAGCAGACAATTTACAAAGAGGCCCTGAGTATCCTGCAATTATTCAACAAATGGGTACGTATAGATCTATAAAAGGGGCATTTAAAGACCATTTGAAAGCACTGTACATTTACATTTAGTCTCCTTCCTTTTACAAAACAAGTCCTTGATTTCACATAATAAGTTTTCATTCAGTTGTACCTTTTTAAATGTGACTTTTTTGTTTATTATCTTTTGGCTTAATATAATGATAATATAGGTGCATAGATAGTACAAGTGTAATTTTTCCTACCCTGTGCACCTGTTGGTGCGATGCTGATTGCGCTCCAGTTTTTGCACATGAGTGGATGGGTGATTAGTACCTGTGGAGAGGCAGAGCTGGAGGAAGAGGCCTGGCTGGCTGAGTGGGAGCTACCAGTGGTCTTCAGTGCAGCTGCTGCATAACTCAACTTCGCCTTCTGAGGAGATGCTAAAGAGACAGGAGAAAGAACTGGATCAAAGAGTCACAATGTATCCAACTGTATCTAACAAACACCCAGGACAATCAATACCTAGTCAACTTTACTTATAAAACAGTTACAGAGATGGGCTGTTACCATAAATGTGGTATGGTGATAGCCATGCTTTGGAAAGTCACAATATTAGTTACACAAAAACAAACAAAGCTGACAGGCATACCTTTAAGTTCACCACTGGACTTGGCGGCACTGAAGAGGCTTCCGGGCTGAAGGCTGGATCCGGCTGAAGGAGACTCATCTTTCAGTCTGAACTGTCCCAGCTTCGTCAGTTTCTGTTGAGAGAGCAGACACAAGATGGAGTGGAGTTATGGGCAAATGCGCTGTGTGAACAGACAGAAGTGCTATTTCATTAAATAAGATTTGAGTGTGACATGTCATTCAATAAAGGAAATGAAGCATGGCTCAGGATTTATGTTCACAGTGGACAATTTAACACACAAACTGAATGTACTACATTTAAACCAAATAGATGTGCACTCTACAATACAGCTATACAGAGCTACGGAGGATGCCAGGTTTAATCAATAGTTTTTGAAAATTACTTATAGCCTGGTACCTCTCAGTAAAATGTCTGGTTGGGGTAATTGATCATCTTATTCCACACAGAATATTGCTGACATCTGATTCTTGGGTCTGTAAATGATTACAATTAAATGAGAACGCTGGCATTACTTACAGGAGAAGAAGTTGATGGAGGGTCATTCTTATCTGGAGGTGAGTGGAACTTGACAAAGGCCAGACCATACGCTATATTCTGTTCAAGACAGAAAGACATACGTTCAGTGTCTGAAACTAAAAACTAAATGTGAGACCTGTCTGGCCTGTTTTATGTTTTATTACAGTAATATTTTCACAAATAACACACTGGGAACGACAAAATCAATGTTTTTATTCACCAACTACAATGTTTCTTGTCTTTTGCGTTGAAATACTGACGTGGACAAAAAGCTGCGAATAAATACACAAAAATTGGATTGGGTCCTATTCATTCCCTTTTCTTACTATCCATCAAGCAATTACTCTCCAGTCTGCCGTTTATGCTGAGTGTTTTTCAGAATATCCTTCTTTATTGACACTGAAACTCATCATTTAATTTACAGACCAGTATTTTGTGATTTTGCCAAATAATTTAATAATAATAATAATTCAATTACCTCAACAAAAACTAATGAAACTTAATTATGTACATTTAAACATTTTGCTTTGTGTCAGTTCAATTAAGCTACAGCCTCTTTTCACAAAAACATCGCAGCAGCAAAATCAATGGTACAAACCTTCTAACAAAACTCCCTCCTGAATCCAGCAGTCTTTGCTTGCAACAAAACAAACTCTCTCTCAATCGAAATTGCAGCTTAAATTGACGGAATTAGCACATTACGAAGACTGTAATTTTTGAAGAAAGATAATTTCCCTATATCCCTATATCTTATTCTGTATAAAAACTACTAAGTTTAGATATGTATGTTCTGAAATAGCCCAAAATTACACTTAAGCAAGAGTAACGTTACTTCAAAATAAAATTACTCAAGGGAATCACTGGAAGAACAAAATATTAAATAATGCACAAAATGTGGTATTTTCAAAGGATAGACACAAAAATTAGACAAACTAAATCATATCTGAAGGAGCAGTGCAAGAAACACAAATCATTTAATATTGTCAACATAAAGCTTTTGTCACTTGTTAACTAACTTACAGTGGGAAGAGGAACCAAAACTTTTACTGAAGGAAGAGTACTATTACTTCAATAAAAATATTGCATATATTCTAGCAGCATACTATATAAAGTATGCTGCTAGAAGAGTACTCTGAAAAGTAAAATTTCTTTAAAAAGTTATTCCAGTAAATGTAACAAAGTACTAACCATTTCTGTTTGTCAGTTCATTTTTCAGTCTTTTTGTTAGTTCCTCCGGATATGTTTACAAGTGAACTTTAAACAGCATCCTACTATTAAATCGTGAATCTAATCACGCTTGTCAGAAAAATCACAATTAGATATTTTTCCACAAATTGTGAAGCCCTAATTAAAGGCATTTTTAGAAGAAAGTTAGTAGGTCTTAACAAAGCAGTAGCATCAGCCAAATAGTCGACAATCCCTAAACTGACCTTGGAATACGGCTGGGTACAGACAATCTTGACTCTGTCCCACTTCTCCTGTGCTGTGCTCTTCTGCAGCTGACCAGGCCCAAAAAAGCGCACTCTGTTCAAGTTAGTGCCATTACGGCTCTCAGTTGGAGACATAAAAGAGGATGTCACCAAGAGGACCTAAGAAGGAAAAACACAAAACAAATATACAATTAAAGGTCCCATTTCATGCCATTTGCTGATCTATATTATAATGTTGCTTCCTCATCAAAAACATACTCAGAGTTGTGCATTTATATATGTTTAAAACATAAACCCTGCATATTTGGGCTATGTTCTCTCAAACAGAAAATACTCTGGTCCACCTTGTGATGTCATGTGGGAAGGAAGTGCTCCACAGTGTTTATAAACTCGATACATGTGGTACACACTACAATCATTTGGATAATTTCAGCCCTGGAAATGCCAGTCTTTACTGAACAAATGGCAAAAGGAAGCAGTTAACTTAAAGAAGTACCATTTCATGACATAAGTTGAAACAAAGCATTTTGAGCTTTGGAAATGTAGGAAGCCTAATAATGCAGCATTACTCAAACATGTATGGATGAAACAAAACACAACTCTGGATGTTTTTGATGATAATAATAATATAATGATAACATTGTAACATGGCGTAAAGCTCACAGGAGTCAATTTTGTGTAACATAGCTTTAAAGCACAACAAATGTACCATGTAGTGTGTTTTATGTAAATACCTCATAATCCTGGTCTCTTGAAGCTGAGGAGTTGCCCACCAAGACTTCAATAAATGCCGACCCTTCATTTCCAATGTCAATGCTGTGCACCTGCTCCTCTTTTTCAAACTGTGGGCAAAATTATGATGTTAATTATGTAAAGTCCAAAAATAACAACAAACAAACATACAGCAACCAGACGTTAAAATTAACTTCATTATTTCTAAAATCATTATGGCTAAATTGAAATATTTGAAACAGTGATCATTTATGATTTTCCAATTTGAAAAATTCCATTTGAAGTAGTGTTTTCACGATACTAACATTTAAAGTAACTGATACTGATTACGATACTAAAATGCTACATTTTCAGAATCTTATTTTCAACACAAAATAGTATTTTCTTTATGTTACTAAGAGATCTTATACAAATAACCTTCAGGTTCAGGAAAGCGCAAGTTGTGCCTGTTAATGTGATGTTTTTGCAGTATCAAAACTTGTTAAAATCAGTATCTAGTTTCGATATTACGTTCAGTATTGATTAGTATCCGATATCTGATTCTTATGACAACTCTAATTTGAATAATTGTGTATTGTTTTTGTTTTTTTTCTTTTTTTTTTCTGTGCCTCTTTCCAGTGCCTGTCAAGGAATTTGAATGGAAGAGTTTTTACAAGACCACCCAACATGCGTGCATTCATGTGCTTTTGGTTGGATGCTGAGGACACACTGTGCGTCTTTTGTGACTCAAAATTGGAAGCTGAAGCCATTTCAGAGAATGATACAAAAATAATCCTTCAATCCATTCCCCTTTGTTTTGAGCTCTCTTTTGACTCTCACCAATCAAACGCCCCTGAAGTCACGACTCGGCTCATTCATGCTGCTTGGAAAGCCGTATTTATGATTTATTCAAAACCACATGAAAGTGGCATCAGTTTCGTGTCTTTGTGCAGGTACACAAAACTGACTTGTTTTAACTTGGGTAACTGATCTTTGACCTCCAAGTGATGCAAAATAACAAGCAAACAAGCAAGTCTATTATTGGTCAAAATATTATAAAGGTACTTAGTTGAATCAATTAAATTCAAGTTTGTGATGATGTCAAATCACATATTGATAACATTATACTGTCCAAAATATCCAAGAGATCCTAGATTTAAAAAAAATGTTGAATTTCAATTGGACCCTCGGACTCGTTAAAACACAACAAAATGTGCATAAAAGATAATATTAAAACTAATTTATGCCTCTGACAAAATAATGCTAAAGTAGAATTATACTCCCAAAAAATATTTAAAAATGCACAATATGGTTAAATACACAAACTGCAATCAATAAATCGCAGACTGAAACACTTTAGTACTTAGCTTGTATCTATAATGAGTGATAAAATGTATTTATTGTATGCTCTACAGCTCAAATCTAATTGTAGTACAGCAAAAAAAAAAAAAAAATGTTCCCCAGTAGTACAAAGAAAAAGTCCACACCATACATGCTGACCCCCAAAAAAGATTGTTCCATCTATTATATATTGAACAATATGTTGATATAATAAGTATTGTGACAGACTTAAATATATATTCTGACTACCCCCACATCAGAATGCTTTTATGCCACCTGAAGCCCAACAGTTGGGACTTATTTCTAATACAATCACACTAAAGTAACACCAGGGATATTCATGGCATTGCAACAGCCCTGAGTCACCAAATATTATATAAATCCTGTATCTTTTGAATGGGGAGGGGTCTACACAAAAACTTTCAAACCAGAATAAACAAGAGATGTAAGAGAGTGTGTAATCACCCATCAATAAAACGGGCACATTCATACACAAGTCTATCACGTTAATTGTTGTGGCAAATATTACAATTCTCGATGATGAAAAGTAATCCATTTGCGAGGCTCGGTGAGTATTTGAAATACAGACAAGAGGTTTATTGTTTGTTACAGCAGATACAGACAGGACAGGGCCCAGGCCTGCCCTGGCCACAGACTGGCAGCCTCTCGGCGTCTCCCCCCAGTCTCCACACCAAGTCCCCCCCAGCAAGTCCCTCTCCAGTCCCTCTCCAGTCCCTCTCCAGTCCCCCGAGCATCCCAGCTCTGACTGTTTTATACCAGAATGACAAAGCTACCTACATTTCAAAGCAGAGTGACTTTTGTTTCACACCCATATGATAATGAACTTTTACACTTAGACAGGTAGAACAACAACGAGTTTCATGAGAGATGGAGACAGAGCTTCACACATGTTAATGTCTAGTCTGGGTCTGGCAGACAGACACAGATCAAATGCATTTAAAGACACAGCATGAATATACTTAAATTTCCATCACACTTCTCCCTTTTGATATTCATTAATCATACTTCATAAACAATCATTGTCACAAACAGCATGCACAGAAACGTTCATGTGTGTGGATCCAAAACACAGTTCATGGAAATGAAGGTCCATTAGTTTGTTGATTGAGATGAGGCAAATTCAACAGTTCATTGTTGTGTTTCAGTTTGTCCTTATCCTTTATGATTTGTAGTCAGATGATGAATGCTGTTTTAACATGATGGTGACGCTGTGTCTGTTAAATCTTTCCCATCACCTGTCCTCTGTCCCTTTGTCCTCCTTCTGACCACACATGGCTGTATTCTCCGTCCACACGCAGCTTGGCGTCTCTGGCCACAGCTCGTCTCTGGAGTCGTCCTTCAGCCCATGTGTCGATCTTCATGGCTGTGTCTGGAGACGAGGAACAGGTCGAGTTCTTTTGAGTCACATGAAAAGAAGTGAATGGCTGAATTTTTTCTGAAGTTTTACTCCAGTGACATTGAAACAGAAGGATGGATTTGATGATGCAGGTCTGATTCTGCCCAGAAGAAGAACGTGTGTCTTTCTGCTCAGAGGTGTTTTTGGTTCAGGTCCAGCTGTGGTGGGTGGTGGTTCTGTGGTTCTTTGTCTTGAAGGGCGTTGTCAGGTTACAGGTCTTGTAGTTAATGGAAAACTAAATGATAACACCTGTTTTTTATCACAATTCAGTTTTGAAAAACTAAAACTCATTTTGTAATATCCCCCCTTTGACACATTTATATATGTGTGTATATATATACATGTGTCAATTTTGTTCTGAGCTGGCATCTCTGCTGTAAGAGAAAACTTTGGTTAAATTGTATTTTTAAAGAAGAATTTTGTGAATCACACTGTTGTTGGTTAGTTGTTAGTGCTGTTAGTGTTGTTAGTGTGTGATTTCATTTCATAGGAACTTGTAAAGAAAAAGAAGAGAAATTACGCAGCATCCGTATCTCCTGTAACAAAAAAGTTATTAACAAAATCGCAGGCGCATAGTCGTCAAGGATGGTCAAGTCAGTCGAGTCAGTTTTGTGATCACTACCGGCTTTGAATAGGGCCTTCATTTGTTTTGCTGAGAGTTCACAATTGAGGAGGGTTTTTTGGTACCAGCTGGACTTGTCTGAGGACACGCATGTCATTAAACTCACTGCAGTGGTGAGGCAAAAAACATAAAATAAAAAGAAATATAAAGAAACAAAGAATTGTAGAAAATGAGTGGATCAGTTGAAGCTGCATCCTGTCATTTTCTTGTTGACACTGTTCACAGCGTTCACACAACAGTTACACACATATTTTCTGACATTGCACAATTTACATCTCACAGTTTGGCTGATCAGTTCCAAGAACTCACAAATGTACAGTTGACTTCTGGTGTCACACTCTGTACTTAGCCATTTTCTTTCTTTTCTTTTTCTTTTCGTTTTTTTTTTTTTTTCTTCTTTTTTTTTTCTGTTTTTGCTGTTGTATTTTCAGTTTTTCTTTCTTTCTTTTTTTTTTTACTGTTTTTTAATTTTTTATTTATTTTTTTTTTTTTTTCTTCCACACTTAACATTGTGAGTGAATTAGACCATAATGTTGACATGAAGGAAATTTACATTTGTTTGCATTTTGCAATTACATTATATCTTAATTTTTAGACCCGATGGAGGTGCACTGCACTGCTGAATTTACTCTCCCTCATGATAAAAGTTCAGCCGTCCTTACGCTCAACTACACAGGGAATCTCACCCTTTTGCCTTTTACCAGTTAGTAACCCTAGATAGGAGTTTCACCTAGTGACTGTTCGCTAAATAGCAGGGACTTCCACCCATTTGACTGTTAACTAGCTAGTTACAACTAGAGGGGAATTTCACCCATGACTGTTTGGTAGTTAGCCGTAATGACCCTGAACCTCACTCTGGAGAATAAATTCAAGTAGGTCCCAAGAGATATTATAGAAAGCAAAAAAGTAGTACAAACTAAACCCATGTTCACCTTTCAAATGCAGGAGGGTTATGGCGAAGAGGGCACTCCCGTCTCCAATGTCCAGCTTGACAACAGATGAAGCACGGTTCATTGGAAAATCTTCTCTTGTTCTTTCGATTGGGTCTCCTCCCTATTTGCTCTGCTTACATGTTGGCTGATGAGTCTGTAGTTGTCTATGAAATTGTGAATGCAGTTGGTGATTTTCATTTTCATGTTGTTGGGTCTTATTGTACATAGTCACAGCTGCCATTTGCAGTTCTTTCTGCATTCTTTCTTGCTTCATTATTTTCTTTCTGTTTAGCTGTTCATATGCATGTGTGGCGTGTCTTTTCAGTTCTGTTAGGCGAGCAGCATTCCAGCCAATGCAAGTTTTCTTCACAGCGGAAGAAATGTCTGTTTTTTAGTCCATTATAAAGTAGTTACACAAATATGTTTCCCAAACATCACGAGTCACACCTAAATGATCAGGTCTTGTAAATCCACTGTGGGTGTTGTACACTTCTGTTAAACGTGTGAGAGAAACTCTTCAGGGTCCTCAGTGTCTCTTTGTTTGCAGGATTGGATTTTGTCAGTATCGACAGAGGCAGGAAAGGCTTTTGTGATGGCTGTGCAGATGTTGTTCACAGCTTCTCTATACAAGGCATTGGAGTCATGTTTCCAGTCAACATGGTTGCATCGCAGTTCAGTTTTCTGAAGTTGATCAGCTATTTTGTGCCATTCAGTAGGTTTCATTTTCAGGATCAACACTTTCCTCAGTTCACTCATTGTAGGTTTGAAATCTTGACAAAAAGTGATAAGTTCTTTAGCAAAAGTCTGACCTGATGCTGTAGGATTGGGCAGATGTTGAGACGCTGCAGATATTTCAGAAGAAAATCCATGGATGGAAAACTAATGTTGAACCTTGTGGACTAGAGACTTCAACCATTGGCATAGTGTACATTGTGTCTTCTTCAGCATAGTGGTGTAGTCTGTGAGCAATGGGGTAATTGTCCTGTTGTGATGGAGGTGGTGGAGCCTTGAATTGTGAGAAAAATGTTTTGTTCCATCTGTATCTGCACGTGTCCATTACTGTCCTGTGTTGTAGAGTTATATAGTGAAGGATCAGACAGACGGGCTGGATGGGGGTTGTTCAGATCTGGGTCAAACTTCAGTCCAATCAACTGTTGAGACAAAGAACTCTGCGAGTGGGGCAGTTTCAGTTCACACATTTCAGTTGCATCTTCAAAGAGAAGAGGCTTGTGCATCGTTTTTCTCATTTTGACTTCAGCTTCGTCTCTCCACATTTTTAAACATTCCTTAAAATTTTCAATGTCTTCTAATTTTTTAATCAAAAATGTTACTTTTTCTCTCAGTTCGACTTCAATTTTACATAATTTGTTTTCCAGTGCATGAAAACTTTTCAAACTGAATGCACCAAGTTCTGAAGACCTCTTATCTCCATGTTTTCTTCTAATAAAATCAACAATTGGGCCTCCTGGAGGGGAATACTCCCTTGAAGTTTTGCTCCCCATTTTAGATGTTTTAGCTCTTGTAACTTCCAATAGTCCCAAAATTGAGGAAATCAGGTGTGGGGGAGGGCCATTGTTGTAAGAATTGCATTAGCAGCATGTTGTTAGGGCAGCATGATGATACACACACGTGAGATTTTGGAGCCAAAAAGACTGAAAAAGTTGTGAGATGAATCAAAAATTGGTACAGGATCAGAACTATGGCAGTTGAGTATGTTTAGAGAATTCCAGTTAAGCATTTTGCATTTCCAGTACATTGTCCTTTAATTCACCAGTCTTTGTAGATGAAGATTTCCTTTTCAAATGAAATAGTCTGTATTGCAAAAGCTCACCAAGTAAAACTTGTTCAAATCCAGCGGTGGTGATCCAGGACATAAACCAATGTCCATCCATGATCTTCTTTGAAAGTTCCATGCATCAGGACAAAAACCAAAAGGAAGGCAAAATTCCATCTTCACTGTGTTCTGGACGACCACTCGTGGATCCCACTTTTCTGACACCATTATTGTTGTGGCAAATATTACAATTCTCGATGAAAAGTAATCCATTTGCGAGGCTCGGTGAGTATTTGAAATACAGACAAGAGGTTTATTGTTTGTTACAGCAGATACAGACAGGACAGGGCCCAGGCCTGCCCTGGCCACAGACTGGCAGCCTCTCGGCGTCTCCCCCCAGTCTCCACACCAAGTCCCCCCAGCAAGTCCCTCTCCAGTCCCTCTCCAGTCCCTCTCCAGTCCCCCGAGCATCCCAGCTCTGACTGTTTTATACCAGAATGACAAAGCTACCTACATTTCAAAGCAGAGTGACTTTTGTTTCACACCCATATGATAATGAACTTTTACACTTAGACAGGTAGAACAACAACGAGTTTCATGAGAGATGGAGACAGAGCTTCACACATGTTAATGTCTAGTCTGGGTCTGGCAGACAGACACAGATCAAATGCATTTAAAGACACAGCATGAATATACTTAAATTTCCATCACATTAATAATGAGGCTTTTAGTATTTACCTGAATGATGACTGAAGTCTGTTTTTCTCCTGGTTTAGCTGCTTTCCACTTTCTGTAGGTGTCAGAACTCAGCAGGTTGTCTGCCTTGTGCGTCTGCATCACAAGAAACAATTACATAATAACGAGAGACCCTTTTCCGTCACGATCTGACTGCAGTTTAAATACAAAACAGAGGCTCACCGTGTCTTCTGTGCTGCAGGACACAACGTGCTTGAGTTTTATTTCTGGCATGTTGCTGTTGTTAACATCCAACACGTGACCCCTGATCTGTCAAATGAAAACTACTCGTCCCGTTATGGATAAGTCTAAAAACAACTCACGGAAAACACGAATACAGAAAGACATGCACGTTTATTATAGCTCAAACTAACGTGTGGCTAAAGAGCTAACATGCTACCAAACAATGGCCAGAATAGGCAGTGTTAGCTTTGACACTGTAGCATCGGGTTTTATTGTACGTAAATGGCCTCTACGAGTGAACCTTTCGAAGTATTATGGTGGTAGTATGTACTCGCTTCGTTTGGCAATAAAATGAGAGTCAGAAAATGTATAAATCTAACTTTAAACCTAAATAAAATACGACTGTACTCATTTTCCCACCAAACGGTTGACGTCTACGTGCTGCGTCACATCCGGTGCGCGCTGGTTCTGTCCAATCAATGAGCAGAACATTTTCTTCGTTTACTAAAAATAGTATCTCGCAGACTGGTTAGCGTCCCCTGTTGGGTTGGAGGTCATAATTGTTAGTAATACGCATGGATCTATGGTCAGAAGTTACAGTATTAAGTTACACATATACATACATACACTATTAATTACATTTACAGTAATCTTTCCAATAACTGGCTCTAATAGTTCCTATTTATATGTTTATGTTTGATTGTATGAGTTCAGAACTCTTGAGTTTAGTTGTTTATTCATTATGAGAACAAGATTAGGTCATATTGCACATGAATCAAACTTCTACATCCAAACTCCAAACCCTCAAAATAACCGTGTCCCGTAACTCGTGTCCCTCACAGCAAAAAATGAAATTTACATGTTAAAACATGTAAATTAAAACATTTGTAAAACATTTAGTATCTGGGTTAATTGTGTTACTTGACATATTTTTTAGAGTAGTTTTTTAATTTAAACATATATTTGAAGTGGTCATCTCACACCCCACACTTTGGGAACCACTACAGTAGTTGTTAGTCTGTTGTGGTTGTATTGAGTAATATTTTTAATTGAGGATAATAGGCCTATTTTTGAAGCCTTTAAATGAACAGTCATTTAAATAATTCATGTACTGAAATAATATTAGATGACACATACACACACACACACACATATATATATATGTATATATATATATATATATATATATATATATATATATATATATATATATATATATATATATATATATATATATATATATATATATATATATATATATATATATATATATATATATATATATATATATATACATACATATATATTATACATACATACATATACATATATATATACACACACAAAAGACAAAATTTAAATCTGTCAACTGGACAAATCGCTGTAGGAGTGAAGACAATAGGGACCATTAAATGTTGAATAGAGTCGATAAGGCTGAAAATGGAGACCTTCCCTTCAGATAGATCTGACCAGAGCTGAAGAAGCAGCTTGAATGAGCAGCGAAACGTCTTCACTCCTACAACGATTTTTCCAGTCGACAGATTTAAATTTGTTCTTTTGCTATGGATCAGACCTGGACGACTGAGGGATTACACAGACATCTATTTAAAGAATGCTGATATTGTACAGAAAATGTGATACGAAATACACATGAAAAAACATCAACAAGCCTTTGAGTTGCTGCAAAGTGCATTTATAAATGAACTGCAGCCACAGTTCAGTTCAGAGTATCTCCAGGTATATGGCAGTATCTGCATCAGCCACTGCAGTAGTCTGGACTGTCTGTCTGGTTTGTAAATTTGTTTGTCTTTCCCTCACTCCACGCTCTGCTCCTCTGCGCCTCTCTCCTCCTCTTCTGCCCATGGGACGAATCTGAAAATATCAATGTATATTTATATGTCTGAATGTGTGCAATTTTACAAAATTTAATAAAGTGCAATAGTAGAATACCTGCTTATTTCGAACAAAACAAGGAGTGGAGTTCTGGTACACAAGTTGGTAGCTGCCATTTGTGTAAACATGAGTCACTTCAGTGCAGTTAATATAGAGAGGCATCCTGTCTTGATAAATGCCAAGGTTTTCAGGATATGCAGCTAGATGGTGGCGCAACGTACGTCTGGATAAGTCAAAGAAGAAGATTACCAAACATGTTAGATGTGTTAAAATAAATAGAAGAACTGAGTCATTTCACCTACTTTTTCTTTCTGTTTCTGAAGCAACACAAACAAAGACCAATGGAAAAGAGGAGGACCACGAGGCAGATGGCCACAGCCGGAAGGATGAGCCACAGGAGAAGAGAGCCTGCTGTATGTGAGAAAACAATACAATATTAATGCTGCGCCCAGTTTGGCTGCACAGGTCAATGCAATAGATCATTTAAATGTCATTATTTGCAAGTTAAAAAGAGTGAGTGAGGGTTTCTCAAACTTTGGCTAATCACAACACTTAATTTCAATTCAACTCCAAGAGCCTTGGGAGGTCTGATAATTAAAATCAAGTTAGCTAACAACCGCTAAGAATTTAATGAGGTATACCCTCAAAACAAACAAGTTAAACAATTTGTGAAGTGAAAAGACAAAAATTCTGCTAACACAAAAATGTACTAAAAAAATAAAATAAAATAAACACTCATTGAAGTTTATTTGTGTAGATAATGTTTTACTATAAATATCAATATTTTTTCTGAAGAAAAATAAATATCATCAGAAGGTGTTTATTTTTTAAAGAATGACTGAAATTGTAATGTACCCTGTGCTCTCCAGTCTAGTGTCCTGCACCAAACTGAGTCATTCTGATGAACATAAACTACCTAACTAAACTGAAAATCTTGCATTAACCCACCAAAGCATTAATTCAAATTCCATGTGAAATGTTTGATATGTTATTTTTAAACCTGTTTTCATTTCATCCTAGGTCTGACCAGCAAGTCCTGAGCAGCTTCATAAAATAAATGCTTAACATATAATTTGAATAAAACTATAAGGCTGATTTTGGATAAACCTGTACTAAACTGATTAGATGAACTGCACTCTCAAGACTGCCTCACCCAACAAGACAACACCTTGTACATACCAAGTTGCCAAATAAATTGAAATATAACTCCCTCCCTCCAGACTGGAGGCCTGTTAAACAGATGCCTCACCAGTACCACATTTAAAAAACAAACCTTGATTGTCTTTCCTTCTTTTTTTTTAAATGGTACTTGAACATACCTCCACCTCCCTGAAGCAACAGTGCAGAATCATTCCCTAGCGCATTCACGGCGTAGCAGAACACCGGTAGAGCGCTGTCCATGTGTCCCCTCATAGTGGCTTTGAGAGTGTGAGAATGGCTGGTGAATGAAAAGTTGTAATTCTCAGGCGGAACGCTCCCATTGACGCTCCAGGTGATGGAAGGTGCGGGCTTGGATTGGACCGCGCAGTGACACAGGACATCAGTGCCATCCCGAACACAAAAGGAAGACTGCTGCAGGATGGTGGGCTTATCTGAAAGAGACAGATGCACTTCAAAAGCAAGTGGTGGTTACAAGGTCATATATAACCTGGTGGAATGCTTCAGTCAGTTTTGCTTCCTTCTGCAAGCCCCGGTCCCGTTTCAATTTGAGCTTTTATTGATCTATTCAGTAGTTTGTACAAAGTAAAATAGGTCTTGGACAGCAGGTGAATTTGTAAAGTCATAAACTGAATGAAGAGAAGATTGTAATTGGTTTGTAAGTAAAGTTGTAAATACGTTAAATGAAAAGTTATGTCTTCAGAGCTGCAACAAGTATACTGCTGCTACTACTACTACTACTGCTACTACTACTACTACTGCTGCTGCTATTACTACTACTACCAACTACTACTACCACTACTACTACTACTATTGAAGTTTGGTGGATTCTAAGTGTGCTTTGACTTGATCTTTAGCTCCTCAGTTTTCACACACACTTTTATTGAAGTCTTATTCATTTATGTCCAACTTGAAGTGGGTCTGCATACGCCCTCAATCTGTTTCTCACGGTTGATCCTACTGAGCCGGTATTGAGTTTGCAGAATTAAGAGCACCTTATACAATGCTTTTCTTAAACTGAATGTTAAGCATATGCCAAGACTGAAGCACTTAGAATACCCCTTAATTTCCTGTTAATAGGGAAGTTTATTGATAATCGTGACGTCACAGTGACATTACCAAACAACATTAATCTTCCAGTTTAAGAAATTTTAATTTAACTGCAAAATAGTTCATCTAAATATAAAGGATGTTTTATCTGGTTGTTTATGTCACATTGACTTTAATATCCTTCACAAAGTTTGAGTTCATAAAGCTGATCACATATTTAAAGGAATGATGATCTATTAGACGATGGGAATAAAAATGACGGATTTCACTGTTTCGTCACGCTGTTAGTAATTGTGAATAATCATAAAAATTGTCATGTCTCTTTGCACAATAATCACAATGTAAAAAGTTGATGTTGTGACATTCCTACCTGTTTAAGAGCCTATGCACTGCACTATTTTTGATCTATGTTATAATGGGGTTTCCTTATCACAGACATACATGGAGTTGTGTTTTGTTTCATTCACACATTTAATGCACAGATCCTGCATATTTATCCTGTGCACAAACTGAAAACACTCTGTTCTACTACTTCACTACAATCATTTGGCTCATTCCATCCCTGGGTTTGCCAAACTTTGAAGTTACAGTTGTTTTTTTTAGCCTCATTGAAACAGTTTCACTCCTCGGTGCACCAGTAGATATTGGAGACTCCCTCTCTCTCTTCTGTGACAATCTCAACTTAACAAAAGGTAAATCAAAAATATTTAAAAATAAAAGCAACAACTTAAGGTCCAGGATTCCTTAAACATGTGAACACGTGTGAAGGAAACAAAACACAACTCGAGATATGTTGTTGACCAGCTTAACACATTATAACATGGCTAAAAGCTCAGTCAGTTCTGCATAATATAGAACCTTGATAACCATTATATTTTCTGTATTTCTATCCACTTGAAATAAGTGTAGGAAGTTTGTCTGCTTTGCTACATGAGTCAGCCTCACTCCTCACAGCCAAACTAGAAAAAAACAAAAACTTTTGCAGACAATGAACTCAATAATATTGGTGTCTTGTCTTAATTGTTGTGTTAGGAGAGGACAGCCCTCGGGAACACATCCACAATGGCAGATGATTACACATACGAATGAGACTGAAAGAATGTTAACAACCTCATTCTTTAGGGGAAGATAATATTGTTTGGATGAAATAGCAAAAGGGCAGTTTTCAAATATACATCACAGCAAAAAGACACATACAGGGGCTTTGTGAGGTGTGATCTGCAGACAGCACAGTGGTTAAAAGCCAAGCAAGCAGATGGAGGCATTATAGGCTATTACTTAGGCTGCAGGGTAAAAGAGGAAATGGCCTAACCTTATCTGACCTGCTAAGTCTCCAGAATCAGAATCCAGTTATATACGTGACAAACATTTGAGACTCTTTGAAGTAACTAGTACTACATCATGTGATACTTCAATAGGTCGGGGTTCAATAGAATTCTGTGGTGGTAATTGATGTTTCACTGTCAGTGTGCAGGTTTTATTGAGGTGGTTTATGGTTAATATCTTGGCAATTAACCTTGTATTATTACAACAGTCTATAAGCCAGTCGTGTTTAATACATATGGGGTAAGTTAAAATGAATAATATCTGTGTAATCCCTCAGTCGTACAGGTCTGATCCATAGCAAAAGAGTTGAATGCCTAAATTGAATGACTATGCTAAGTAAGACAGTACACATTTAGGGTAGCACAACAGACCTAGCCTATAAACAGAAACTCTAAACAATATGTGTTTTTAGTTTCAGTGTAGTTAGCTCCTCCCTTCAGAGAGCTCGAAGGCAGAGTCCAACAGTAATCTGACCAGAACTGAAGAAGTGGCCTGGATGAGCAGCGAAACGTCTTCACTCCTACAACGTTTTGTCCAGTTGACAGATGTTATATTTATGTTTTATTGAGTCTATCCAACAAAAACTGACACACAGTTTGATATCTTATTTCTCTTATAACACAACTAAACTAAACTAAGTTATTCAAACCCACAGACATGATTTTTTGGTCAGCTGAAAGGACTTAAAGCCACAAGATTAATATGGCATACTTTTGAAGTCCTAATTTCTTTCAAAAACAGTAAATCTCTCAGAGAGTTACATAGGCTCCTGCCCTCTATCTGAAATTATGATATTATCAAATTTTAGAAGGTGTGAACAACCTTTTGACCTGACCCAGAATGTTTTTGTAAAATAGCAGATTGCAGATTTGTTGACCTATTGGCCTATCCACATAAAAAGTTTTAAGATACTACTTTACCACTTGAGTAGTTGTGTTTATTTAGCTCAAAACTTCTTATGTTTCTTTACTTAAAAACGTCTGTATTTACTTTTATTATTGTCCTCTTTGGAGTTGAACTGAAGTGCTGTAGCTCCTTTCGCCAGTCGTTAGAACTTCAAGACCACACAGTTAAAATCCTGGTCAATAAAACTACTTTTTATAGCTGCGCAAAGTGCCGTCTGTGCAGCTAAGCAGTTAATATGATCTTCTATAGTACATAAAATCAATGGAGTGTGAATGCAGCACTCAAGTCCCTCTATTCACTTTAGTCATTTCAACTGTGACAAATGAAACAGAAAATGTGACAGTTTGTAAGTTGCTATGACCTAACGAGAGACAGGGTTAGCTAAAGTCTCTCGCAGTTTCTTCTTCACAATAGGGATGAGTGGTAGAGTGGAGTACGTGACAATAATAGCGTACAATAAAATGTTATCTTTTAAGAACGCCGCCTGATTGAAGTAGCGCAATGAGCAACATACAACTGAGGTTATTATGGCTACAGCAATTCAAAATGATAGCATGAAATCAAACAATGGTATAGTTAGTAGTGTCATAATACAAAAAATGTCAAACTCGATTTCGATACTAAGGGATGGACACGATTCCGAAACCACAAAGTTAATAAAAAACATTCTTTCTTTAGACAATGGAATGTGATCTTAAACATTAAATCATAGTACTTTATTTATATTAATTATGGTTGTATATCTGTGTAACCCGTCAGTCATCCAGGTAGGTTCATGGGTGTATACTAGTCTATGTGTCTTATACTTGTTCTGATGCAGCTCATGGTCATTCTAAAGCTGTTCAGGAAAGGTTTATTTCTGTCCTGTGAATGTAAAAAAAAAAGAAAAAAATACTGAAATAAATGTTAATATATTTACATTGGACATTGAGCAGCAGGGGCAGGGACTCTCCTCGTCCAATCAGGTTGAGCGCAGAGCAGTGGACCCTCATATCCCGGGTGACGTTGTGGAGGCGGACTGTGTGGGTTTTCTGGCGCAGGTGGACAAGGTGGTCATGTTGGATGTAGGACCAGCGGTACTCTGAAGCGGGGGGGTCGGCCTTACAGGAGCAGGACACCAGAGCACTGCCCCCCTCGTGAACTGACAACGTCTGTACCTGCACCCTCACATCTTTGGGGGAGACTGGGAAGAAAAGAAAGATAATTTAAAGAAATGTATTTAAAGAAAATATTGGAAAAAAGTTAAGATTTTGTTTGCAATTGCAACTGTACATAACTATTCAAAGCAGAAAAAAATCTTGTCCTGAAAATAAAAAACAAGTAAATACAGAAGGAAGACAAGTCAAAAAGTCTTGCTTGAGAATATGACCAGCATAGGGCTGAGTAGTTTTTCATTTTTTGGAATAATAGTACTTGAACAATACCTGTTTTTGGCTCATTATTTGGAATAACAAACAATAACAGTGCTCTCCCAGCAATCAGGCATAAAAATGTGTTAACAAAAGAATATTTTTAGTATTAGTTTTTGATCAAGTTTTTTCCCGTAGTGCCAGTAGTACCTTAACTTTATTTCAGTACTGTACTGGTACCTTTAAATGGTAGTAAACTGGTAGTAAACTAGGTTTGCTTGCTAAGGTTATTAAGTATTAATTGAGTGATAATAGCAGTGTAATTACAGCATAGTTTGGTATTACTATCTCAGAAGAGTTTGGTAAAGAACCATCTATTTCATAAGTACAGTAACTGCAGACAATATTCCTCACTATAGCTTTGTTATAAATACACTCCCCAAGTCTGATATGACAATGTCATTTTGTGTATGATGTCATAGAAACACAGAAATACAGTAATGACATTTTAACTACTACACAAATTATGCTATGCAGGTACAATAGAATTAAGTAGAGTTTCTTTCAGCACCTTTCCAGAAAGACACTTTAAACTGCCTGCTGCATAAACAGACTTAGAATACCTACATGTTACATGCAGATCCTTCAGAGCTGCTGCTCTCTTTTCCCCCGGGTACCTGGCCTCACAGCGGACTCGGGGCTGAACCGCATGTGTAGCGGTGAACAACAGCGTTGACACCAGCAGGGGGCGGTGTGGCTGGGGGAACTGGGTCAGCTGTCCCCCGGGCTCGGTACTGTTAAGCTGAGCCCCTCTGTCCCAGCTCCATATCAGAGATGGAGGTTTGGACGGACACGAGAACGCCACCGAGCAGTTGAGAGTCACCAGCTGTCCCTCTGTGAAAGCCCAAACCCCAGTGATGACGGGGGAGGCAGGCTGATCTGTGAGAAGGAAGGCGGACAAAATATAAGAAAGGGACTGTTGAAGTAGGCCTGCCACCATAACAAAATTTGAAGTGCAATATATACAGAGAGGCAAATAAGTATTTGAACACCCTGTGATTTTGCAGGTTCTCCCACTTAGAAATCATGGAGGGGTCTGAAATGTTCATCTTAGGTGCATATCCACTGTGAGAGACAATCAAAAAAAAAAAAAAAAAAATTCTGGAAATCACATTGTATGATTTTTAAAATAATTTATTTGTATGTTACTGCTGCAAATAAGTCTTTGAACACCTGAGAAAATCAATGTTAATATTTGGTACAGTAGCCTTTGTTTGCAATTACAGAGGTCAAACGTTTCCTGTAGTTTTTCACCAGGTTTGCTCACACTGCAGGAGGGATTTTGGCTCACTCCTCCACACAGATCTTCTCTAGATCGGTCAGGTTTCTGGGCTGTCGCTGAGAAACACAGAGTTTGAGCTCCCTCCAAAGATTTTCTATTGGGATTAGGTCTGGAGACTGGCTAGGCCACTCCAGAACCTTGATATGCTTCTTACAGAGCCACTCCTTGGTTATCCTGGCTGTGCTTCGGGTCATTGTCATGTTGGAAGACCCAGCCACAACCCATCTTCAATGCTCTAAGGGAAGGAGGTTGTTCCCCAAAATCTCACAATACATGGCCCCGGTCATCCTCTCCTTAATACAGTGCAGTCGTCCTGTCCCATGTGCAGAAAAACACCCCCAAAGCATGATGCTACCACCCCCATGCTTCACAGTAGGGATGGTGTTCTTTGGATGGTCCTCATCATTCTTCTTCCTCCAAACACGGCGAGTGGAATTAAGACCAAAAAGTTGTATTTTGGTCTCATCTGACCACATGACTTTCTCCCGTGACTCCTCTGGATCATCCAAATGGTCATTGGCAAACTTAAGACGGGCCTGGACATGTGCTGGTTTAACCAGGGGAACCTTCTGTGCCATGCATGATGTTAAACCATGACGTCTTAGTGTATTATTAACAGTAACCATGGAAACGATGGTCCCAGCTCTTTTCAGGTCATTGACCAGCTCCTCCCGTGTAGTTCTGGGTTGATTCGTCACCTTTCTTAGGATCATTGAGACCCCACGAGGTGAGATCTTACATGGAGCCCCAGTCCGAGGGAGAATGACTCATTGATTCATGTTTAGCTTCTTCCATTTTCTAATAATTGCTCCAACAGTGGATCTTTTTTCACGAAGCTGCTTGGCAATTGCCTCGTAGCCCTTTCCAGCCTTGTGGAGGTTTACAATTTTGTCTCTTGTGCATTTTGACAGTTGTTTGGTCTTGGCCATGTTAGTAATTGGAGTCTTACTGATTGTTTGGGGTGGACAGGGGTCTTTATGCAGCTAACGACCTCAAACAGGTGCTTCTAATTTAGGAGAATAAGTGGAGTGGACGTGGACTTTTTAAAGGCGGACTAACGGGTCTTTGAGGGTCAGAATTCTAGCTGATAGACAGGTGTTCAAAGACTTATTTGCCACAGTAACATACAAATAAATTATTTTAAAAACCATACAATATGATTTCCAGATTTTTTTTTTTAGATTATGTCTCTCACAGTGACATGCACCTAAGATAAAAATGTCAGACCCCTCCATAATTTCTAAGTGGAAGAACTTGCAAAATCAATCAGGGTGTTGAAATACTTATTTGCCTCACTGTAGGTGAAGAAACAGTAATATCAAATGCCGCTAACACGAAAACCTTACTGCATAATTTCAAGGGCTGTGATTGACTAAAGAAATTCTAGGCTGACTAAAAACATGTCTGCCAATCTATGGAAAACTATTACAGGTTCCTTTTCATTTGACACAAACTGCATTCAGGAATATTTAAGGAGAAAAAAGTACTTGGAAACAATGTATTTATATAAAACAATGTATCTATATAAAGATATCTATAACTTTAATCTGACTTTATACACATATACCAAATCTTCACTCACTAACTTCTCCTTTCTACTGTTGTCCCATATCATGTTTGTATAATCTAAATAAAATGAGTAGTCATCTACAAATTTTGGTTGACTAAGATGCCATCTACCATGACCAACCAGCCAGCCCCCTTCAAAACAAAAAACAAAACAACGAATCAAATCTATAAATGCAGTATTGTTAATTAATATGAGCTGCAGTTAATAAATGAAACACTGAAGGAGTCATAGAAGTTATTTATTCAACCCTCTACAGCTCAAATCTTATCATAGTACTGTACAAAAAAATAACAAGTACTAGTGAGGAACTTTTTCCTCACTAGTGCAAAGAAAAAGTACTACCAAAAATAACTGTACCATGTATTGAATGATAAGTTAATATAGTAATTATCATGATAAGCTTATGTGAAAATAAAACCAACACTGCAAAGTTTGAACATTGAACAAAAGAACGCAATTGTCTACGCTCTACGAAGAATGATGCAATAGAAAGTCGACCTTGAAACTCTCATTGTATTTTTAAACGAAATTCTTCAATTACAAAAATACTTTGAACTCAAGTTCCCCTTTCGAGAATAACCTTCTTTTTTAAGTGCCATAAAGCTAATGCAGGGGAATGAAAACATTTCTATGAAGGGACAAATTGTGCAAGCTGGACATCTGGTTCAACTTCAGAATGAATAGTTCACTACAGTGATTTAGCAGTGCAGAGTAGTGTAGAGTAGTATTTCAAATCTGATTTCTACATACCGATTTCAAAACCACTATGACAATTAAAGCAACACAATAGAGTGTAACTTTCAACACAAAATTAAATAGGAATCGGCTTGGGTTAAATTATTTTTTTTTTTATTCGTGATGCTTGTGTATCCAGTTTTGATATTAGTTTTAGTATTTGGAAATGTCATCAGTGGTTATAATACTCCCTGCAATGGAGCCAATATATGTGTGTTAAGTGTCCATGTCTCTGGGGCCCCTACTGAGGGTAAATAAACTTGCTTTAGACATCCAAAGCCTCCCACTTCTCTTTCACAGCTTTCGGGCTATTTCAAGCATTCTACAACAAACAACAGAGGTTTTCAATAGTCTAATTCTTACCTACAGTTATTAGAATACATAACCTTTTGCTTATGGCCAGAAAGATTAGAAAACACGAAATGTCATTTACACCTCGAGCTTTTGATTGTTTCTCATTTTATATTGTTAAATTTTGAATAGGACTATTTAGAATGCTGGCTTTTATGGGGATGTTTTCTAGTATTGTGATTGAGGCAATTCAGGATTAGGATGGAAACTTGTCTCCTGCCAAGTCAAGCCTTATTAAATTTAATCTAAAATTACTTATTTTGAAACACCCCTCTACCAAAGGTGGGTAGAGTAGCCAAAAACTGTAACATTCAACAAGAGTAACATTACTTCAAAATAATATTACTATTAAAAAGTAGAAGTATAAAGTAATGATCCAAGAAATTCCTCAAGCAAAGTAAAAGAGTATGTTTAAAGCATTTAATATTGTAGACTTAACCTGCAGACTTACAGTACTCTTAGTGGATAGAGTACTCTTACTTCAATAAAAATATTGCTCAAGTAGAAATAAAAGTATGCTGCTACAAAAGTACTCAAAAAAGTTCATCCCCTTAAAAGTAATTACACAAGTAAATGTAACTGAGCACTACCCACCTCTGCCTGTAACACTCACCTGTAACCTCCAGATTGAACGTGCTAGGCTTTCCCCAGAGCAGCTCCCCTCCTCGTTTCAGAGCGATCTCAAACATCCGTGAGTCATCCCGGTTCACCCTGCTGATTTTCACTGAGCAGTCACCCTCGGAGGTCTGTCCCACGAGATAGGAGCGGCCCTGGAAGTCCCTGCTCACCTGGTCCCTGTCCTCGCTGTTGAAGGCAGTGCTGCGCAGGGGGAAAAGGTGCCCTCCTCCTCTGAAGCGGATCCGGACGTCCATGCGCTGCTTTCTTACACCGAGAGAGGGGCCAGGAAGGGTGAAGGAGCAAGGGATGACCGCGCAAGACCCAGCCAGAGCAGAGACCCGCTGTGGGACTGAGGGGACAGGGGACACGGCATGCACACCACTCCATAGTGCTTCAGTTACTGCAGTGGAGAAAATATTATCATTTACATTTCATTAATGTGGACAGAGCATGTGGATACAAGTCCTTCAATATCCACTGGCCTGAACTGGGACCAAACTGGAGCAAACTCAAAGCTTAATACCAGGGTTCTCAAAAGTTTTGAAAATCTAAAACAAGTATTGAAACCAGATGCTCATTTAAGCAGGTATCGATACTAAAAAGTCACATTCACAGGACAGAAATGAACCTTTCCTGAATAGCTTTAGAATTATCTTTAGCTATATCAGAACAAGTATAAGACCCATAGATTATGGAACCAACCTGGACAATTGAGGAATACACAGATATAAGTTCACATGGTAATATAAAAGAAAGTGCTACGATTTAATGCTGAAAATCCCATTCTATTGTCTAAAGAAAGAGTGTGTCATTGTGGAATCAGTTTTGAGTACTGAGCCTATTCCTTAGTATTGAAATAGAGACATTTTAGCATCATGACAATACTAGTTTACACTGACACAATTGCCACATCAAAATTGAGACTAAAGTTAGACTAAACTTGGAACTAAACCTGAAATATACCACGACTAAACCAGGACAAGAATGGGACTCAAACTAATCCTAAACCAGGACCAAATCACATCTAACAAGACTAAAATGCCTGGCTGGACTTGTCACATGCAAATGCCATAAAAAAGTAAACAAAGTAACCAACAAAATAATACGAAAATCTATGTTATGCAAAATTTGCTTTGTCTGTACCTCAGACAAAGGATATTTTGCAATGAAGCCATTTTTAGAAAGAGGAAGACCGACGCAGCACTTCTAACTCTGGAAGTCTATCATACAATGACTGAACAGCATTTATTGCAGATTTCAATAGTTTTCAAGACAAATTTTAAAATGTCATAATTAAAACTTTAATTCTGTAAATGTATATCTCATAATGTAAAATGTAAATAATATTTCAAAGCCAGGTTACTGGAATGCTGCCTGAATGTCTTTGCAGAAATAGCAGTAGAAGTTCTGCCCAAGTGTTCTTCTGATTGTAAATAATGTAACTGCAAGTGGCACAATAAAAAAAAGTCTGCTTGAGAAATAAGAAAGAAATATGTTTGCAAATACAATCCAGTGTATAATCCACATCTATGTGCATGAGCCAGTGTGAGGATTATCAACAACTTCAAATAGTAGAGTTTTCACAAGATTAAAGTATCTACAGCTCGCGTGCCATTGTCTATCGTCAAGTATGAAAAGTTGAATTACTTACGAAATATCAGCACATATATGACAAAGCCAGTGTCCGCACGCATGACTGCCCCTGTCTGCCCCACTCCGCACTGCTTTGGACAGTGGCATCTGCAAACAGGGAAGTGCACAGTTTCAGTATCCATCATGGAATATGTAACGTACCATGTATCCTGCCACAAACAAAAAAGCTACAATTTGTGTTTTTAATTATACTTAACGTAATACACAGTGCATGTTTCATTTGACTTATTTTGTAACCCCTGCAAGGTGATAATTAAATTGAATGTACATTTAAATATCAAAAACTGGTTAGGGAAAGAAAAGCTCAGCATTGTGTGAGACAACACATGACCGTGGATGAGTCACTCTCATGTTGGGAGACAGTTCCTCTACACCAAATGCCACAGCATAAACAATGAAGGTGGATTAAGGAATAAGCTGTTGAAGAAGAGTTTGCTGATTATCATTATGTCATTTTTCAACATAACATTTTCAGTTTCATATCATATGGTGGTTTATATTTTTCTTTCATCACATGGAGTCTGCATGTTATTCCCGAGATGTCGCATGAGATGACTTCATGAATCTGTGGGTTGCTGAATGTAAATGAGTGTCGTTATTAGTGAACACACAAGGGAATATATTCTTAAAATATTGTGTCATGACAAAATGGCACCAAATCCAATTACTCACTTTTCAACATTTCAGTTTTATGCAGCTAAAACTTTCTCTTTTAATGTTAATTTTATGATGATTATTTGTGATTATTTATGTTTTGATTTGTTGTATTGTGATTTTAATGTATTTCTTATTCTGTAAAGCACTTTGAATTACTTTGTGTAGGAATTGTGCTATACAAATAAACTTGCCTTACCTTACAAATATGTTGCAAATGTATAGTTGCTGCTAGTTGCTTTGTTCCAATCATCATTCAAGAAACTGCAAAATATCTCATATCCGTAACAGCTTGAGAATGCCCTGTCTTGTCAGATCTTAGAAGCTAAAAAGGGTTGGGCCTAGTTAGTACTTGGAGGGGAAACCGCTGGTTATAGTCGGGTGTTAGTGCATAATGTCTTGAGTTTCCTTGGGCAAGACATTTCACCCATCTTGTCTCCAGTGTCCATCTGCACTGGTGTATGAATCAGAGTGTGTTTCTGAGAGCGAATGCGCATTTACAGCATGCAGGCTACCTATATGTATGCTAATTAAAGTGCACTGTTTTTTGTTGGTTGCACTACACTGATGGACCTACCTGTATTTTTAAATAACTAAATTGGTTGCAAATGAGTAAGATTTTGGCAGTGGATATGGGCTATATCCAATTTATTAACTTCCTGTCTGAGAACTCAATCAGGAAACTGACCAGTCAATGTTCTAGAGCAGTAAGACACCCAAAAAATTTTACACTTGCAAAGGTTACAGAATTTGTGTTTTTTTTTTTTTTTTTTCAAATTCTGAAAATTTAAATTTTAATCATTCACTTGCAAAATAGATTATTTTAGGTATATGTTTTCATAGTCTTGTTTCAATTATCACTCTAACAGGACTTTCTATTTCTCTTCTAAATGTTAGTTAAAAGAAAAATAACTTAAGAACTGTAAAGAAACTGTACTCACGAAAGATTTGATCAGTAAATTTACTCAGCGTACCATCTGAAAACCTTTATAATTGTGTGATAATCTTTTCATGCTTTACCGCTTAAGTTCCTGCCCAGCACTTCAAACAGTACAATCTGGCAATGACAAACCCTTATGTTTGACGGACTTTGGACTTTTTGAATGATCAACGCACCCTTTGAGTAGACACAGCATTTACCGCCCGATAATAGTCCAGATTTGGGTCATTGAGATTAGAGCAAGAATGTAGAATACCTTTTACTGCAATGCCGTTTTATGATTAGCTTACTTTGGCTTAAGTGTGACATCCAGTGCTATTGTTTTTAGAAGCCATGACCTCGTCCCAGCAGCTCCTCCGCAGCCAGCGGGACCTGCTCCTCTCCTGGACTCGGGAGCACCCTGCACCCCTGTTGCGTTGGCTATGTGATGCTGGGGTGCTGTCTCATGCACGTTACCTGTCCCTCCTGGAAACCTCGCCCTCCAACGCGGTGGTCCAGGCTCTAGAGCTGGTGAGTGCCTCAGAGGAAAGCAGTTACAAGTTTCTCAAAGTGTTGGCAGAGGTGCAGGACTACTACGGCCGGGACTTGCAGCTTTGGGTGGAGAAGCACTGCAAGAATGAAGTCGCCAAGATCCAAGAGACATCTGGAAGCAAACAAGGTGAGGTGATTCAAGTTGGGAGATTATTATTATATTTATAAAATATTCTGTTCAGAACACACATTTTAAACCCATTCAGAAGTATTGAATAGTAGTGATAATAAATATAAAATAACGGCTAAACTTGTACAATAATCGAAATGCATTTTGGAATCAATCTGAAGACGTCTAAACCACCAGTTAAACAGGATATTGTGTTGTTTACAAAGGGAGAGAAATTATGTTACCTAAATAACTGCAGTTGATGCAATTTGCTAATGGCAAATTCCTGGTGCAATTTTCATATGATTCAAATATATGTTGCAGGTCTAATATCAACCATAATTGTGGAAGCAAAGCTCTTTGTCAAAATCATCCAGTAAAAAACACATTCCTGTGCAATTGTATGCAGGCACCATCAATAACACGGGACAAGTGTCTTGCTACATAAAGACAGATAAATATCTTTCCCCACAAGCTACTGTCACCTTTACAGTAGTAGTTTCTCGAGTAGGCCTGTAGATAATTCTCCAAATATTACCTACAAAAAAACGTACTAATGCATTTGTGCAGTCAGTATATCTCCTAATCAGCTCACATATAGGCTTAAAAGTGATTGCTGTTCTAGGATGCATGGTTGTTGATATGACTTTGCATGCTACAATAGTCTGTCAATACTTTTGTCATATTAAGCTGACCAGTTAGCAGGCAAAGAAACATCTCCAATCCCAAACATAATATAATCTATTTAAGAGTCACAAATCCCAGTTTAATTATTTTCCTAGCCTGCAAATCTCATTAGGGGCTGTGAGCATTGCAACCTGTCCAAGTTTATTTACACAGGAGGGTTCATCTTGGGGAATTGCCAGATAGAGTGAACAGACATAATGACTTGGAGTGAATATAACTGGATTTATTAATAATTAATTCAATGACAACTTCTACATACAAAAGATAGTCTGTGCTACAAAGTCTTTTTTCTCCCAAAGTATTTACAATTTATATTATTTTAATTATTTTCTCAGAACAAAGATATAGATATAAAATAATTTATAGAAAAATGATTAGATAAAACTTCTCAATTACCTTTTTAGGACATGCAAGTCTCCTACAAGTCCAACTGTTATTGATATTTGTTGTGACTGGACCAATAATGTCTGACAACAGGAAACACTTCTGTTATGCCAGAATTAAAGCTGATCATTAAACTGCTCTCAAATAGTTTTTTAAATCAACCTAAGCAAAAGTGTTACTTGAAACAAGCTATATTTGGACCTAACAGTACAATGTCATCCACAGAGAAGAAGCCAAAGAGTTCTATTGCTAAATTCTTCAAAGGAAAAAGCATGGGATTCACGCTGCCAGCAGAAGATAAAGGTATTTCTATACTAAACTAGTATGTATACATGTATTTAAAGTTATTTAAGAATTACTGTGTCTTACAATTGTCTTTTTGGTGTAGGGAAAAATGAAATGAACGCAAGAAAAAGTATGAAGTCAGGAAACATCCGACGTAAGTGCAGAGAGTAATTCTGATATTTGAAAGCGATAACTGATGCACCGCACTTGTTGAAGCATGTCATGTAAACAGCTACGTTTGATGTGAGTAATTGGATTTCTTTCTGAATATTCACACATGTGCGGGCTTTGGGCAAGAAATACAGTGCAAAAAAAAAATCACACTAATGTGGCAAAGGCAAAAAAGTTAAAGTTTGAAAAAGTTAAAAGAAAATTATCTGTGTAATCCCTATGCCATCCAGGTAAAGAAAAATTCAAATCTGTCAACTGGACAAATCATTGTAGGAGTGAAGACGTTTCACTGGTCATCCAAGTCTCTTCTTCAGTTCTGATCAGATTGCTGGTGGACACTGCCTTATATCTATCTGAAGGGAGGGGCTAACTACACTGAAACTAACACACCCACAGTTTTTTGTTTGTTGGCTAGGTCTGAGCTACACTGTCACTGTCGGTGTGAACTGTGCCTGAGTTATACTTAATCATTCAGGCCACTAATGGGTGCTCTCACAACTATTAGCATACTGAATAGCCCTATTGTTTTTTAAAGAAAATTATTGTAGTTTGTCTTCCAAATACACCAAAAATCCATTGATAACCTGATACATGTAACTAGTTTTTGTGGTCATGTAAATACTTCCACATTTTCATAACTGCTTCCTTCACTCTTCTCCAGTCGCTATATCTGCCCATAAAACCACAGTCCTGAAGCGCACCGAACAACTCAAAAGCTACTCAGAAGGCAATACCATCTCTGCAAACTCGGCCACACACATCGAGATCCGCTACACTGACCTTTTTGTGACTGAAGACAACGAACAGGTGGACAGCAGCCGCCACGAGTACTTCGACCTGGCCAGCAGAAGGGCCCGCATCTACGTCCATCAGGCCTGTCAGCGCATCCAGCCATGCCATCTGCTCACGCCGCGGGAAGGCTCAGCTCGGACCCCCAAAAGAGTCAAAGTCAAAGGGATCGCTGGGATTGGTAAAAGTGTGGCGGTCCAGAGGCTGCTTTACGAGTGGGCTATAGGGAAGAACATGCGTGAGTTTGATTGCGTTTTTGACCTGCGTTTCCGAGAGCTCAATCTGATTAATGAACCAGTGAGTTTGTTGGAGCTGCTAGGTGATCGGTTCCGCTACCTTAAAGAAGTTCTCAAAGACCTATTCATGTCTCCAAATTCGCTTCTCTTCATTTTGGATGGATTGGATGAGTTTAAATTTCCCCTTAAATGGAATAGTCCACCAAAGGACATTGGAATGGAGTCAAAAATGCCATTGTCAGATTTAATGGTTGCACTGATTAAGGGAAGCCTTCTCCCGGAATCCTCAGTCATTCTCACAACTAGACCTTCCACTGAAGCGCCAAAGCAGTTCTTCCAGAGATGTTGCATAGTTTTGGGCTTTGAAGAGGAGCAAGTGAAGAAATACACTTATAAGTTCTACAAAAACATTGAAGTAGCAGACAAGGTGTACGACTACATTTTGAGCAATGACAATCTTTTTGTCTTGTCCTTCATCCCGCTTTACTGCTACATCATTTGCACGGCCATGGCAGAATTCTTCTCTTTGGAAAAACAAGACGATGTTGCTTCACGATCTTTGGAGCTCAATCCTCCCAAAACGGTGAGCGAGGTTTACTTCTGCTACCTCTTCACAGCTGTCAAGCACCACGCGCTGAAGGGAAGCACTGACAGGGACACCTCCAGGGCACAGGTGTTGAGTCTTGCCAAATTGCAGCTGACCAACTTGGGCAAACTAGCTTATGAAAATCTTCTGCAAAAAAAGATTATGTTTGACAAAGATGACCTGGAGAAGTATGGAGTTAGACCTGTTGACATCCAAAGCACCTTCCTTTGCCACATTCTCCAGCAGCTCAAAGAGGAGACTGTGGACATGTACTCCTTCTTCCATTTAACTGTCCAAGAACACCTAGCAGCGCTGTACTGTGCGACCAACCTTTCAACCGAAGACGACATACTCCAAGCTCTGGACTTCTGGTGTTTTGGTAAACCGCCATCTTCTTCTGCCCCACCTCTTTGTAACACAGAAGTCCACATGGACAAGTTGGAGAGCCTGCAAATGTTCACACGCTTCTTCATGGGTATGCTAAGAGCGCGCCTTGCAGGACACTTGGATGGTCTTGCCAGTGGTCCAGTGGAACAAGCCAGTGGTATCCCTGCCAAGCTTGGTGAGTGGTACCGAGATCAGTTCAAAGGCAGAAAGCTGAAAAACCTAGAAGCTCTGAATCTTCTACACTGTCTGATGGAGTTCCACATGGAGGACACCACTAGCATAGCAGCACCTGAAATCAAGAAGTTGAACCTATTTAAAATGAAGCTGAGTGTGGTGGACTGTGCTGCCATGCACTATGTCCTACAGTTCTCCCCACACAAGCTGCAGGAGCTCAACCTGGGATACTCCAACATTGGCAACAGGGGGCTGAGCCGACTGGGGCCCATCCTTCACCGCTGCGAGTCTCTCTAGTGAGTAATATATAATGTATAGAGATAACATTTAATTTGGATATTCAAATAACATTTTGGCATCAGTTTTACCTGAACATTCACTACCTTTGACCTTAACTTAAATAAATATTTATGTATATTTAGGGAAAGAAAAATCACTATCAGAAATTTTTTACTTTCATATTTCCCTATTGTCTTCAGTTTAATAATGCCCTTGTCAAGTCTAAAAACATATGCAGTGGTTCCCAATGTGTTTGGTCTTGGTTTGTCTCGCACTCTGAGTGCTCCCAAAATCTGTACAGTGACAATTATTAGGTTGCTAATATATTTTCTTGTTTTACTGATATTTAAAAACATAGATATAAAATTTACTACAATTACTTTTTCATGACAGTATGCCATGATCTTTGTATTATTCGTGCAGTGTAGTATTTGGAATAATGTACAGTGCAATGTTCCAAATATTAGTCTGTACAAATAGTACAATGATATCAAAATTATGAATTACTAGAAATTATTTATTTATTCTTTTATGAGACAAAGGTTTTTAAATGTGATTCCCAAACAAGGCTCTATAAATAGCTACAATCAATATGTAAGCATTAAAGTATTAGTTTAATACAGCATTTTGATAGGCAGCTGTTTCTTGGGTAAGAGTATTGGTTCTGTGGGGGATGTTTTATTGGATTTATTTTGTCTGTTTTCTCTCTCTTTCAGCTTGAGGTACAACTGTTTAGACAGACAGGCAGCAATTTTGGAATCATCTATTTTGAGGTCAAACGAATGTCAAGTAAAGAAGCTATTGTAAGCCATTCACTTGTTTTATAATGAAATAAAAAGCCGTAGACTATGTCAGTAATATTCCCACTATTGTTTTTTGTTTTTTTTCAGTATGTGTGGGAATAACCTGGGTCCTGAGGGAGTGCTGGAGCTGTGGAACGCCTTAGAGCACAACACCACGGTGGAGGAGCTGTATCTGGACATCACCGGCATCACTGAGAGAGGAACAGAAAACATTGTGAACTGTCTCAGCAAAAACACCTCACTGAAAACTCTAACGTAAGACTACACTATTCATAGGGAAACACAGCCCTCTGGTGGATAGGTTAGGAGATTCATCATTGTGAGGAATTATTTTTTTTAGATTGTATAATGTGATGATGTAATATTGTCAAATGAAATGCAAGAGTCAGATTTCCCTATTGATTAGATTACATTGTCATAAGAAATATCTAAAAGAATGTTGAACTAACTTCTCTTAGTAATATTAGCTGCCCCACATCTGTAGCCATTGAATATTAATGTCCCTTAGAATGTTATGATGTTATCTGAAAAAGAGTAATAGAGATAGAGCATGTGTTAAACTCTCCACTAGAATGGGTAAATAGAGCACCTTCATAATGTGTCTGTGTCTTGTCCCGGTTTTTAGTGTCGTGGGGAATGATATTGGAAATGAAGGCAGGAGGAGGCTTCAGCAGCTTCAGCAGTGCAGACCAGAACTTCGGATTATTTCCAACTTTGTGGATGATATGGGGCTACTGCAGGCCTACCTGGACTGGGTGGAGGAGATCCAGGCTGACCGGGATCAGATGGAGTCGGTGAAGAATGCAGACGCCCTCCTCTCGGTGCTCAGAGGTCTGCAGGTGGCTGGAGAGGTGCACAAGGCAGAGAACACACAGAAGGCCAAAGAACTTCAAATGAAGATCACACAGCTGCTGGAGACTGTAAAAGGATGATTAAAAAGTGAAACAGTCAACTTGATCTAAAAATGTGTGTGTTATACCAGTTAGCCAAATAAACCATGTTATGTTATTTCATCTGCATTTTACAAAATCAATAAATTTACATAGCCTACTCATTTAACAAATTAATGAGATCCAAAAAGCGTGTTTTTAGTGCTAAGTCTATATACATTCCAAGATTATATACAGTCTATGAGTGAAACACTGCTAGTTCTCCCACAGCCATGAACCCACCACAACAATCAAATAATAATGATACTCACTGCAGAGAAGACCCATGCGCTCTATGACAAGACCAGATTGTAAATTGTTTTTCTTAGTAAAGACGTTTTAACTGTGTAAACTATTATTTTAAAGTCCTCAGTTATAATGTGTGGACTGTATGATAGCATGATTCCTTAGGATTACCAAGCTAATTAGGGGCAAAAAAAAGCTAGTAGTATGCTAGTAGTATGCTAGTAGTATGCTAATTGTATGCTAGTAGTATGCTAATTGTATGCTAGTTGTATGCTATCTATATAATCCCTCAGTCGTCCAGGTCTGATTTGTTTTTTGCCATCTAGTTGTATGCTAGTAGTATGCTAGCTGTATACTAGTTGTATGCTAGTAGCATGCTAGTTGTATGCTACTTGTATGAGGACAATTTTCTCGACTGAAGTTCTTGAAAATAGGCCCACTCAACCTGAAGTAGCCGATGTAGTCTGTTAACTTATTTTCCATTTAATTATATATAAAATCTATAAAAATTCACTGCTATAAATTAGCTTTTCGTCACTTTAGCCAGTAATATCACGGCTCTCTATAAAACAGTGGTCCTCAGCCTTGTCCCCAAAAACAAAAATAGCCTTTCTGAAAGTATTATGTCTAGGTGGTCTGATTTTATTTTCAGACCACCTAGATAAATGAAAGTGATAGACCAACTACCACTACTTCAGCAAAAAGCAATGTGAAAAAGTCAAGGAAGGAGCTATGGAGCAACTTTATAAGCTGCTGGACGAATGCAACAGGGAGAAAGTCTACATTTTCCTCATCTTTTTCATTTCCACATTTTTTACATCACAATATTTTATAGTGCAATAATATTTAATACAGATGGGGACAGCTAAAATTAATATTGTTAAAATGCTGTTTTTTGTTGTAATACAGTGCATTCTAGTCACTAAAAGAAAATATCAGGTTCAGCATTTGTGCATTTACCATTTGGATATTTAATGGCAAAACACAATGTAATCTTGCCTGACATCGTCACATTCTACAAGCAACATCTGAAAAGCACCTATAGTGTCTTCATAAAAAAAACTACCACTTTAAAAAGTACTTATTTAGGTCATCAATGGTTAAATCAATCAGTCAAACCAATAAGGTCAGTGCGTGCTATGTACCACTAGATGGAGCCACAATCAAAAATTTAATGATTTGAAGTTACGTGGAAATGGAGTTGTTTCAGTCCACTTTCCGATTATATCTACAGTTATCAGAGTTTTCAGCTTTCTCAATTGCACTGCTGCTTGGTATGAGGTAGAGAACACGCTACTATACCTGCATTTGATAAATATAAGAGATATATACTTTAATCTGTAAAACTTTAACGTTTTTCTGAACATAATTTTTACAGTTAAAAGATAAGTAATATAATAAAAACAATATATGTGTCAGTGGTCCTGGCAGCCAGAGTTAAAGTGTACCTATTCATTTAAGTAACAGACTTAGGTTAGGACATGTATATCTAAGATAATGTGTGTGTTTTTCCAGGCCTCTGAACATGAGTCGTCATCCTCCCTAGAGCAAGTGTCGATTGTGTGCCTGGGCAAGACACTTAACCCACCTCACCCCAGTGTCTGTGCACACTGCTGCATGAGTGTGTGTGATTGGGTGTGTGGTAAGACAGCTGTTGAGGTGCGTTTACCAGGTTTCCCACGGTGCGTTCTGGTGGACTATAAACGCTCCCTTTCTCGTTGGCCACACTCATTTCTGGGTCCCTGTGTAGGCAGCTCTGTCCTCCATGCCCTGGTAAAGTCCTAATCCATTACTTTCAATCATGAAAATATCCCAATTCCTAAATCATCGTTCTTTTAGTGCCGCCGTCTGAGCCCGTGGGGCCTCTTCATTCATAAAATTTCCAAATTCTTACACATCTGTCCCTTGTAGTCCCCCTGCTCGGCTGTACTCGCTGTACCAGGTCCATTACGTACAGTGGGAAATTGGGCATGGTGCCAAGTCATCTTACGTCTAATAATTTCAAACTCCAGAAAGTGAGCTGTGTAAAGCGGACTCCCAACCATCAAACCGGGGTTGTGTGCTCACCTTCCGTCATGAGCAGTACGTGCGTGTCCTTAGTTGGGTTACGTTCCATTGCGCTGTGGGACTAATGGTAACTCCCCATTAATTTTAGGTGTCACCAGTGTCAGCAGCGGCACCAGGCACCGCCTCTGCTGCTTTGCTTTGATTTGCTTCTGTTTTGTTTTGTCCTTTGTCTTGTCTTGCCTTTTGGGGCTTTGTCTTGTTTTGCCGTTTGCTTTTCGTTTTATTTTGCTTTCCTTTGATTTGTTTTGTTTTGCCTGGCTCAATTTTACATTTTAAGTTGGTCCACTGTGAGATCGTCTTCTGTTAGTGGCGCTGTTCTGGACTGAGCTCGGACTGGTGCGCCTGAACTCTGCGCGCCTGAACTCTGCGCGACTGAGCTCTGCGCGTCTGAGCTCTGCGCGTCTGAGCTCTATGCGTCTGAGCTCTGCGCGTCTGAGCTCTGCGCGCCTGAACTCTGGATTTAGCCCTGGTCTGACAGGCAGTGGATTTGGGCTCTGTAAACTTTTTTAAGGAATTGAATAAGTGTACGGGTGAACTCAGATTTTGTACATTGTAGTCATTGTTAATGGTATTAAAACACGGTTTCCTTTTTAATGTGCAGAATAAACATGATGTAAATGAAGTGGAACCTGGCGCTTTCATTTTGATATGCTTACCTGTGTGCCTTATACTTAGGGTCTAGTCCTCAAAACTAGATTTGGAGTGGAGTTGTTGCAACGCATTTTTTTCTTTTATTTTTATTTTTTTGTATTATCCCAAATTATTAACCCCCCGATCGCCACAGGTGAATGGTTCCTTGATGTAAAGTGCTTTGAAGGAGGAAAATTGTTATGTAAAAATCTGACCATTTACCATTCTAAGTATTTGTGCGTAACATCTATCCTTGAGGTTGTGATATTCAGCATGTTACATTTTCAGTCCAATCCAACTAGATTTGTATAGCACATTTTAAAACTAACATTTAGTGTTAAAAGTCAACAGTGATTTGGACAAGTGGAACTAATAAAACAAATATGTATTTACAATAAGTATAAAATAAATGAAACAATGAATAAATACAATCAAATGAAAAAAAAGATACAGAAGACGACACAACTCTCGCAGTTTTAAAAGCCAGAGAATAAAAGTGACCACATAGAAGGCCCAATCCCTCCTGGTTTTATATACGAGTGGAAAACAACGCACAGTCCCTATAAACCTCTTAATCATTTCTTTCACTGGGTACAATTATGACCATGAAATAATAATCTAACATAGAAATGTGTAATAGAACGCAGTTTGTTTGAATATTATATTTTTCCCATGTTAAGAGGACACTGTAGTTCAAGGACACCGACACCTGCCTCTAAGATGAATATAAAATAGACTCTCCCAATAGACAGAAACTAGTTCACCCAGAGGACAAAACCCTGAACCATAAACAAAGTAACATAGTCAACTCCATTCAGTGTAGTGAAGAGTGCAGTGAGCTTTACATTGGAGAAACTAAACAGCCACTCCATAAGAGAATGTACTAACACCGGCGTGAGAGCTCCTCAGGACCCCAGTCCGCTGTACATCCCCATCTCAAACACACTAACCACTCCTTCGAAGATAGTGAGGTTCAGAATTTAGCCAGAGAAAATAAATGGTGTGAGAGGAGAGTTAAAGAAGCTGTTTTTGTTAGGAAAGTCAATCCTTCCTTAAACAGGAATAGGGGCCTGAGACATAATCTCTCACAGATCTATGATTCCAGCCTCAGACCCAAAGCAAATAAAAAGAAACAAAAGAAAACAATAGGAGGACTATTACAGGTTGAATAGGGTCATTAAGGCTGAAACTGGAGACAATAGCTGTTTACAGTTTCAGTGCAGTTAACCCCTCCCTTCAGCAAGATATAAGCAAAGCACCAGCAGTTTGACCAGAACTGAAGAAGCGGCTTGAATGAGCAGCGAAACGTCTTCACTCTTACAACGATTTGTCCAGTTGACAGATTTAAACTTCCCCTTTTACTAAGTATATATTGTGATTTATTTAATGTTATGTAATATAAAAGCCCAAAATGGAGGGGACGCAGCAGTGTGTCTTTAGTTTAAATTGTATTTAAATGATCTTCTTTATGCAGTTTGAAGCTTTACTTGACCAGTCCAGTGTTGATTCACCTGAATCAAGTTTAAAGGCCTAACTTAGACAACTCGACTACATCCTACTGCCTTTTTACTGCTACTTGTTGGATTGAGTAGGGTCGAGTAGGTTGATAATGTACAAAACACAAAATAAAAAAAAATAATTAAGCAATTAATTCATTTTAACAGTCATTTAAATGACTGAAAAAAAATAATATTTAAGCAACCAATTAATTTTAATATTGCACTTTATTTTTTAATCAAATGTCAAATAATTTAATGATTTTAGTTTTTAAAATAAATTATTCCACATACCGCAAATTTCAGACTATAAGCCGCCACTTTTTCCCCAGGCTTTGAACCCTGCAGTTTATACAACGGTGCGGCTTATTCATAGATTTTACTGGCTAACGGCCATCAGGGGGGCACTCTCTTCCAGTAAACGCAAAAGTGAGACAGCTGTGAGGAAAGATTATGCGCTGAAGAATACACTAGTTTTGATTTTGAACTGTCATTTTGCGCATCATGCCACACCCTCATCATGGAAAACATATGACGAAATGCAAATGATGCAGGTTTTAAGTTAAAGGCCATGGATCTGGCATCAAAGATGGAAATGGAGCCGCTCGTAAGCTTGGCTTTAATGAACCGATGGTGCGACGTTGGAGCACCGGGAAGAACTTAGTCAATGTAAAAAGACGACAAAAGCTTTCAAAGGAAATAAAAGCAGATGGCCCGCTGTTTTATTCTCTAAACATGCAGATATGTTCATCTCATGTTGGTGCCGTACTACCGATTTTCAAGCACAGAAAAAAGCATGTCTTCAGTTAAAACAAACAAAAAAACGTCCGTGTACTGTACTGTCTTGCTGTGTAAGTATCTCATGTTACAACATGAAAACCTGCGGCCTATATTCAGGTGTGGCTTATATATGTACAAAATTGATTTTCTTGTAAAATTTAGCTGATGCGGCTTTTATTCAGGTGCGCTCTATAGTCCGAAAATTACGGTATTTTAACCAAATGTTTCAACATGACATTGTACTGAATGAACTACACATTTAAACAACAAATACAATTGAATGAAACTGGTGTTTTTAAACCAGTGTTTACCAAAACATCATTTACACTTTAATAGGAAAATATAAAGTCCATCAAAATATGACGTTTATCTTAACAATGGTGTGTTACTTCTGGAGTGTTGGACTTGGAGGCTGAGAGTCTGGGAGAGCTCGGTTTGACTTGGGGTGCAGCCCGGCTGGGTGGGCTGGAGCAGCACTTTGTCACAATATTGTGGAAACAAGTGTTAAACAGCTTCTCGGTTCAAGTTAATGTGACAAATACACCCTAACAACTTGTCACATTTGAGGTTAACAGTTTCAACATGTGCCTCCTGCAGTCGCTCTTCAGAACTTCAGTTTAAATATATTTACTGAAAAGCTTTACAGAAGAATCATCTGGAGGGACGGCAGACAGCGTGAGTACTCCTGAAACTATGATCACATGAAACTAGAATATTTCGACTAAATATAAATGACTATTCCTTGTTCATGTTAAAGGTCACATCAATAATTCTGTGTATAGGCTGTATTTGCTGAGGTCTGTGCTCTGAAATGTCGAGTATAAATGTAACATCACAGAGGAGTTGAGAACATCTGTACTTTACAATCCTGATGAAAGAAAAGAACAATACAATGTACTTTTTAAACTATGACATAACTTTTGTGACAGCACAGTAAACTGCAGTATTTACAGCTTTTTGTTGTAAAAATGATCGAACTATTAAATAAATACAGCTCTTATTGAAGCTGAAATGATGTAACTGTGCACCTCTGAAAATATAATGATTGTTGATTGTATTTTGTTTCCATAAAATTAGATGTCTGCCGTTATGAATGTTCTCCTTTTCGGCTTCCTGCTGCACTGTGAGTGATTGATTATTAAGCAAAACTTACCTTTAAAATAGTTTGATAAAATGCTTTAATATCAGCGTCTGCATTTTGTTCTTTGTCACAGGTGTCCACTGTGATGTCTTTAGTGTCTCTCTGCCACGACAACTGGAGGCTGTGCGTGGATCCTGTTTGACAATACCCTGCTCCTTTACAATAAAGAATAAGTATAATCAAAACCTCAACAGTAGATGCAAAGCAGTATGGAGAGATGCCTACAGTGACCAGACAGTAGAATTCAAAAGACCAACAACAGGAGACTTAACCCAGAAGAACTGCACCACAACAGTGTTTGACATCACTGAGCAGCAGGGACGAGGAGTTAACTTCAGACTGGACTGTGCAAATGCACTAATTTGGACATTTAAAGATAACAAACTGGACATTAAACTGAATGGTCTCTGCAGCACTCATTACTCTACAAGTCAACATTAAGTGTGTAAAAAATGTATTTATTTTTTTCCCTTTTCTTCCAGAAGTCCCGCCCACCCCTACACTGACTCCTCCCACTGTGAGTGTGAGTGAGGGGCAGTCAGTGAGTGTGCAGTGCTCTGCTCCTGTCCCGTGTCTGTCTCTCCCTCCCACTCTGACATGGAGCCCTGTCCTGGGACACGTTCAGGAGACTCTGCAGGAGCAACCGGACAAGACCTATGTCAAAGTGTCCACTCTCAACTTCACTGCTTCTGACCCAGAGACAAGCCTATCCTGCTCTGCAGTTTACAGCAGGGAAGATGGGACGACTGTGTCAAGTGGTAGTGCCACAGCTCAGGTCATGTGTGAGTGGATTTTCTTTTTTTCATATATTCCAAACTTTCTTCACACTGTTGCCTAAATGTTTTTGTGTTTTTAAATGCTCAGCAAATTATTGTTCAAGAATTCAGAAATGCTTCATTTCAACTGTATTAGCAAATTCATATTTCATTTAGATCACTGACTTATCTTTGCAGGTCCCCAGTGTGATAAGTTTAGTGTCTCTCTACCACCAAACATAAAGGCTCTGCAAGGATCATGTGTGACAATACCCTGCTCTTTTCAAATCGAGAACAAATATAAAGCCAACTTGGACAGTGGATGTAAAGCTGTGTGGAAAGATACCAGTGACAATACACTTTTAAAAACAAGACAAACTGGAGATATAACACAAAACAACTGCTCCACAACCTTTTATGACATTGGTCCTCAACACAATCAAAACTATTTCTTCAGAGTGGAATGTAACAATCCACTGGTGTATACCTTTAAAGAGGCAGGTGTGAATATACAAGTCACAGGTATGTCGTAGTTTGAATTGTAATTACCTTTCAGTTATATCGACTATTATGTATTTTTGTTCATTGTGTTCCAGAAGCCCCGCCTACACCTACACTGACTCCTCCCACTGTGAGTGTGAGTGAGGGGCAGTCAGTGAGTGTGCAGTGCTCTGCTCCTGTCCCGTGTCTGTCTCTCCCTCCCACTCTGACATGGAGCCCTGTCCTGGGACACGTTCAGGAGACTCTGCAGGAGCAACCGGACAAGACCTATGTCAAAGTGTCCACTCTCAACTTCACTGCTTCTCATCTCAACTTAAGACAAACATAACATGCTCTGCAGTCTACAGCAGGGAAGATGGGACACATATGTTGGCTCCAAGTGCACAGATTACTGTTGGTATTATATGTGAGTTGTCTGTTGTACAGTATTTATTGTTACAGAAACCATTTTAAGAGGCTATTTCATATGTTAGTTTTTTTGTGAAGCAATATAAGTGCTGATATTACAAAATGTGCCATGTATTTATCTTAAAGTGAATGTGTGGTTGTCAAGTTTTTTTTTTTTTTTGTTTTTTTTTTTTTTTTTTTTGTGATCGACGTAGAAACTGTTAAGCTCATGGGAAAGTTTATTTATAATGTTTAGCTATACATTTAGCTTGGAAGTAAGCAATGGAGAAAATATGAAGGGAAGAATATAATATCTTATTTTTTTATCATCTCTCACAGATCAACCAGTAAACACCAGAGTGACAGTGAGTCCCTCTGGTCCAGTGACAGAACACAGTAATATGTCACTGAGCTGCAGCAGTGATGCCAACCCAGCTGTACAGCACTACCACTGGTATAAAGCTGATGGAGGAACTCACACTCTGATCGGAAACTCATCTGTTTTAAACATGAAAGCCTCCAGAGATACTACTGCTGTTTTCTGTGAGGCTCAGAATGAACTTGGGGCTGATAATTCTACTGTCACTCATCTGGATGTACAATGTATGTAGTTATGCATTTAGTTTTGTTTCTTCTTTTCAGATAACATATAATGTGTTTCTCTTGTCGTCACAGTCCCTCCACAGATCCTGAGCTCTTCAAACTGCTCTGGAGACTCAGCCCAGATGAGCTGTGTGTGTGAGACTGAGGGGAACCCCTTTCCCCTGATACAGTGGAGTTTGCCTGAAATATCCTCCAATCACTCCATCAGCAGTGAAACTCTGAGTGACAAAGCTCTAAGAAGTGTCCTCACTGTTATTAAACCTCAGTGGAGAGATTCAGTCACTTTGGTCTGTCACAGCAGAAACTCTCTGGGATCTGACACTCAGAGGTTTAGTGCTCTTGCCGTCCTCTGTAAGTTATTATTTTATTTTTATCATTATATCTAGGCCTAAAAATGAAACTGCAAAAACAATTTTATTTGAAAAATGTACACTCAATGATGTTATTTGGTGTGAAACTGTTTCTGCTCCTGATGTGTCTTAAATCCTTCAGGAGGTTCAGACAAAGTCCCTGTTTTTTAATTCTAAACATTTGGACCTAAATGGCTGTGATCATGTCGTCCTTAACATTTCCATATTTATAAACACAATGAGTTCTTGAGTTTAGTCAATAATATTAATGATGAAGAAAGAAGAAAGAAGATGACATCATTATATTCTAGAGCGGGAACACGACCTCTCCATGTGTTTCAGAAAGATGAAAAGTTAGTTTGAAAGTCAGTTTGAATGATCAACGGTCCTCAAAATGGCACCATATCACAGGAAGCTAAAACCCATAAATACCAGATGAGATGTGTTCCTGCCACGAGGCACTGACGGACTCAAGTTTATTTGTTGCTCATAAAGAGTTTTGCTCAGTTTCTGAAATTACTGACAATGATTTTCTCCGTTTTGACATCTTCAAAAGAACAATTTTAAATCATGTGTCCACCTCCAACAGGTCTATATACATCATTTGCGCAATAATGAAATCATATAATGGAAAACCAATTGAGCATTAACATGACTATCTGTTGTTTTGATGATTTACAGATCGACCCGTAAACACCAGAGTGACAGTGAGTCCCTCTGGTCCAGTGACAGAACACAGTAATATGTCACTGAGCTGCAGCAGTGATGCCAACCCAGCTGTACAGCACTACCACTGGTATAAAGCTGATGGAGGAACTCACACTCTGATCGGAAACTCATCTGTTTTAAACATGAAAGCCTCCAGAGATACTACTGCTGTCTTCTGTGAGGCTCAGAATGAACTTGGGGCTGATAATTCTACTGTCACTCATCTGGATGTACAGTGTATGTGTTTATACATTTATTTTTGTTTACATTGTTTTTCTTAAATAACAAGTAATCTGTTGCTCTTGTCGTCACAGTTCCTCCACAGATCCTGAGCTCTTCAAACTGCTCTGGAGACTCAGCCCAGATGAGCTGTGTGTGTGAGACTGAGGGGAACCCCTTTCCCCTGATACAGTGGAGTTTGCCTGAAATATCCTCCAATCACTCCATCAGCAGTGAAACTCTGAGTGACAAAGCTCTAAGAAGTGTCCTCACTGTTATTAAACCTCAGTGGAGAGATTCAGTCACTTTGGTCTGTCACAGCAGCAACTCTCTGGGATCTGACACTCAGAGATTTGATGTCTCTGCTTTTGAACCTGGAACTATTGTTCAAAAACGAGGTGAGACAATTTAGTTTTGTAATAGAGGCACATATATATTGTAAGTAATGAATCTGTAGTTAATTGGACCAAAACATTAGTTCAATATTCAGTCCACCATGTCAGACCATTTCTGACACTTTATGTATGTAATACGTTTTTGTGAATATGTTCAAATACTTTTTTCCTTATTTGTTCCCGTTTAGAGGACGTGTTGGTTCTAGTCTTCATTGCTATCAGAGTTGTGAGCCTGCTCGTGTTCCCGTGTGCATTCTTGTCTATTATGAGGTACGAAACAAACCTCTGTCTTCATCCTTGTAATTACAGCCCTGTCCTATATACCATCATTTATTTAAAAGTACATCACTAACAGTCTGAATATATGTGAACGTCTATTTCAGGAGTCTCAACACTCCCCATGATCATCACCAACCAACAGACATGGTGATGATGGAGCAGCTCCCGTCACATCAGGTACAGCTGTTGGCCTTCACTCAGAGACTGCTTCTACATCTACTGTTCTACTGCAGCACAGATTTACTGATTTAGTTCAGAGAAAAGGAACAAAACTCGCAGGTAATTGATATAATGTATGACTGAGTATTTTCATCTGTTTTTCAGGTGCAGACACTTAACTTGGATGATGATATTTATGTAAACACAGCAAGCTTAGATGGATTTAATAGGCCTACATTTTAAAATGTTATATATTTTATGTACTATGTTTTGTAAGATTAATATTTGGACTGATTTTTAATAGACTTTATGGTTATTCTCTTATCTCTGTTCATACTGTTTATAAACTTCTTCTGAGTGGACTGTACCTTCATTACTAATGTCATCAGTATTTGTGTGTAACATCTGTGTGCTTCAGGTTGTCATATTTACAGTTTTATATTTTAAATAAAAACAATACCACAGTGTGGACTTGGCCTAAATTCAAATAAAACAAGAGAAACTAAACATTATTTATTTTATATATATTTGCCAACACACTAGATTTGATTTTCCACAGGCACTGTGGCAGTGCTGCATTTATACTACAACAAATTACACAGTGCAAAAGTACAGCTGCATTTTAAATGCTAATGTGTCTTTGCTGCAGTGAGTGATGCAGACAGTGATAATCGATGCTAACGGCAAATATAAAGGCTCATTAATGAAATATAATGAATTGCTCTAACACTAGAAACATTGTTTGTAAATGTCTGAAATGTTATCTGTGTTTGGCAGCAATACTGCACTAAATATTTATACCATTTTCAAGTTTTTTTGGTCTTTCAGTGTTTAGGTTGATAATAGCTTTGCCCTTTATAATTCTATGTCATAGAAAAGCTGTTCAAAAACCTCTATCTTCTCTGACTGCCCTGTGTGACATTATTTGGCAAAAACTGACACACATGATACAACAAGGTTCCTTAAACAGGAATGGGGGCCTGAGACATAATCTCTCCCCCATCTACAACTCCATCCTCAGACCCAGAACAATGAGAACAATAGCAGGGTCGTTAAGGGCTGAATAGGGGAGCTCCAGATGAAACTACAGACAATAGTTGTTTACTGTTTGAGTGTAGTTAACTCCTCCCTGCAGATGGATATAAGGCAGTAATCACCAGCAATCTGATCAGAACTGAAGAAGCGACTTGGATGAGCAGCGAAACGTCTTCACCCCTACAACGATTTGTCCAGTTGACAGATTTGAACTTTGTCTTTTGCTCTGTTATAATGTTGTTTCCTCATCAAAAACATACCTGGAGTTGTTTTTTGTTTCATTTACACATGTTTAACACAAACCATGCATATTAAGGCTGAGTTCTCCTCTCAAACAGAAACACCTTGTGATGTCATGTGGGCAGTACTAAGGGGGCTGGGGGAGGGGCTTGGGGAGGTGCCAGCTCCCTATAGAATGGTCAAAGCACCCCCATAGCTCCCCCAAAGATTTTTACCTCTTTTTCGTCCACACACTAAAAATGGTACACGTTAACAACATAGACAGATGAGTGATCAAAGCAAGACTACAATAAATCAAGGAATTCCAAATAGTTTATAAATTGTAGCCTATAGGAAGGCTTTTCAAAAGAAGTATTGGGGAGCGGGGAAGGGAAGTATTGGGAGCGCAGAGACGTGTGAACAGGCTCTCCAGTATGTTACTCTCCAGTGCGTTACTTTTCCACTCTGCTGCTGCGCTAGACTTCTCCGTCTCTCGGAGTCTAAGTTGGTGATATGATGAGGCTTAATGAATGAATGAAAGAACAAGCCATATTATTAGCTTATTATTATTGCAAATATGAAGCACAAATCATTGTCAAGTGCACAAGTTTTAGGCATGACACCATGACACCATTTAAGTATAACGGTGTTAGTTGCAGCATTTAAAAAAAAATCTAAATGACTCTTTCCTCTGCTGTAACGGCGTTATAGTTACTGTCAGTGTAATAGGTGTATAGGTTATTTTACTGTGAGTCTCATAAAAGTAAACGTAAACAAAAACGAAACGAAAACGAAACGTAAACGAAAGTAAACGAGAGTGAGATGAGGGATTAGGAGGGGGAGATATATATATATACATATATACATATATACATACATATATATATATATATATATATATATATAAGACACACAAGTAAGATTGAAAAAAAAATTGAAATTCTAATTAAAAGAGGCCTAGAAGTAAAAACAAGCGATTTAAAATCACCAAAAACAAAATAAGCTAGCTGGGGCCACAAGTGGTGAGCAGACTATCAGGGGTGTGCCCAGGGGTGCAACCACATACTCACCGCAGTGGACACAGCAAACGGCACAGCAACATGAAAAGTGCACAAAACTAAAATCGTGATCCCAGTCACTAAATCGCAGGTGGGGAACCTCACCAACGTGCCTATAGCCCAACCACCAGAAGGCACCGGTGTCGCTAAAACAAAATTGATTAAAACTTGACCCAGTTGCAAAACCTGCTGGTAAAAATACAAAACAAAATGCAAAACAACAAAACAAAATGCAAAACAGAATACAGAAGGGGCAAAACAAAACTGTGCAAAAACAGCAATGTAATGTATGTACCGGTACATACATTGTGTGTGTGTGTGTGTGTGTGTGTGTGTGTGTGTGTGTGTGTGTGTGTGTGTGTGTGTGTGAGTGTATGTGTGTGTGTGTGTGTGTGTGTGTGTGTGTGTGTGTGTGTGTGTGTGTGAGTGTATGTGTGTGTGTGTGTGTGTGTGTGTGTGTGAGTGTATGTGTGTGTGTGTGTGTGTGTGTGTGTGTGTGTGTGTGTGTGTGTGTGTGTGTGTGTGTGTGTGTGTGTGTGTGTGTGTGTGTGTGTGTGTGTGTGTGAGTGTGTGAGTGTGTGTGTGAATGATCGTGTGGTCGGAGGGGCCGATGGCGCAAACTGGCAGCCTCGCTTCCGTCAGTCTACCCCAGGGCAGCTGTGGCTACAATAGTAGTTTACCATCACCAAGTGTGGAGTGAACGAATAATGACTTCAGTGTAGCACTTTGATAAAGCGCATTACAAGTGTAAGGCATTATTATTATTATTATTATCTGGGTTTCCCAAATTGTTTATTGTCATAGTAATCTTGCTGTATGTAAACTGACTTTGAAGAAAGTGATGAAAAAATGTCTTAAAATATCCTGCTCTCATTATTCTGGCATTTAGCAAATAGAAATAATTTGGTCATCTTAACTGACCTAAAACAGGAAATGTTTCATTTCCTGTCAGAGAGTGAGAAAAACAGCGGATGTGTCTTTTTATATAGTGAATGTAAACTTCTGGTTTCAACTGTCAAAGTGCCCACTCAACGCCACTACTTCTGACTATAAGACAAACCTAACATGTTCTGCTGTCGACAGAATTTCTGATGCCTGTTTAGCTCTTTACATACCGTTTATCAGACCACACCCTTGTTACTACTACAACCAAATTTTCTGGGCGTCAGTGGCGGTACCTGACGGCCGCTGGACTGTATATGGGGACCTGTGATGTTCACGGGTCAATGTTCAGCCATTTGACAGCCAATCGTTGTTGCCCTTATTTCTTGAGACAATCATATATTCCACTCAATCATGTGACAGGCCAAGTACAGGCCGGGTTGTCCTCTCTATCCCGTCTATGCCGTGGGGGTATTTAAGTCCTGTTGACCGGCTGACACACGGTCCGAGTGCATCTTCTGTCGTAGCTCACTGTCGTTGTTTTGTATTAAGTGCTTTTACTATGTCTATTAAATATCTGATGTTTAGCCGTTTCAAACACTGAATAAAATGAGCTTCTGTTGCTGCTCATGTTGTTAGAAACGATCATACATCGATGACGTCACCTTTAGCAATAGCACTCAAGTGTCAGTCTATTTTTAACATTACAAACAAATCAAACTGATATTAAAATATGTGACTACAGCTGTTTAATCAAATATTCTGTGAACTGAAGCTGGTGACAGTTCGGGATGTGTGTGTGTGTGTGTGTGTGTGTGTGTGTGTGTGTGTGTGTGTGTGTGTGTGTGTGTGTGTTTGTGTGTGTGTGAATGGGCGAGTGGTTCCTTGAAGGTGGAAAATGGCTATATAAAAATGTGACCATTTACCATTCTAAGTATTTGTGTGTAACATCATCCTTTTGTTTTGTCATATTCAGCATTTTACATTTTAAATCCAATCCAACTTGATTTGTATAGCACATTTTGTGAACAAGATAGTTTCCAAACTACATTACATAAAACTAACATGTGCTAAAAGTCAGCAGAGAGACATTTTGGACAAATGGAACTAATAAAATCAATCAGAACAATAAAACAAATAAGTTGTACAAAGAAGAATGAAATGGATAAAACATTAAATAAATGAAAAACACAGAAGACGACACAACTCTTGCAGTGGTAAAAGCCAGAGAATAAAAGTGTGTCTGTATTTTTCTCATTCTGTTAAAACAATACTTACAATACCAGGAGAATAAACTAAATACATAACGTAAAAAGATATATGAGTGGAAAACAATGAACAGCCCCTATGAACCTCTTAATCATTTATTTCAATTGGTAAAATTATGGTTTTGAAATAATAATGTAAGAAATGTGTAATAGTATGCAGTTTGTTTGTTTGTTTGTTTGTTTGTTTGTTTGTTTGTTTGTTTGAATATTATATTTTTCTCATGTTAAGAGGACACTGTAGTTCAAGGACACCGACACCTGCCTCTAAGATGAATATAAAATAGACTCTCCCAAATAAAAAGTGTAGAGACAAAAATAAACCTTTGTTGGTGATAAGTTTGGTGAGATTTTCAATGTTCATTTGATTAATTATGGCTGTAACCAGGGCCAGCTCATGATAAACACTGAGTTTATTCTGACCCTCAGACGACCTGGTCGACAATCCCCCCGACTCTATCTATCTACCTGAATTTCACAGGTCTGGAAGTATGTAAGAAGAATAAATGGACCAGTAAAATGGATTTCATCAAAAACTTTAATAAAACACTTTTATATACAGTTTATACTAATACTATGTAATGTTTTTTGTAACATTGTATTTAAGGTTATTTTAGTTGTTTCTATATGTTGCTTGATCCTAACCGCTCGGTCCTCAAATATAAAACTTCCCGTGTTGTATGTTATTAGGTTATTTGGGTCAAAATAGTCGAGACAGAGACACTTTTATTGTAAGAATGATTTGCAAACCTTTTTTATTGTTTTTTTATACATATATTATATGTATATGGGCTTTTGCAAGACATCAACAGAACCGATCTACGACAGTCCACACACATTTGAAACAACATTTTCAGGAAACCACACGAAGAATGAAAGTTCTTATTATGATTTATTTAATGTTATGTAAAATTCAAAAGCCCAAAAAGGAGGTGATGCAGCAGTGTGTTTTTAGTTTAAATTGTATTTAATTATCTTTTTTGTGCAGTTTGAAGCTTTACTTGACCAGTCCAGTGTTGATTCACCTGAACAAAGTTTAAAGGCCTAACTTAGACAACTCGACTACATCCTACTGCCTTTTTACTGCTGTTTTCTTCTTTTGTTGGATGGAGTAGCAGGGTTGAGTAGGTGATTATGTACAAAACACAAAATACAAATCATGACAATTCATTTTAACAATGCAATTTTTTAACCACATTTAAATGACTGAAACGAAAATTCACATTCGGTAATTTTAATCAAACCATGAATTTTAACATATTTTAAGCAACCAATGTATTTTAATACTGTACTTTACTTTTTAATCAAATATCAAATAATTTAAAATATATAATTCCACATATTTTAACCAATGTTTCAACATGACATTTTGTACAATGAACTACACATTTAAACAGCAAATACAATTGAACCAAACTGTTTTTTTAACCCAGTGTTTACCAAAACATCATTTACACTTTTATAGGAAAATATAAAGTCCATCAAAATATGACGTTTATCTTAACAATGGTGTGTTACTTCTGGAGTGTTGGACTTGGAGGCTGAGAGTCTGGGAGAGCTCAGTTTGACTTGAGGTGCAGCCCGGCTGGGTGGCAGCATTTTGTCACAATTTTGTGGAAATAAGTGTAAAACAGCTTCTCAGTTCAAGTTCATGTGACAAATACACCCTAACAACTTGTCACATTTGAGTTTAACAGTTTCTGCTCTTCGTGTGTCAATCCTCCTTCAGTCGCTCTTCAGAACTTCCCCAGTTTAAATATATTTACTGAAAAGCTTTACAGAAGAATCATCTGGAGGGACGGCAGACAGCGTGAGTACTCCTGAAACTATGATCACATGAAACTAGAATATTTCAACTAAATATAAATTACTTTTCCTTGTTCATGTTAAAGGTCACATCAATAATTCTGTGTATAGGCTGCTTTTGCTGAGGTCTGTGCTCTGAAATGTCGAGTATAAATGTAACATCACAGAGGAGTACATCTGTACTTTACAATCCTGATGAAAGAAAAGAACAATACAATGTACTTTTTAAACTATGATATAACTTTTGTGACAGCACAGTAAACTGCAGTATTTACAGCTTTTTGTTGTAAAAATGATCGAACTATTAAATAAATACAGCTCTTATTGAAGCTGAAATGATGTAACTGTGCACCTCTGAAAATATAATGATTGTTGATTGTATTTTGTTTCCATAAAATTAGATGTCTGCCGTTATGAATGTTCTCCTTTTCGGCTTCCTGCTGCACTGTGAGTGATTGATTATTAAGCAAAACTTACCTTTAAAATAGTTTGATAAAATGCTTTAATATCAGCGTCTGCATTTTGTTCTTTGTCATAGGTGTCCACTGTGAGGACTTTAGTGTCTCTCTGCCACGACAACTGGAGGCTGTGCGTGGATCCTGTTTGACAATACCCTGCTCCTTTACAGTGGAGAATAAGTATAATCACAACCTCAACAGTAGATGCAAAGCAGTATGGAGAGATGCCTACAGTGACCAGACAGTAGAATTCACAAGACCAACAACAGGAGACTTAACCCAGAAGAACTGCACCACAACAGTGTTTGACATCACTGAGCAGCAGGGACGAGGAGTTCACTTCAGACTGGACTGTGCAAATGCACTAATTTGGACATTTAAAGATAACAAACTGGACATTAAACTGAATGGTCTCTGCAGCACTCATTACTCTACAAGTCAACATTAAGTGTGTAAAAAATGTATTTATTTTTTTTCCTTTTCTTCCAGAAGTCCCACCCACCCCTACACTGACTCCTCCCACTGTGAGTGTGAGTGAGGGGCAGTCAGTGAGTGTGCAGTGCTCTGCTCCTGTCCCGTGTCTGTCTCTCCCTCCCACTCTGTCATGGAGCCCTGTCCTGGAGCACGTTCAGGAGACTCTGCAGGAGCAACCGGACAAGACCTATGTCAAAGTGTCCACTCTCAACTTCACTGCTTCTGACCCAGAGACAAGCCTATCATGTTCTGCAGTTTACAGCAAAGAAGATGGGACTACCGTTTCAAGTGGTAGTGCCACAGCTCAGGTCATGTGTGAGTGGATTTTCTTTTTCATATTACAAACTTTTTTTCACACTGTTTCCTAAATGTTTTTGTGTTTTTAAATGCTCAGCAAATTATTGTTCAAGAATTCAGAAATGCTTCATTTCAACTGTATTAGCAAATTCATATTTCATTTAGATCACTGACTTATCTTTGCAGGTCCCCAGTGTGATAAGTTTAGTGTCTCTCTACCACCAAACATAAAGGCTCTGAAAGGATCATGTGTGACAATACCCTGCTCTTTTCAAGTTGGGAACAAATATAAAGCCAACTTGATCAGTGGATGTAAAGCTGTGTGGAAAGATATCAATGACAATACACTTTTAAAAACAAGACAAACTGGAGATATAACACAAAACAACTGCTCCACAACCTTTCATGACATTGGTCCTCAACACAATCAAAACTATTTCTTCAGAGTGGAATGTAACAATCCACTGGTGTATACCTTTAAAGAGGCAGGTGTGAATATACAAGTCACAGGTATGTCGTAGTTTGAATTGTAATTACCTTTCAGTTATATCGACTATTATGTATTTTTGTTCATTGTGTTCCAGAAGCCCCGCCTACACCTACACTGACTCCTCCCACTGTGAGTGTGAGTGAGGGGCAGTCAGTGAGTGTGCAGTGCTCTGCTCCTGTCCCGTGTCTGTCTCTCCCTCCCACTCTGACATGGAGCTCTGTCCTGGGACCCGTTCAGGAGACTCTGCAGGAGCAACCGGACAAGACCTATGTCACAGTGTCCACTCTCAACTTCACTGCTTCTCATCTCCACCATAAGACAAACATAACATGCTCCGCAGTCTACAGCAGGGAAGATGGGACACATATGTTGGCTCCAAGTGCACAGATTACTGTTGCTATTTCATGTGAGTTGCCTGTTGGGATTTCATTTGTGTTCATTTGTTTTTTTGTGACGCAATATCAGTGCTGCTAATACAAAATACAATATGCCATGTGTTTATGTTAAAATGAATATCAGGTGTGGCTGGAAAAAGTTCTTGTGATCAACATAGAAACTATTAAGCTCATGGCAATGTGTTTATATGGTTTAGCTATACATGTAGTTTAAACATAATCAATGGAGCAAATACAAAGGGAAGAATCACGTCTTATTTTTTATTTTTACTGATCTCTCACAGATCAACCTAGAAACACCAGAGTGACAGTGAGTCCCTCTGGTCCAGTGACAGAACACAGTAATATGTCACTGAGCTGCAGCAGTGATGCCAACCCAGCTGTACAGCACTACCACTGGTATAAAGCTGATGGAGGAACTCACACTCTGATCGCAAACTCATCTGTTTTAAACATGAAAGCCTCCAGAGACACTACTGCTGTTTTCTGTGAGGCTCAGAATGAACTTGGGACTGATAATTCCACTATCACTCATCTGGATGTAAAATGTATGTAGTTAAGCATTTATTTTTGTTTCTGTTCTTTTTTCAGATAACATATAATGTGTTTCTCTTGTCGTCACAGTTCCTCCCCAGATCCTGAGCTCTTCAAACTGCTCTGGAGACTCAGCCCAGATGAGCTGTGTGTGTGAGACTGAGGGGAACCCCTTTCCCCTGATACAGTGGAGTTTGCCTGAAATATCCTCCAATCACTCCATCAGCAGTGAAACTCTGAGTGACAAAGCTCTAAGAAGTGTCCTCACTGTTATTAAACCTCAGTGGAGAGATTCAGTCACTTTGGTCTGTCACAGCAGCAACTCTCTGGGATCTGACACTCAGAGGTTTAGTGCTCTTGCCGTCCGCTGTAAGTTATCATTTTATTTTTATCATTATATCTAGGCCTAAAAATGAAAACTGCAAAAACAATTTTATTTGAAAAATGTACACTCAATGATGTTATTTGGTGTGAAACTGTTTCTGCTCCTGATGTGTCTTAAATCCTTCAGGAGGTTCAGACAAAGTCCCTGTTTCTGGAATTCTAAACATTTAGAGCTAAACAACTGTGATCATGTCGTCCTTAACATTTCCATATTTATAAACACAATGAGTTCTTGGGTCTAGTCAATAATATTGATGATGAAAAAAACATGATCTTGCCTCCATCTGGGATTTTTTAACATTATCATATTCTGGAGGGGAACATGACCCGTCCATGTGTTTCAGAAAGATGAAAAGTTAGTCTGAAAGTCAGTTTGAATGATCAACGGTCCTCAAAATGGCACCATATCACAGGAAGCTAAAACCCATAAATACCAGATGAGATGTGTTCCTGCCACGAGGCACTGACCGACTCAAGTCTGTTTGTTGCTCATACAGAGTTTTGCTCAGTTTTTTTTAAATCAATGGCAATTACTTTGTCAATTTTGACATCTTCAAAACAACTATTTTAAATCAGGTCTATATGCATTATTCTACAATAAATAACTGATTGGGCATTATAATCTGTTGTTTTGATGATTTACAGATCGACCCTTAAACACCAGAGTGACAGTGAGTCCCTCTGGTCCAGTGACAGAACACAGTAATATGTCACTGAGCTGCAGCAGTGATGCCAACCCAGCTGTACAGCACTACCACTGGTATAAAGCTGATGGAGGAACTCACACTCTGATCGGAAACTCATCTGTTTTAAACATGAAAGCCTCCAGAGATACTACTGCTATTTTCTGTGAGGCTCAGAATGAACTTGGGGCTGATAACTCCACCATCTATGACCTGGACATACAGTGTACGTACTTTTCTTGTTTTTTTCATGTTACGTTATTCTGTCTGTATTGGAAAAAATGAGGCCAACGCACACTGGGACGGTTTGACTTAGGTACAAGAGCCACAGGAGACCCAAAGACAGCATCACCTCCTCTCCTGCTTCTCTCTGTCCAAAGGAAACTCTCGTCTCACCACTGCCTTTACTCTCCACTCACAGATTGCGCTAATGCTGTCATTTAATATCTCTATATTTATAAAGATATGTATTTAATCTGCAGATAAAACTCTTATTTAAAGTGCATCAATATTTATGTTAAACCGTGCCTTGTGGCATTCTATCTGTTGTGGCGCTGTTGTAAAACACAGTTGAAAGACGGAGATTTTGTTGTTTGCAAAAATAAGTAAATGAAATTTTAAAAAAGATAAAAGCATTCAAATAAAAAAGTTAACACACACAGTTATACAGTGAAATAGCAGAAGACATTGTGAGTGACTGTGCATAGAGATAATTTCAAAGTGCAAAAATCAAGACTTGAACCAGCGACTCCAGTCCAGATTTCAAAGCCTCTACCTCTTAAAAACTACACCCTGGACGGTTGGAGCTGGTAATAAAACCTGAAGCCATTAAGGGCATATTCTACACAGGATTCAAACCTCTGTGTTTAGTGTGCAATAGTAAAATGCAGCAAAACTTAAAAAGGAGAAGTGAAATGCTCAGTTAAATATGGCAGCAGTTAAAACTTTAAAGACATGTTGAGAAGTTTAAAGAGTAAATGGTAAAAAGTATGGAAAAATAAAGTTTAAGAGGCACATTTGCCAGTTATTTGTATATTCGGGAGAATAAGATAACTTCTAAAAGGAACCATTTGCATTGTCAACAGTTTCTTCTTGGTCAATAGTTAATAAACTCAACAGAACTTTAAGATACGAGAGATGTGAGAGGAGTCAGAAACAAGGCAAGCGACCTGACTTTTGGCCCAGACTAGACGCAGCTTCACACAGATCTGTCTTGCCAGTACTCAGCGCTCTCTAGCAAATAAACTGGACGGTGCAAGAATGCAGATCACCAGTAACAGCCTGAGTAGCAGTGTTAAAGTGATAACGGAAACCTGACTGCATGAAAACAAGTCATAGATCACACCCTCTACCATGCAGAAACAACTACTGATTCCACCAAAATGAGAGACGTGTGTGTTAACATGTAAAACCACTGGCACACACACACAACTGGTATTGAAAGACAATGTTGCCTCAAACTGGACTTTTTAATGCTCAGATGTGGACCTTTTATCTGCCAAGAGCACTTAGATCTGTTTTTATTATTGCTGTGTATGTCCATGCTTGAGCTAATGTTAATATAGCCATGAACAAGCCACATAATACCATCACTAAACAGCAGGACACCAAGTGAGATGCCTTTGAACAACAAGACTTGAATACTACACCAGTACATCCCAGTCATATATTAAGTTCTGTACAAATACTGTATCTGTAAAAAACAAAAAAAAAAACAAAAAAACAAAATTCCAACCAGAAGCCCTGCTTTGTTCACCAGTAGTGAGCATGAGTTGTTCAGAGCCCAGGATTCTAACCTTGCCATGCCTTGATATTTGTGAGTTCACAAATTCCTGTGCATTTGTGAGCAGGAAAGATGTCTGAACTTTTCTCTCAACTGAATTTAACACGTTTGATTTCTCTGCTTGCTCCATTGTTGTGATCCATCCATCCATCCATCCATTTTCTTCCGCTTATCCGGGGCCGGGTCGTGGGGGCAGCAGTCTAAGCAGGGACTCCCAGACTTCCCTCACCCCAGACACATCCTCCAGCTCCACCGGTGGGACCCTAAGGCGTTCCCAGGCCAGCCGAGAGTCCCACCAGCGTGTCCTGGGTTCTTCCCCGGGGCCTCCTCCCGGTGGGACATGCCCAGAACACCTCCCTAGGGAGGCATCCAGGAGGCATCCTGAGCAGATGCCCGAGCCACCTCAGCTGGTTCCTCTCGACGTGAAGGAGCAGCGGCTCTACTCCGAGCTCCTCCCGTGTGACTGAGCTCCTCACCCTGTCTCTAAGGGTGCGCCCAGCCACTCTGCGGAGGAAACTCATTTTGGCCGCTTGTATCCGCAACCTTGTCCTTTCGGTCATGACCCAGAGCTCATGACCATAGGTGAGGGTAGGAACATAGATTGACCGGTAAATCGAGAGCTTTGCCTTTCGACTCAGCTCCTTCTTTACCACAACGGACCGATACAGCGACCGCATCACTGCAGACGCTGCACCGATCCGCCTGTCAATCTCACGAGATACTTGAACTCCTCCACTTGAGGCAAGGGCTCACCACCCACCCGGAGAGGTTGTTGTGATGCATCACTCAATCAGCTTTAAATATTCATCCCAACGTTATACTTTTTTCTGAGCTCTTTCAGTGAGGACCAGTCCAGACTGATGTGTAGAGCTCAATGAGGTCTAAAAATAACAATCTGGTATTAGATTTTGCAACAGAAAATGAGAAGTATAAGAGGACGAGGGCCAATGTGCACAGGGGCACTAGACTGGTTCAGACATAATTGAGGATAACTGAATTGATAACGATCCCTGTGCAATGACGAGGAACATGGCTGGGCACCACCAGAGCTATTGCCTTGCTCACCATCTCTTCCCCATCAACTCAACACATTGTACGTCGGCTATGAGAACAGCAGTAACATCAAAGCAGAATTATATCCACCTGCTGTGACCACACACTCGCTCTCCAAACCGCCCAAGTCAAAAAGACACTTCTCCACATCAACTGTAGTAAAGCTGCTGTGCTGAAGGGGGTGACAAGTGGATTCTTGCTCACCACAGTGTCTGTGTCCCTGGATCTCTACAGGCACAAATATACAGACAGGACTAGTAGATCCACAGACAATACCATCTGCACTGCACACTACCTTCATGCACCTGGAGACTCCCAGCAAATATGTCAGGATTTGTGGACTATAATTCTGCATGGAGCCATCAGCATAATAAAAATAGGTCAATAAGCTGCTTACTCTTGGCCTCTCACCCCTCCTATATCACTGGATCCAGGAATTTCTTCACCGCAAAGAGCTCTCATAGAAGCTGCTGGTCAGCTTTTTCAATGTAGCAAATAAAGTCCTAAAGTCCTTGCAGCGGGAGGACAGTAGAGAGGGTGAGCTCCTGTCTCCCGGACCAGACCAGCATGTACTACACCCTGCAGGATTCCACACATCCTGGGACCTGTCTCTCCTCCACTCTCTCTTCTGGAAGAATAAAACTCACTATCACATGAAGGCAAGGCAAGGCACGTTTATGTGTATAGCACAATTCGTACACAAGGTAATTCAAAGTGCAATGATGCGTGCATGAAAAAACAGGCTGCACAATACCTTCTACACATGAGCAGTGGACAAATAAAGACAGGTTTTAGTTATTTCTTTTATAGTACAAAATAATGGCAGTCCACCCTGTTTAAAATTTCCAGTCCCAATGAAAGCATATTTTATCTTAGCAAAGTTTTGTATTTAATTTCAAGTTGAAAAGGAAGTATTGATTAAACAAGTCTATGCTTCTAAATAAACGTATAACTTGTCCTGTATGTTTAGTATGTCCGTCTTTGCTGTTAAGTACACATGTTAAGAAAGGTCCGATGTTGACTCGCTGTGAATTCACCTCTCACTGCTTGCTCCATTGCGGAAATTACTTGAAATGGTGTAAAGGGCCAAACATGCCATTTTAAAAGTAGTAAGCTCACACTGACATCTAGAGTTATTGTGATACCTCAGCCTCTCTGTTCATTTTCATCTGTCACAGATCCACCTCAAAACTCCACAGTCACAGTGCACCCTAGTGGTCCAGTGGAAGAATACAGTCATGTGACTTTAACTTGCCACAGTGAAGCCAACCCAGCTGTAAAGCATTACCACTGGTATAAAGATGATAATGGAGCTTACACTCTGATTGGACACTCAGCGGTGTTAAACATTACAGCCTCTAAAGACACAACTAGAGTTTTCTGTGAAACTCAGAATGATCTTGGAACTGATCGCTCTTCTCTCACTGACCTGCCTGTCAAATGTACGGACATTTTTAAAAAGTCATTTAATCTGAGACCAGACATAGAACTAGTTATTGATAAACCATCCTATTTCCTTTGTTAAAGACAAACCAGTAAACACCAGAGTGACAGTGAGTCCCTCTGGTCCAGTGACAGAACACAGTAATATGTCACTGAGCTGCAGCAGTGATGCCAATCCAGCTGTACAGCACTACCACTGGTATAAAGCTGATGGAGGAACTCACACTCTGATCGGAAACTCATCTGTTTTAAACATGAAAGCCTCCAGGGATACTACTGCTATTTTCTGTGAGGCTCAGAATGAACTTGGGGCTGATAATTCTACTGTCACTGAGCTACATATACAGTGTATGTATTAAGAAAACTTTTTTTTCTCAAATATGTCTTATTAGTCAGAACAAACAACCCTCACCTCTGATTGATTGTGTGTAGTGCATTTTCACATTGTATTTGAATTCTGTAGCTCCATTAATTGTGATACTTAAGCCTCGTAATTGTGTTCATCTTTCACAGATCCACCTCAAAACTCCACAGTCACAGTGCACCCTAGTGGTCCAGTGGAAGAATACAGTCATGTGACTTTAACCTGCCACAGTGAAGCCAACCCAGATGTAAAGCATTACCACTGGTATAAAGATGATAATGGAGCTTACACTCTGATTGGACACTCAGCGGTGTTAAACATTACAGCCTCTAAAGACACAACTACAGTTTTCTGTGAAACTCTGAATGATCTTGGAACTGATCGCTCTTCTGTCACTCAACTGTCTGTTATGTGTATGTTTTTCATTCTTGATTTTTCACACACACATTTGAATGTAGGCATTGTTAAAGTTGATTAATTTTCTCTCTTAAAGACAAACCAGGAAACACCAGAGTGACAGTGAGTCCCTCTGGTCCAGTGACAGAACACAGTAATATGTCACTGAGCTGCAGCAGTGATGCCAACCCAGCTGTACAGCACTACCACTGGTATAAAGCTGATGGAGGAACTCACACTCTGATCGGAAACTCATCTGTTTTAAACATGAAAGCCTCCAGAGATACTACTGCTATTTTCTGTGAGGCTCAGAATGAACTTGGGGCTGATAATTCTACTGTCACTCATCTGGATGTGCAATGTATGTAGTTATGCATTCATTTTTGTTTCTGTTTTTTTTTTCTTAAATAACATATAATGTGTTTCTCTTGTCGTCACAGTCCCTCCACAGATCCTGAGCTCTTCAAACTGCTCTGGAGACTCAGCCAAGATGAGCTGTGTGTGTGAGACTGAGGGGAACCCCTTTCCCCTGATACAGTGGAGTTTGCCTGAAATATCCTCCAATCACTCCATCAGCAGTGAAACTCTGAGTGACAAAGCTCTAAGAAGTGTCCTCACTGTTATTAAACCTGAGTGGAGAGATCCAGTCACTTTGGTCTGTCACAGCAGAAACTTTCTGGGATTGCAGAAATGGGAACATTATACACAAGTATTTCAACAAGCAGGTTAATCATTCCTTTTGACTATGTTGTTAAATTCTAGTTAGTTACCTCCTATATTACTCATAATTTCTGACACTCATGTCTCAGTGAGTAATAGTTGCATAACTTCAGATACTGTATAAAGTGTATAATAGTTTTTGTTTCTTTTTTTCTTCCAAAAAAAACTTGATATTTGGCTTCTTTTAACATTACCAACTTATTTTCCATCCATCCATTTTCTTCTGCTTATCTGGGGCTGGGTCAAGGAGGTCGCAATCTAAGCAGGGACTCCCAGACTTCTCTCACCCCAGACACATACTCCAGCTCAGCTCATTCCCAGGTCAGCCGAGAGACATAGTTCCTCCAGCGTGTCCTGGGTCTTCCCCGGGGCCTCCTCTCGGTGGGACATGCGGAAAACCTCCCTAGGGAGGCCTCCAGGACCCATCCTGTACCGATGCCTGAGCCACCTCAAATGGCTCCTCTCGACATGGAGGAGCTGTAGCTCTACTCTGAGCTCCTCCCGTGTGACCAAGCTTCTCACCCTATCTCTAAGGGAGCGCTCAGCCACCCTGCAGAGGAAACCCATTTCAGCCACTTGTATCTGCGATCTTGTCCATTCAATCATAACCTAGAGCTCATGACCATAGGTGAGGGTAGGAACGTAGATTGACTGGTAAATCGAGAGCTTTGCCTTTCGACTCAGGTCCTTCTTTACCACAACAGACCAATACAGCGACCACATCACTGCAGATGCTGCACCGATCCGCCTGTCAATCTTGCGTTCCATGCTTCCCTCACTTGTGAACAAGACACTGAGATACTTGAACTCCTCCACTTGAGGCAGGGACTCACCACCCACCCAGAGAGGGCAAGCCACCTTTTTCCGGTCGAGATCCATGGCCTTGGATTTGGGGGAGCTGATTCTCATCTCAGCTGCTTCACACTTGGCTGTAAACCACCCCATTGCCTGCTTGAGGTCCTGGCTCGATTAACACATCAGGACAACATCATCTGCAAACAGCAGAGATGAGATCCTGTGGTTCCCAAACTGGACCTCCTCCGGCCCCTGGCTGCACCTAGAAATTCTGTCCATAAAAACAACAGAACTGGTGACAAAGGGCAGCCCTGGCAGAGTCCAACATGCACTGGTAACAGGTCTGACTTATTGCCGGCCATGCAAACACAGCTCCTGCTCCGGTCATATGGGGACCAGACAGCCCTTAGCAAAGGGCCCCGGATCCCATACTCCTGGAGTACCCCCAAAGGACACCACAAGGGACACAGTCGAATGCCTTCTCCAGATCCACAAAACACATGTGGACTCGTTGGGCAAACTCCCATGAACCCTCAAGGACCTGATGGAGAGTATAGAGCTGGTCTGGTGTTCCGTGACAAGGAAGAAAACCACATTGCTCCTCCTGAATCTGAGGTTCGACTATCGGTCGGATTCTCCTGTCCAGTACCCTGGAATAGACCTTACCAGAAAGGCTGATGCTTGTGATTCCCCTGTAATTGGAACACAGCCTCCTGTCCCCCTTATTATACAGAGGGATCGCCACTCCGGTCTGCCAGTCCAGAGATGCTGTCCCCGACCACCATGCGATGTTGTAGAGATGTGTCAGCCAAGACAGGCCCGCGACATCCAGATACTTAAGGTACTCAGGATAGATCTCGTCCACCCCCAGAGGCTGGCCACTGAGGACCCTTGCCAACCACCTCAGTGACTTCAGCCAGGGTGATGGATGAGTCCTCCTCCGGGTCCCCAGTTTCTGCTTCCTCCTCAGAAGATGTCATGGTGGGATTGAGGAAATCCTCAAAGTATTCCTTCCACTGTCCGACAACATCCCCAGTCGCAGTCAGCAGCTCTCCACCCGCACTGTAAACAGTGTTGATGAAGTGCTGCTTTCCCCTCCTGAGGCGTTGGACGTTTTGCCAGAATCTCTTTGAGGCCATCCGATAGTCCTCCTCCATGGCCTCCCTGAACTACTCCCAACCCCGAGTTTTTGCCTCTGAAACTGCTCAAGCCTCAGCAGGCTTGGCCTGCCTCAGGAGAACAAGGCTCGATATGACTCCTTCTTCAGCCTGTCCATCACCAGGTTTGGGGGGTTGCCACCGCGACAAGCACAGCAGAATTTACGACCATAGCTACAGGCATCCGCTTCGACAATAGAGGTGGAGAACATGGCCACTCGGAGTCCATGTTGTCTGTCCCGGAGGTGCGATTTGAAGACTCCCCTGACAAAGGGATCTGCCAGACATTCCCAATAGACCCTCACAATATGCTTCGGCCTGCCAGGTCTATCCGGCTTCCTCCTCCGCCTGTGGATCCAACTCATGAGCAGGTGGTGATCGATTGACAGCTCTGCCCCTCTCTTCACCCGAGTGTCCACGAGACATGACCAGAAGTCAGATGACATGACAACAAAGTTCATCATTCAGATCAGGGAGGCTATTCTTCTCGATCACTTCCTTCCAGGTGCCAGTGTCATCACCCATATGGGCATTGAAGTCCCCCACAAGAACAACAGAATTGATGCCTGTCTAGTACCCCTCCTAGGGACTAAGAAGGCCGGGTATTCAGCACTGTTGTTTGGCCCGTAGGTGACACAACAATGAGAGACCCATGTCTCCCATGAGAGACCCCTGTCCCCAACCCGAAGGTGCAGGGACACGACTCTTTTGTTCACTGGGATGAACTCCAGTTGTTTTTTTTTTACCTCATTTAATACAACTCTATATGGCCACTATTAGTGGCACAAAGCACATCAAGACAGTACTCGCCTTTTGCTTTAGCATAGCCTCATCAGTGGTTGCAATCACAACTGATATCTTTTGCTTTAATTCAGTAATGTCTCGTATCTTTGTTCGATACACGATATCTTTAACATCGCCCCACAGAAGGAAATCCAGAGGTGTGTGGTATCTGTTGAATGTGGTGGCCATGGAATTGGTCCATCCCTTCCAATCCCACGGTCTGGAAATGTTTGATTGAGGAGCTCACAGACAGACCCTAGTGTGGTGTTGTTGGAAAATGATGGTTGGCTGAAGGTCCTGCAGTTGTGGTGCCACATGTTCAAAAGGTCAAGGTAGCCATTTGCAGTAACTGATCTCTCGTGGAAGATAATAACTGGCCAAAAATGCAATGTGACAAAAAAAATAATAATAATAAAATTAATTCTAATTAATATAATAATGGCTAACACTAATGCTCTTTCCAGGCTTGTCAGAGCCTCTCAAAGCGCTACACTATAGTCATTATTCGTTCACTTCCACACTTGGTGATGGTAAGCTACTATTGTAACCACAGCTGCCCTTGGGCAGATTGATGGAAGCAAGGCTGCCAGTTTGCACCATCAGCCCCTCCGACCACCACCGATCATTCGCGCACACACCACTTTCATACTAGGCAATGTGGGTGAAGTGTCTTGCCTAAGGACACAATAACAGAACTTGGACCAACGCTCTAACCACTGAGCCACTGTTGCCCCTATATATCTATATATATTCTCAATTGCCTGTGTAATTAAATTTTAAATTTGTAAAGACTTGAGACTTTATGGACTGTGTATCATGTTTTTGGAATCATGCTTTAATACAAAAGAATGATACAAAAATGTACAACAACTTTACAAACCTGATGCGATATGTAGTAGTTTCATTCGCGAGATACACGCTGTAAGTGTTGTAATAGTGCTCTGAAGGGGAAGTGACGTAGCACGGAGAGAGACGGGGGGAGGGGGTTCAAAGAGTCAGAAATGAAACAGGAACGAAACTGAAACTTACAAAACATAAGTTGTTTTAGGTGAAAATGCCATTTTCAAAACAATAGAAACGATAGAAAGCAACACTGTGATCTAAAAATGTTGTGTTGGTTAATATCTCATGCATATATAACACACTCTCTCTAAGTGCATTTTAGATTTCACATTCCCTTGAACTATTTGCAGTTTTGATTGCACATTCCCTCTAGCTTGTGTGCAAGAGAGGCCTGCATTACAACTTATTTATGATTTCATTGTTCATTGTCTGTTCTGTTCTTTTTTCTCATTTTTGTATTATATGTTAACGTTTAGGAGTTGAAATTGAAGTGACAAGTCTGCTCCTCATAATCATTATTGTTATTCTACTGGCCCTGCTGTGTGTTCTGCTGTATGTGATCAGGTAAGTGTGGGCGATGTATATGTGTGTGCACTGGTTAGTTGATGATGTATTGAATTATACCAGTGGTTTTTGCATCAAACCAATACCAAGTAATTCCAATACCGATTCCAGTGAGTTATGTATTCAAATGCATTTAAGTAAACTCTATAATTTTACTTTAGTGTCATTAACTTAGCTCCACCGCAGCTTATATTGATCTATGAAAAAATGTTATATGTGCAGATAAACTAAAATATATTAGGTAAATTACAAAACAAGAGAATCTACACTTTTGATACTTCATTCAGTATCAGTATATCATTTTGATTTGCCTGTCACTAACACCTCTCTGCACAGTAAGCCTGAGCTGAACTGACATAAGACTTTTATATATCTCACAGTGAACAAATTAACTTCTAATACACACCACATAGAAGAGCTAGCGAGTGTGCAGATAAATAGTGTTTAAACAAAAGAAACTAAAAGACTTAAGTCAGTACATGTCCGCTGGTTTGTAGTTACTTACTGTAGACATCGATACTTGTGACCCCTAAAGGGTATAAGTAGTTGGAATCATGTTGAAATAATAATTATTTATATTTTTTAGGACTCAAAATATTCGTCTTAAGTGTCGGTCTGATGATGTGGCCTTGAACCCAATACCACAGTCAGATGAGGTACTTCTTATGTGAATAATGATAAATAACAGTAAAAAAAAATGACAAATACAATTCTAACTCTTTTACTTTGATTCAGTCACAGGCGGAGACTCAGATGGGCGTTTATGCCAGTACAAATGAGGTAGTATTCACAGTTTTACAATTGATCTGAGTTTAATTACAACATAGTGTTTTCTTCTCATGGACCTGCTGCAGCATCACATTTTTCTTCAAATTATTGTTGTTTTAGTATTTCAGTTGTATTTATCTGAATACTTTTCATTGGGATTTTTAAATATTTTGTTCTCTATTTCAAATACATTGCACATATGATTGTCTTTGAAACTGTGGCATATTTTCATCAGTATATAGCATTGTCATTGTAATGCATTCGGCCTATAGCTTATGTGTAGTCATCAAATTTTTGACCTACTAAGTACATTCCCTGTCCAAAAGAAAAAGTCGCTGGATGTAACTAAGAAAATAGGTGCGAACCTCCTGTTAGATAATGGGCAATTGTCTTTCAGCTAGCAGAATGAGGTCCGCTGACTACCTGAATATACTGACTGACCAGGTTATTCCATCAATGAATTTTTTCTTCCCTGATGGCACGAGCATATTCCAAGATGACAATGCCACGATTCATTGGGGTCAAATTGTGTCATTTTCACACATGGATTGTCCACCACATAGTCCAGACCTTAACCCCATTGAGAATCTTTGGGATGTGCTGGAGAAGCTTTGTGCAGCGTCAGACTCGACCATCATCAATATAAGATCTTGGTGAAAAATTAATGAAACACTGAATGGAAATAAATCTTGTGACATTGCAGAAGCAAAATCGAAACAATGTCACAGCGATTATGCCGTAATCAAAGCTAAAGGTGGTCCAACGAAACATTAGAGTGTGACCATTTTTTGAGGGTGACTTTTTTTTGGCCAGGCAGTGTATATCCCTGTATGATAATGTGTTTTTGTTATTATTATTATAACTATTACATTATTATTTACATTTTGCTGGCTTATTTTTCAGGCGCTGCCTGAGGCTGAGTCAAACATATATGCCAACGCAAATGAGGTGAGAGCAGAAGAGCAGGCAAAGAGCAGTGCACCAAACTGTAATGAAGGAAATATCCAGGCCTCTGACAGTGGCCAGGACAATACCCTTTATTCCACTGTGAACTGGAAGACCAAAAACAAGAAGAAGGTGCAAGAGACTGCAGCTGACACAGATCCTCCATGTAGCTCCTATCTGGAGGAGGAGAGGAGCATTTTGGGAGACAGAGGCAGATTTAGTGTCTCTGAAAAGCTGGCAGAATGTGACTATGCCCAAGTTAAATTTAAACCGAAGAAGTAGGTACAATAGACTTGCTCTATGAAATATATGTCCATCCATCCATTTTCTCCGCCGCTTTATCCGGGGTCGGGTCGCGGAGGCAGCAGTTTCAGTAAGGGAGGCCCAGACTTCCCTTTCCACACACACACTTCCTCCAGCTCTTCCGGAAGGATCCCAAGGCGTTCCCAGGCCAGCTGAGAGACATAGTCCCTCCAGCGTGTCCTGGGTCTTCCCCGGGGCCTCCTCCCGGTAGGACGTGCCTGTAACACCTCCCTAGGGAGGCGTCAGGGGGCATCCGGAATAGATGCCCGAGCCACCTCAACTGACTCCTCTCGACGTGAAGGAGCAGCGGCTCTACTCCGAGCTCCTCCCGTGTGACTGAGCTCCTCACCTTATCCCTAAGGGAGCGCCCAGCCACTCTGCGGAGGAAACTCATTTCGGCCCGCTTGTATCCGCGATCTTGTCCTTTCGGTCATGACCCAGAGCTCATGACCATAGGTGAGGGTAGGAACGTAGATTGACCGGTAAATCGAGAGAGCTTTGCCTTTCGACTCAGCTCCTTCTTTACCACAACGGACCGATACAGCGACCGCATCACTGCAGACGCTGCACCGATCCGCCTGTCAATCTCACGCTCCATCCTTCCCTCACTCGTGAACAAGACCCGAGATATACTTACTTGAACTCCTCCACTTGAGGCAAGGACTCTCCACCCACCTGAAGAGAGCAAACCACCTTTTTCCGGTTGAGGACCATGGCCTCGGATTTGGAGGTGCTGATTTTCATTTTTCACACTCGGCTGCAAACCGCCCCAGTGCCTGCTGCAGGTCCTGGTTCGATGAAGCCATCAGGACAACATCATCTGCAAACAGCAGAGATGAGATCCTGTGGTTCCCGAACCAGACCCCCTCCAGCCCCTGACTGCGCCTAGAAATTCTGTCCATAAATACAATGAACAGAACCGGTGACAAAGGGCAGCCCTGGAGGGAGTCCAACATGCACCGGGAACAAGTCTGACTTACTGCCGGCGATGCGAACACAGCTCCTGCTCGGTCATACAGGGACCGGACAGCCCTTAGCAAAGGGCCCCGGACCCCATACTCCCAGAGCACCCCCCAAAGGACACTACGAGGGACACGGTCGAATGCCTTTTCCAGGTCCACAAAACACATGTGGACTGGTTGGGCAAACTCCCATGAACCCTCGAGCACCCGATGGAGAGTGTAGAGCTGGTCCAGTGTTTCCGCGACCGGGACGAAAACCACACTGCTCCTCCTGGATCCGAGGTTCGACTATCGGTCGGATTCTCCTCTCCAGTACCCTGGAATAGACCTTACCGGGAAGGCTGAGGATTGTGATTCCCCTATAGTTGGAACACACCCTCCGGTCCCCCTTCTTAAACAGAGGGACCACCACCCCGGTCTGCCATTCCACAGGTACTGTCCCCGACCGCCACGCGATGTTGCAAAGGCGTGTCAACCAAGACAGCCCCACAACATCCAGAGATTTAAGATACTCAGGACGGATCTCATCCACCCCGGAGCCTTGCCACCGAGGAGCTTGCTAACCACCTCAGTGACTTCAGCTAGGGTAATAGATGAGTCCGCCTCTGAGTCCTCAAACTCTGCTTCCTCCTCGGAAGACGTGAAATATATGTATTGATTGAATTTTACACTGTTTATTACCATCTAAGGTAGAAGTTGTTGGGGAGTGCAAAAAATGTATACAGCCATTATGTCACCAATGGCTTTACGTAAAAAAAGGTTTGCCTTAATTTAATGAAGATTTTTTTTGTTGTTATTTTTATTTAAAAGTCTGAAAAAAGCTAGTTTATAACCTATAGTCTTACTCTTGCTCAAACTTCCTTCATTATAAATATAATCTGATCTCTGTACTTCCTTTTGGCATTTTTCTTTTTCTATGTTCCTCAAAATGGTGTTCTCTAAAACAAGTGTTATTCAGTGTGAAATATAGATAATAAACTTTCTGAAATTATTGTATTGTTGTCAAAAGTAATCTATATTATCATATTTTGTATTACAGAGAATGTAAGATTTCAAAATTAAAATCGGGTGACGAGGCCTCAGTAAAAATAACTGGAGCATCTGCACCAAGAAATGTTTCAGTTAAAAATAAATGTCATCTAAAATCAGGTCACTGACAGATTTATAGAAGGTTTTATGCATATGCTGCTTTTAAGGACCTAGTAAGTAAAGTGTTGATTAAAAGATTAAAGGTGCAGTAAACACCAAATTCACTTTTTTGTGTGATAAACTGTCTAAAATGGATTTTAAATAGTTTGCACTAAACATTCTTGGTCTTATTGTGAGACACATGACAGTGTGGCAGCACAGCAGTCTTTATTATTGCCTTTGTGTCAGTGGTAAATATTTTTTGTCATAGAATTTCAGAGGTATAATCAAGTACTAAAATAACTTGCACATCACAGCTCAAAGAGGCCAATTTAGCTAAATAATTGTTGCATTGGCTGAGCTAACCTGTGCAGAGATTTTAATATCACCCACCAGTAACACTTTGAAACCTGCTTCTTTGTGATAAATGTTTGTTTTACTGAATTGTCAAATTAATAAAATTGTCCTTGTCTGAGGCTTGGGTGTTACAATGTGCAAAATGATCCTCCGTAGGGGACAGGGAGGTGCTTGAGAAGAGACAGGCCTACATAACAAAATGATCTAAAATGCTGTGGTAATTTTCGAAGAGCTTGATATGATGGAATGTTAATGCCGCTTTAGCAGTCACTTGTCCAGTTGACAGATTGACTTTTAGCATTAACTATATAACAGGTGATGAATGAAAAACCCTGTACACTCTATTAAAAAGTAGGTTGGCCATTGCGCTCTGTCAGAAAAGAACAACATGGTATACATTTTATTTATGTGGGAGTATTTGATAGAGTCACTGAATATTTCACTTGCTTGTTGAACCTTGATATGGGAATTTTTAATACAAGATCTCACAGTTGTCTACGTCTAAAAACTTGGTGCTTATATACAAACACATTAGGGATCAGACAAACTGACTCTTACAGGGACAGTAAAGTATGCCTTAACCTTAAACCATGTTAAATAAAGTTCTACACCTGAAGAGGCACTATAAACTTATGAAAAACACGAGATTAATGGTAGTTTACATTTTTCTTCAATAACAGTTGTAATTTCCACATTCTAAACATTTGTTAGGACATGTTTTATGCATAACAGAACAGTCTCAATTCAGTGAAAGTTAAAGAAACACATTACGTCACACACAAATGATCTTACAGTTTCTATTCATCTGAAAAGCCCGTCTGATGATGTTGTGCAATCAAAACTTCCCCAATTTAAATATAATTGCTTAAGCATTTATGTGTCCGGCTTTACTTTAAGGAACCTCTGGATTGACCGCAAGCAGTGTAAGTACTAGTCCTAGAACATTCACGAAAGTAAGCTTATAATAGCGTAATTATAAATATGAAACCATTATTACTGTGTATAGGTTGCACGTTGTTGAGGCTCTGAAATGTCTAGTATTGTCATAGGAGTAGTTCTTAACACATGTACTTTTAATCCAGATAAAATTACGTCTTTCTTATGCAAGTTTAACACCAGTAGTGATTGAATTGTATATTGATAAATGTCTGTGTAGCTACAAATTGCAGTATGTGTATTTTGAATGTATAAATCATTCACTATCCTTACTTAGATATATTGTTTTCCATGAAATTAGATGTCTGTCCTTGTAAATGTTCTGCTCCTGGGCTTCCTGCTGCACGGTGAGTGGTTGTTGAACTTGATTGCAGCTTTCCCATATAATTCATCTGTTAATTTCAGTATCATGCCTTGTTTGTATAGGTGTGATTTGTGAGGACTTTAGTGTCTCTCTGCCACAACAACTGGAGGCTGTGCGTGGATCCTGTCTGACAATACCCTGCTCCTTTACTGTACATGATGATTATGAAGTAAACTTGAACAGTGGGTGTAGAGCAGCATGGAGGGATACAACGAACAGTGAAGTAGAATTTACACGTCTAATAACAGAAGACTTAACCCAGAAGAACTGCACCACAACAGTGTTTGACATCACTGAGCAGCAGGACCAAGACGTTTACTTCAGAGTGGAATGTGAAAATGACCTAAAGTGGACATTTAAGGATAAAAACCTGCACATTAAAATTAAAGGTCTCTGGTTTTCACTACTCTGCAAGCTAACAATTTAAGTGTGTAGCAAGTATATTGATTTTTTTTTCCTTCTAGAAACCCCGCCTACACCTACACTGACTCCTCCCACTGTGAGTGTGAGTGAGGGCAGTCAGTGAGTGTGCAGTGCTCTGCTCCTGTCCCGTGTCTGTCTGTCCCTCCCACTCTGTCATGGAGCCCTGTCCTGGGGCACATTCAGGAGACTCTGCAGGAGCAACCGGACAAGACCTATGTCACAGTGTCCACTCTCAACTTCACTGCTTCTGAGCCAAAAACAAGCCTATCATGCTTTGCAGTCTACAGCAAAGAAGATGGGAAGTACTGTATCAAGTGCTGTTGTAACAGCTCAGATCATGTGTGAGTTCATTTCTTTCCTTTTTTTTTTGCTTAACTCCTAACATGTTTTGTATTTTGATGCTTGTTTTTGGTATGTGGTATTAACTCTGACAGTGTTAACACAGTTTTGTCTCCATTTTGACAACTTTCTTGTGTTTCTTAGGTGACGAGTGTCCTAAGTTTAGTGTCTCTCTACCACCAAACATAAAGCCTCTGCAAGGATCATGTGTGACAATACCCTGCTCTTTTCAAATCGAGAACAAATATAAAACCAACTTGGACAGTGGATGTAAAGCTGTGTGGAAAGATATCAATGACAATACACTTTTCAATACAGATCAGACGGGAAATTTAACTCAAAAAAACTGCTTCACAACTTTTCATGACATTGGTCCTCAACACAATCAAAATTATTTCTTCAGAGTGGAATGTAACAATCCACTGAAATATACCTTTAAAGAGGCAGGTGTGAATATACAAGTCACAGGTACTGTATGTCTCTGATTATATTTAAAATCATAACCAAAAATATTTTATTTATACATTTTGTTGATTTTGATTGTTTCAGAAGCCCCGCCTACACCTACACTGACTCCTCCCACTGTGAGTGTGAGTGAGGGGCAGTCAGTGAGTGTGCAGTGCTCTGCTCCTGTCCCGTGTCTGTCTCTCCCTCCCACTCTGACATGGAGCCCTGTCCTGGGGACACGTTCAGGAGACTCTGCAGGAGCAACCGGACAAGACCTATGTCAAAGTGTCCACTCTCAGCTTCACTGCTTCTCACCTCCATGATAAGAAAAACATAACATGCTCTGCAGTCTACAGCAAAGAAGACAGCTCTCTGTCCCCTACGAGTGTGCAGATTATGTCTTTTGTCACGTGTAAGTCACTATTAGGACATCATCCATCAGTATGTGTATTTTGTTTATTTATTTATATATTTTCTTTTCCTTTTGAGCCTGAAGATGTTTGAATTGAATTGTTGCCAAATTCAGCATTTCTAACAAAATTAATTCAGTCTTCCCTAGCTACTCTAACTCTGAAGCTAAATTACCAGACAACTTAATTTCATACAAGGTCTATTCTAGAAAAAGACATGGAACTTGTGACATACATCATTTCCATGTGTTTTTTCTGTGTTGATGCTGAATGCACATGAAACCTCTCATTATTTTTGTAGATCAACCAAGAAACACCAGCATAAGTCCCTCTGGTCCAGTGACAGAACACAGTAATATGTCACTGAGCTGCAGCAGTGATGCCAACCCAGCTGTACAGCACTACCACTGGTATAAAGCTGATGGAGGAACTCACACTCTGATCGGAAACTCATCTGTTTTAAACATGAAAGCCTCCAGAGATACTACTGCTATTTTGTGTGAGGCTCAGAATGAACTTGGGACTGATCTATCCACAACCACTTATTTAACCATCCAGTGTATGTAGTTTCTGTTTGACTATGATATATTTAAATCCACATATTCCTCAGCATATAAGATAAAAGAACCTGTATTTCTGTACATGCAATTTGTTTTTTGCAGATCCACCTAGAAATACAACCATGACGCTTACCCCCGCTGGCCCTATGACAGAACACAGTAATATCACATTAATGTGCAGCAGTGATGCCAACCCAAGTGTCTTTCACTGGTATAAAGCTGATGGAGGAGCTCACACTCTGATCGGAAACTCATCTGTTTTAAACACTAAAGCCTCCAGAGATACTACTGCTATTTTCTGTGAGGCTCAGAATCATCTGGGAACTGATCGTTCTGCTGTTGAACAGCTGGATGTACAATGTGCGTTTTTCCCATTTAGAATTACTTAAGATTCTTTGTTATATTGTCTAATGTATTATTATTTATTCTGTCATCTGTAGTCCCTCCACAGATCCTGAGCTCTTCAAACTGCTCTGGAGACTCAGCCCAGATGAGCTGTGTGTGTGAGACTGAGGGGAATCCCTTTCCCCTGATACAGTGGAGTTTTCCAGGAGTCTCTCCAAACATCTCCATCAGCAGTGAAACTCTGAGTGACAAAGCTCTAAGAAGTGTCATCACTGTTATTCAACCTCAGTGGAGAGATCCAGTCACATTGATCTGTCACAGCAGCAACTCTCTGGGATCTGACACACAGAGTTTCAGTGCTCATGCACTCCACCGGCAAGGTAAATGTGTTCTTTTAATATCTGTATTTGGTTGCATTATCTAACTCTTGCTAACACAAACAGTGGCAGCATAGTGGCTGAATGGCTAGCATTCATACTTCACAGCAAGAAGGTTCTTAGTTTGATTTCCACGTGTGGAAGTTTGGATGTTCTTGCCATGTCTGGGCACTCCAGTTTCTCCCATCAACCCAGAACATCATCAACCATCAACCCAAAACATGATCAAATCCTCCAGCTAAGGTAGTCCAGACCACAACTAGCAACAAGATCATGGAGATCAGTCCTCAGGCACTGCTCCTGATGAAATGTCCCAGTGGCATTGAGGATGGGTCAAATGCAATGGACAAATTTCCCTAAGGAGGCTATAATGTTTCCCTTACCTTGAGCAGGATTTTAAAGAACGCAGGGGCAAGAAAATTTCTACAGTGGTTGGCAAAGATAAAGTAAAATAATGGTTAAATCTGCACTATTTAAAATGCAAACAGAAAACAATTTGGACATTCACACCACTTTTACAGTGCAATGCATTTAGATAATGCAGCAAAAACTAATACTTTCATTCTTCTCCTGTGTTGGTCTTTTACAGATCGGCCCAAAAATATAGGAGTGACAGTGAGTCCCTCTGGTCCAGTGACAGAACACAGTAATATGTCACTGAGCTGCAGCAGTGATGCCAACCCAGCTGTACAGCACTACCACTGGTATAAAGCTGATGGAGGAGCTCACACTCTGATCGGAAACTCATCTGTTTTAAACATGAAAGCCTCCAGAGATACTACTGCTATTTTCTGTGAGGCTCAGAATGAATTTGGGATTGATCACTCTTCCATCATTGAGCTGGATGTACAGTGTATGTATCTAACTTTTTTAGTTTTTTTTATATTACTAGACAATTTAATTACATTTTTTTTTATACTTCTACTGAAAAGACTGTCTAAAAAAAATCCTTAATTACATTTAGTAAATAGAAATAGAATTCCATAACCAGAAAAAGTTTATGAAAATGTATTTGCCTAACACAGGCTAGTGACTTTGCACAAAAAAGTAATGAAAAACTGTCTAAAAAGATCGCCTGGTTCACAAATTTACTCCCCTTTTGTAAATATCGTAACAAAATGTATTTTGTAATTTTTTGTACTTTTTGTTTTAATCATGTTTAACATACATTCACATGTGTACTGCTCTTCTATTTTGATTTGAGGGAAATTCTCCAAATTTTATTTTTAATTTTTAAATGGAAATTTGCCAATAGCTGTATATGAATACATCCCCTGATATCACAGATGACGGGGGATTTGAAACTGTTTATAAACTCCTCATTTTCAAATGTCTTCTCCAATTGTTAACCATTGAAGTATTTATACTGTTTCTAAAGTATTTTCTCTGGTATCTGGTATCCAAATTGTTTTGCATCATCATTCAGCCTCTGTTCATTGTGTTCATCTTTCACAGATCCACCTCAAAAGTCCACAGTCACAGTGCCCTAGTGGTCCAGTGGAAGAATACAGTCATGTGACTTTAACCTGCCACAGTGAAGCCAACCCAGCTGTAAAGCATTACCACTGGTATAAAGATGATAATGGAGCTTACACTCTGATTGGACACTCAGCGGTGTTAAACATTACAGCCTCTAAAGACACAACTAGAGTTTTCTGTGAAACTCTGAATGATCTTGGAACTGATCACTCTTCTCTCACTGACCTGCCTGTCATATGTATGTTTTTTTCAATTTACATTTTTCAACTTATTTGAGGTCAGATCTAAATCAAGTCACTGTAAAAGTTGATTCATTTTCTCTGTTAAAGACAAACCAGGAAACACCAGAGTGACAGTGAGTCCCTCTGGTCCAGTGACAGAACACAGTAATATGTCACTGAGCTGCAGCAGTGATGCCAACCCAGCTGTACAGCACTACCACTGGTATAAAGCTGATGGAGGAGCTCACACTCTGATCGGAAACTCATCTGTTTTAAACATGAAAGCCTCCAGAGATACTACTGCTTTTTTCTGTGAGGCTCAGAATGAACTTGGGACAGATCACTCCACTATCTATGACCTGGATGTACAATGTATGTATATTTGCAAATTCTTATGCTACGCTATCCTGTCAACGTTGGTGGAAATCGTATTTAAGCCCAGCGATGCAATCCTATGAGTATTTTTTATACACATGTACAAGAAAATAGAGAAAACTGCTGAAAGCCTTAGATTGAGAAAACCAATTAAGATGTTGCTTCCTGGTGAGCCAGCCTGTCCTCTCTTCTCCAAAAGAAGGACAGTTTAGTTTCTTCAGCACATGCTCCATTATAGAGTGTCTTGCAGAAAACCTTTCTCAAAAGTCTTTGTATTATTCAGAGTAAACAATTCTCACTTCCGATTAACAGTGCTGAATGCTTTTGTATGCCACCTGTTTATTTTGCGGGTTCGGGTAAATCTTTTGGCCATCTAACAGGTTTAGGTTGTTTGCACACGTTAGTGCCCTCTGTGGAGCGACCCCAATGTGCACTAAATTTAGTTATGTTCACTTTCCTTTTGGGTCAATCTTGTTCACATACACCGTGCATCACTGTCCCCAAACATGTACCATGAGCCACATGAGAGTCCATCAGCTGATCAGCAAACTTATCTCTATGACAATGCACTTCAAGGGACAGAGCCCATGAAGACACAAGCACACGCTCACTTCCTCTATACATGGTGGTCTTTGCTTTCACCTGTGACTTAAACACACCATGAAGACTGTACACATTGGTGGCAGAGGAGAAAAAACTTTGTAAACGACACACTGACAGTGACAGACCAGGGCTCACCTGCGCAGATAGACGCAGGAGGAGACGGTCTCTGATATTAAATTAATCAAAATGATCTGGACAGATGAAAGTATCAAACTGCAGCTCGGCAGCGCCCATTTATACAAATATATGTGATTTTAGTGTTTTTTTGCTACAAGGACTTTTACTTGCACCATGAACTGCGTAGGTTAATCTGCTCCAGAGTGCGAGTGGAGCTCCGAGACCTCCTGTTTCAAGCTTGCTCAAGTGGGCTTTTAATGCTGTTCAGAGCGTAACTGTTTGCACTGGCCCAAACTCATCTCTCTCAAAAAAATGCTCTTTTACGCTGACCCAACTAGTGGCAGTTTTTGAGAACGACCTTAAAGTCTTACTGACTTCCTGTGTAACCATAAACTTTGCAAATGCATTTTAGATATTTTGCATCTTGTATTTCAATTCTTTAGAATAACCAAGAGAGACTGTATGTTACATACCAGCCTCTCTGTTCATTGTGTTCATCTTTCACAGATCCACCCCAAAACTCCACAGTCACAGTGCACCCTAGTGGTCCAGTGGAAGAACATAGTCATGTGACTTTAACTTGCCACAGTGAAGCCAACCCAGCTGTAAAGCTTTACCACTGGTATAAAGATGATAATGGAGCTTACACTCTGATTGGACACTCAGCAGTGTTAAACATTACAGCCTCTAAAGACACAACTAGAGTTTTCTGTGAAACTCTGAATGATCTTGGAACTGATCGCTCTTCTCTCACTGACCTGCCTGTCATATGTATGTTTTTCATTCTTGATTTTTCACTCATTTAAATGAGTCAAAGTTGATTCATTTTCTCTCTTAAAGACAAACCTAGAAACACCAGAGTGACAGTGAGTCCCTCTGGTCCAGTGACAGAACACAGTAATATGTCACTGAGCTGCAGCAGTGATGCCAACCCAGCTGTACAGCACTACCACTGGTATAAAGCTGATGGCGGAACTCACACTCTGATCGGAAACTCATCTGTTTTAAACATGAAAGCCTCCAGAGACACTACTGCTATTTTTTGTGAAGCTCAAAATGAACTTGGAAATGATCACTCTACTGTCACTAACCTGGATGTACAGTGTATGTAGTTAAATGTTTCTGTTTCTGTTTGTAGTTTCTCTTAGATAACATGTGATCTTTTGCTCTTGTCATCACAGTCCCTTCACAGATCATGAGCTTTTTAAATTGCTCTGGAAACTCAGCCCAGATGAGCTGTGTGTGTGAGACTGAGGGGAACCCGTTTCCCTTGATACAGTGGAGTTTTTCAGGAGCCTCTCCAAACATCTCCATCAGCAGTGAGCCTCTGAGTGACAAAGCTCTAAGAAGTGTCATCACTGTACCTCAGTGGAGTGATCCAGTCACTTTGGCCTGTCACAGCAGCAACTTTATGGGATCTGATTCACAGAGCTTTAGTGCTCATGCACTCCACTGTAAGTTATCATTTTATGTGATTGTTTTTGTTCCATCCATCCATTTTCTTCCGCTTATCCAGGGACGGGTCAATGGGGCAGCAGTCTACACAGGGACTCCCAGACTTCTCTCGCCCCACATAAGTCCTCCAGTGGGATCCCAAGACGTTCCCAGGCCAACCAAGAGACATAGTCCCTCTAGCGCTTCCTGGGTCTTCCCCAGGGCCTCCTCCTGGTGGGACATGCCTGGAACACCTCCCTAGGGAGGGGTCCAGGAGGCATCCTAAACAGATGCCTGAGCCACCTCAGCTGGCTCCTCTCGACATCTAGGAGCAGCAGCTCTATTCTGAGTTCCTCCCGTGTGACTGAGCTCCTCACCCTGTCTCTCGCCTCATCACCCAGCCACCCTGCGGAGGAAACCCATTTTGGCCACTTGTATCCGCGATCTTGTTCTTTCGTTCATTACCCAAAGTTCATGATCATAGGTGAGGGTGGGAACGTAGATTGACCGGTAAATCGAGAGCTTTACCTTTCGGATCAGCTCCTTCACCACAATGGACCGATACAGCGACCACATCACTGTGGACGCTGCACCGATCTGCCTGTCAATCTCACGCCCATCCTTCCCTCACTCGTGAACAAGATCCCAAGATACTTAAACTCCTCCACTTGGGGCAAAGACTCACCACCCTCCCGGACAGGGCAAGCCACCTTTTTCTGGTCGAGATCCATAGCCTCGGATTTGGAGGAGCTGATTCTCATATCAGCCACTTCACACTCGGCTGCAAAAAGCCCCAGTGCCTGCTGCAGGGCCTGGCTCGATGAAGCCATCAGGACAACATCATCTGCAAACAGCAGAGATGAGATCCTGTGGTTCCCGAACTAGACCCCCTCCAGCCCCTGACTGCGCCTAGAAATTCTGTCCATAAAGACAATGAACAGAACCGGTGACAAAGGGCAGCCCTGGCGGAGTCCATCATGCACCGGGAACAAGTCTGACTTACTGCCAGCAATGCAAACACAGCACCTGCTCTGAACATACAGGGACCGGACAGGCCTGAACAAAGGGCCCCGGACCCCATACTCCTAGAGCACCCCCCAAAGGGCACCACAAGGGACATGTTTGAATGCATTCTCCAAATCCACAGACCACATGTGGATGGGCAAGCTCTCATAAACCCTCGAGGATCTGATGGAGGGTATAGAGCTGATCTAGCATTCCATGACTGTAACGAAAACCACACTCCTCCTGAATCTGAGGTTCAACTATCGGTCAGATTCTCCTCTCCAATAACTTTGAGTAGACCTTACCGGGAAGGCTGTTCCTGCAATTGGAACATACCCTCTGGTCCCCCTTCTTATACAGAGGAACCACCACTCCAGTCTGCCACCCCACACGCAGTGTCCTCAACCGCCATGCGATGTTACAGAGATGTGTCAGCCAAGACAGCCCCACAGCATCCAGAGACTAAAGGTACTTGGGATGGAGCCTTGCCACTGAGGAGTTTTCCAATCACCTCAGTGACTTCAGCCAGGTTGATAGACGAGTCCTCCTCCAGGTCCCCAGTCTCTGGTTCCAACTCGAAAGACGTGACAGTGGAATTGAGAGGTCCTCAAATGATTCATTCCACCGTTCGACAACATCCCCAGTCGCTCTTTGCCCACACTGTAAACAGTGTTGGTGAAGCACTGCTTCCCCTTCATGAGGCGTTAGATGGTTTACCAGAATCTCTTTGAGGCCATCTGATAGTTCTCCTCCATGGCCTCCCCAGATTCCTCCCAACCCCAAGTTTTTGCCTCTGTGACCGCTCAAGCCGCAGCACGCTTGGCCCACAGGTACTCGTCAGCTGCCTCAGGAGTCCCACAAGCCAACAAGGCTTGATATGACTCCTTTTTTCAGCCTAATGGCATCCCTGACTCCTGGTGTCCACTACCGGGTTCGGGGGTTGCTGCCATGACAATCACCACAGACCTTACAACCACAGCTATGAGCAGCTGCATCAATAATAGAGGCAGAAAACAAAGCCCACTCGGAAATCATGTCCCCAGCCTCCCCTGGTATCTGGGAGAAGCTCTCCCGGAGATGTGAGTTATAAGCCCCCCTGACAGAAGGCTATATCAAACATTCCTTACAGACCCTCACGATACGCTTGGGCCTGCCAGGTCTGTCTGGCTTCCTCCTCATCCGCCAGCAGATCCAACTCACAACCAGGTGGTGATCGATTGACAGCTCTGCCCCTCTCTTTACCCAAGTGTCCAAGACACACGGCTCAAGGTCAGATGACATGAAAACAAGGTCGATCATTAACCTCCGACCTAAGGTGTCCCGGTGCCATGTGCACTAATGGACACTCTTGTGCTCAAACATGGTGTACGTTATGGACAAATTGTGGCTAGCACAGAAGTCTAACAACAGAACACCACTAGTATTCAGATCAGGGAGGCCATACTTCTCAATCACGCCCCTCCAGGTGTCACTGTCATTTCAAATGTGGGTGTTGGAGTACCATAGTAGAACAACGGAGTCCCCGGTCAGTGAACGTTCTAGGAGTCTCCTCCCAGGGACTCCAAGAAAGCCCAGTACTCTGCACTGCTGTTTGGCCCGTAGGCTGACACAAGAGTGAGAGACCTATCCCCGACCCAAAGGCGCAGGGACGTGACCCTCTCGTTCACCAGGGTGAACTCCAACACGTGGTAGCTGAGCTGTGGGGCAATAACCAAGCCCTTACCAGCTCGACGCCTCTCTCTGGGGGCAACGCCGGAGAAATGGAGAGTCCAGCCTGTCTCAAAGAATTGAGTTCCAGAGCGTGCTTCGTGAAGACAGCCTGCAACTTCGTGAAGATAGCCTGCAGACAGCCTGCAGAAAGCCTGCAGTGATGAGTGCATGGGCTTCACCTATGCACTCATCGTTGTGAAAGCAATAGGCCCTACGCCCAGTAGGGGCTTGGGCCTAACAAGTTTGTAGTTAATCTGTTGTTTTGATTATCTACAGATCGACCCCTAAACACCAGAGTGACAGTGAGTCCCTCTGGTCCAGTGACAGAACACAGTAATATGTCACTGAGCTGCAGCAGTGATGCCAACCCAGCTGTACAGCACTACCACTGGTATAAAGCTGATGGAGGAACTCACACTCTGATCGGAAACTCATCTGTTTTAAACATGAAAGCCTCCAGAGACACTACTGCTGTTTTCTGTGAGGCTCAGAATGAACTTGGGACAGATCACTCCACCATCTATGACCTGGATGTACAGTGTATGTATATTTGCAAATTCTTCCTACGTTATCCTGTCTATATTAGTGGAAATAGTTTTTTAGACTATCAATGCAATCCTAGGATTTCTTTTCATACATAAAAAAAGACAAAATAGAAAACTGATGAAAGCCTTAGATTGAGAAAACCAATTAAGATGTTCTTGCCTGGTGAGCCAGCCTGTCCTCTCTTCTCCAAAAAAGGACAGTCTGGTTTCTTCAGCACATGCTCCATTATAGAGTGTCTTGTAAAAACCTTTCTCAAAAGTCTTTGTATTATTCAGAGCAAACAATTCTCACCTGTGATTAACAGTGCTGAATGCTTTTGTATGCCACCTGTTTATTTTGTGTTTCTGGCAAATCTTTTTGGCATTTAAGAGATTTTAAGTCATTGATATCCACTGTGAGCATAAAGTTTGAAAATGCATTAGACATATTTATTTACATCTTGTATTTCAATTCTTTAGAATAAATCAAGAGAGATCATATGTTATATATCAGGTTCATTTTCATCTTTCACAGATCCACCTCAAAACTCCACAGTCACAGTGCACCCTAGTGGTCCAGTGGAAGAATACAGTCATGTGACTTTAACCTGCCACAGTGAAGCCAACCCAGATGTAAAGCTTTACCACTGGTATAAAGATGATAATGGAGCTTACACTCTGATTGGACACTCAGCGGTGTTAAACATTACAGCCTCTAAAGACACAACTAGAGTTTCTGTGAAACTCAGAATGATTTGGAACTGATCGCTTCTCTCTCTCTCGCTGACCTGCCTGTCAAATGTATGTTTTTTTGAAAACTCATTTAATCTGAACTTATTTGAGGACATAAATCTAGTTATTGATAAAAACCATCCTATTTTCTTTGTTAAAGACAAACCAGGAAACACCAGAGTGACAGTGAGTCCCTCTGGTCCAGTGACAGAAGAACACAGTAATATGTCACTGAGCTGCAGCAGTGATGCCAACCCAGCTGTACAGCACTACCACTGGTATAAAGCTGATGGAGGAACTCACACTCTGATCGGAACTCATCTGTTTTAAACATGAAAGCCTCCAGAGATACTACTGCTATTTTCTGTGAGGCTCAGAATGAACTTGGGGTTGATAAATCCACTGTCACTGAGCTATATATACAGTGTATGTATTAATAAGAAAACTTTTTTTTCTCAAATATGTCTTATTAGTCAGAACAAACTAACCTCACCTCTGATTGATTGTGTGTAGTGCATTTTCACATTGTATTTAAATTCTGTAGCTCCATTAATTTACTCTCATATTGTGTGATACTTAAGCTTCTTAATTGTGTTCATCTTTCACAGATCCACCTCAAAACTCCACAGTCACAGTGCACCCTAGTGGTCCAGTGGAAGAATACAGTCATGTGACTTTAACCTGCCAGAGTGAAGCCAACCCAGCTGTAAAGCATTACCACTGGTATAAAGATGATAATGGAGCTTACACTCTGATTGGACACTCAGCGGTGTTAAACATTACAGCCTCTAAAGACACAACTAGAGTTTTCTGTGAAACTCAGAATGATCTTGGAACTGATCGCTCTTCTCTCACTGACCTGCCTGTCAAATGTGAGCTGTTTCAATTTATATTTTTTAACTCATTTGAGGTCAGATCTAAATCAAGTCAGTGTCTGAATTGCTAATTTTCTCTCTCAAAGACAAACCAGGAAACACCAGAGTGACAGTGAGTCCCTCTGGTCCAGTGACAGAACACAGTAATATGTCACTGAGCTGCAGCAGTGATGCCAACCCAGCTGTACAGCACTACCACTGGTATAAAGCTGATGGAGGAACTCACACTCTGATCGGAAACTCATCTGTTTTAAACATGAAAGCCTCCAGAGATACTACTGCTGTTTTCTGTGAGGCTCAGAATGAACTTGGGACTGATAACTCTACTGTCACTCATCTGGATGTACAGTGTATGTGTTTTCTTTCAGTTAATATAGTTTACATGTATTGTTATTTAGATTTTTAGATTTAGATTCTTTTTGTCAGACAGGAGCATTTGTTCACCTGCTTTATATGTTTTGACTCATCATGTGCTGGTGTAGTGACATGTCTTGTGGTCTTCTAAGAAAAGCTATATGAAGTAGCCGAAACATGTAAAGCAGGTAACAAACGCTCCTGTTCGACTAAAACAACTGCTTATTCTGAGTTTAAAACCAAACACCGAACCTTTACCAAAGATATATTGTTATTGTATATTGTATATTGTATATTGTATATTGTTCATATTCTGTCGTCACAGTTCCTCCACAGATCCTGAGCTCTTCAAACTGCTCTGGAGACTCAGCTCAAATGAGCTGTGTGTGTGAGACTGAGGGGAACCCCTTTCCCCTGATACAGTGGAGTTTACCTGAAATATCCTCCAATCACTCCATCAGCAGTGAAACTCTGAGTGACAAAGCTCTAAGAAGTGTCCTCACTGTTATTAAACCTGAGTGGAGAGATCCAGTCACTTTGGTCTGTCACAGCAGCAACTCTCTGGGATCTGACAAACGACACCTTGATACACAAGCACTTCAACCAGTATTTCAACAAGCAGGTTAGTTGTTCTATCATGTATTAGATTATACTCTAAAAGAAAAATACTTGACACGTGTCCACTGCAGTCTGTGAGCACCTTTGGATGTTTTGTCTTGTCTCTTTGTGAACGATGACAGTCCAGGTTTAGAGAGTGGCTTTAGTGTATTGATTACATAAAACCCATCAAGGCGATCAGCTCGGTGGCGTATCTGGGTCCATGACTAGTCAAGGCTGGTGCGCCCAGCATGCTGCTTTTGCCTTGTAATTTTTCTACTTTTTCCGGATAATGACGTCACTGCATCACTGGAGCGTAGTCTCTGATTGGTCGACGTACTCGTCAAACTCCAAAAGTTCAGCTTTTTTTTCTGGCGTCTGATGCTTTGGAAGCACAGACAAAGTGTTCAACACGTGAGTGCTCAAGACACACCACATCAACACCAGATTTCGCGCCACTCTGACTCTTGAAAACGTGCCACAAAAACGCAGGGCGGCCTAGACACGGGTCCACTCTAGACTTTGCATGTGAACTAGACGCCCCTAACGCCCTGGTGTGAGCGCACCATCAGACTGAGAGATAATTTCATTTATGTCCAATTTTAATGCAAATGTGGTATTTAAATTTTTATGTATTATATTCATTGTTCATGTTTAGGAGTTGGAAAGGCTGTGATAAATCTACTTCTTATGGCCATTATTTTGATTCTGCTGGTTCTGATGGCTGTGCTGCTGTATGTTATCAGGTAAGCACATGTGGTTATATATAAGTTTGTGATTTTTATTTTCAATGGTGGTTTGAGATTTATCTTAATATATATTTTTTAAAACATCAGTCTAACTAAATAACTTTATTCTTGTCAGAGCGCAGAAATTCAAACAGGCTATAACGCAGCAAGTCAGATAATATGTACAGATCAACTTATTGTATAGGCTAGTTCTTGGGAAATTAAAAAAAAAGGTCTATTTTGGACAAAAATAGAAGATTAAAGTGAGAATATGATTTTCTAACCTGATCTGTTTGCTGGGGTGTCATGGTGCTGCTTGTAATTACTGTAGCAGACCTAAACAGGAATAATCAGCAGATTGAACAATGTAATGTTGTGTTACATTTTTTAGAACTCAAAATGTTCGTCTAAATAAGCGTCAGTCTTCTGATGTGGCCTTGGACCAGATAACACAGTCAAAGGAGGTACATGTGAATTATGTAATACACAGAAGAACTGTTTGTTTTTTGTTTTGTTTTTTATTTATGCTTGTGTAAATTTCAGGTGTTGTCTGAATATGTCAGTGCAAAGGAGATGACAGCAGAAGAGCCGTCAGAGCAGTGCATCAAACAGTAATGAAGGGCCTGGCTCACATCCACCATGTAGCTCCTGTCTGGAGGAGGAGAGGAGCATTGTGGGAAACAGAGGCAGATTTAGTGTCTCTGAAAAGCTGGCAGAATGCGAATATGCCCAAGTTAACTTTAAAGTGCATGTGACAGGTTTATATAGTTTATTATTAGGTCTTCTTGTTTTTGGTGGGAATATTATAGTTTTATATCAGTTAAGTGGCAAAAAGCACAGAAATACAGGAAGTAACAGTGAGTTACTATAATACTATAATACTTCTACCTATGTACTCAACACAGAAAATTACATCGAAAATACAGAGACAATATATAAGGACAATTAAAACATTCATTTAACCAAATAAAGGTGTTGTCGTCTATCAGTCTAATCATAACTACTGTGTAAATTAGACAAGATTTTGGCCCTTGCTTACTGAATGAAATAATTTCTACGTACGTATATATATATGTGTATATATATATATATTTATATATTTAAATAAAAGAGAGAACTAGGCAAGACTTTAAGTAAAATCTAAAATATAACGATGTGAACTATGTCTTAGTGAAATGAGTAGTCTTTGCACTTTAACTCCAAGAAGCTACTGTGAAAGACCTGCCTTGTAAAATATATGTATTTGACATCTATGAATATTACATTATTACGCATACCGTACTATCATTACACAGTCTATTATTAGTAGTAGTAACAGTAAAGCTGTAGCTGGGTGCTGAAAGAGGCACGTGTATATTTTTACAGAGCCGTTCCATCACTATTTCACTAATGTTAAGCTTTTTAAAATAAATTATTTGCACACCTGACCTTGTCATTCATTATTGGTGCTGTAATGATGTAATATTTTGTGATTAGTTCAGTGTTGACATATTTAGTTGTTATGGTAACTGTTTCTATGTTGTTCTTAATGTAAATGCTTGTGTATGTGACATTTGGTTGCTATGCCGACAGGATGATGTGAAGGGTTTATTCCTCAGTTACTGGTCTGTTTTGGAGACTGACTTGATTGAAATAAGACTACTACATGCTGTCTGTAGCTAATAATAATAAAAAGTATTTTTATTTTTTATATCAGCGCTCTGAAATGGCACCCTTGGTTGGTTCATACCAGTTTTACTTCTCTGTCTGAGAAAAGCAGCTCTAAAGGATATTAACAATGTGTTAAAGTGTTTGTGAGAACTACAGACAAAACACATACTTCCTCCTTCTGCTGTGTGACAGACACATATCTCACTGTATTTCACTATAAACTAAAACCTCACCTGGTATGTCAGTAGTGGATGGTAAGTTTAATATTGTCTCAAAAGCACTTATTATAATTTTGTGAAGGGGTTAGTGTAAGATCAAAGGCCACTGGATTCAGTGGGTACACATTTGTCCAGTTATTTTACTGTAAATTTGAGGTGAGAGAAGTTTGATATTCTTCTAAAACATACATGACCAGGTGATAGGTGACCAGACTAGACTAGTTCTTCTGTTGTAGAATATACAGAGAGAACCGCTCTGGATTCCAGGAGCAGTAAAACATTGTAGTCAGAGTATATATATGTTCCATGCAGTCATCTCATTGTGTTTGAGAGTTTACTTTATGTCTGGTTTTGATCCACTGGAGATAAAGTAAAAAATTATGCTAGACAATAGAGCACTATGTTGTCCTTAATGTGGTTGCACTAAATTATTTGTTCATAATGAGCTTGAAAGTTGCTGATACAGGACAAAAATGCACAATAGCTTCTCAGTTCTGTGGATGTGAGAAATACACCCATTTAACACATACAAACGTTTAACCCTGCCCAGTGGCCCTGGTGGGGTGCTATCAGAACTTCCCCAATTTCAAAGTCCAGCTTTGCTTCTACAAAGTTTCGGAGTGATCACTGTAAGTACTCAGACTTTATATTATAAAATATGATATTATTCTAATATAATTACTGTACAGCTCCTGTATAAATGTCAGGATGCCGTTGCTTTAATGTCTGTCTGCTGAAATGTCTAATATAAATGTATTATCAGGAGTTGTTTTAATCCTTGTGTAAATTTGTGTATCTGAAGAGTCCAGAGCTTGTTTGATTCTACTGAAAATTCATATGAATCTGTTTTTACTGAATTTTTGTTTTCTCCTGCATGAGCAGAAAATATATTCCCTTCAGTGTTTATGCAGTGAAAAAATAAACCAGCAAAACAGGAAGAAATTGAATTTTCATCAAATTAAGTAATCATTTTAAAAGGTAAAGATTTCTGGCCAGTGTCGAGAAATCCAAGAGGAAATAGTCAAATGCACATCTTGATCTGCTCATATTAAACATTCAGGGGCAAAGTTAAAGGTGGGGAAATGGGCAAATAGTCCATAAATATATATATTTTAAAAATGTAAAAATGATGGTTTCAAGAAAATAGGGACTACTCAATATGTATTTACTGAAGTCGGGGGTGCACTCGTGTGTTTAGTTTGTGGTGAGCAGGTCGCCGTGTTTAAGGAGAACAACGTGAGTCAACATCACGAGACGAAGCATGACACAAATACAGACATTTGACTGAGGCTGAAGGAGCGCGGATATCCGAAGATTTGCTAGCGAAGCCAAGAAAACAACAAGGCTTTTTTTTTTTTTTACCAAGCTACACGCAGCCCGGGACTCAGCAGCCAAGACCAGCCTTGTGATATCCCACAAAATCGCTAAAACTGTAAGCCATTTTCGGAGGGGGAGTTTGTCAGAGAGTGCTTGGTGGACTCTGCAGCACTAATGTGTCCGGAGAAAAAAGAAGCATTTGAGAAAGTCCCGCTGTCCAGGTGAAGCGTGACCAGAAGGGTGGAGGACATCGCGGAGAATCTCCAACTTCAGCTACAAAGTGGAGTAGGAAGTTTTGACTTTTTCTCCTTGGCTTTGGATGAGAGTTGTGATGGAGCTCATAGACTTGCAGTCAGATACAGAACTGGCAGAGCACTTTAAGTCAGCATCACTGCTGGAGATCTATTCATCACTCAAGGGGGAGAATTTTGCAAACATGAGGAAACATGCTCAGAAGATCTTGGTTCCTTTTGGATCTACCTGTACATGTGAACAAACACTCTCAGTAATGAAGTTTACCAAGTCCAGGTACAGATCCTCTCTTACTGATGATCATCTGTCAGATGTGCTTCTCCACCTCAAACATTCAACCTGACTTTGATGCACTTGTTAAAGCTCAACAGGCTACATTTCTCTCACTGAACAAGAAAAAAAACCAAACACTGAAACATGTTTACTTAGATTTTTTTCTGCACTGTTTGGCAGTTGTTGTGAGTTACATTATTATTGACATACAAAGACATTGTATCTTAATAGAAAGTTAAGAGTGTTAAAAACAGAAAGCATAGTGGTGTTAATGTGACTGAAAAAGAGTTACAAATGTTGTCCACTTACCATTGTTTTGCATAATTTCACTGAATAAATTCAGTTTTTTGACAACCTCACTTTCTCATTATCTAACAATAACACATACTCTTACCCGCTGTAAACAATGCCATTTACTTATTTCAGCGTAGAAATAAAATAAATAGCCAGAGTAGATTTCAAACTTTTGAAACACAATATTTTCTGCTTCTCATTTGGCCCCTGAAGAAAAATAATTGCCCACCCCTGGTCTAAGGGATAGATCTCATTGTAAACAGTACGGACAAAACTTTCTGCTTCAAAAATCTTAAAAATAAAAGGCTCGACTGGTCATTTCTGCAAATTATTGAATGTGAACTTTCAGCTCAGCCCAGCTGCAGCCATATAGGGGAAAGCCAGAGGGACGGACTCTAAAATGGCACAAAAGCTCATTGCACTTGTCTTTATATCTATAAAATGCACAATCCGTATTGACTGGAAAGTGTGTAAACTAAATTGTTTTCAAATAAACTGGAGCTAGTCTCCATGAAACATGCAGCATTTGCTCTGGGTGATCTAGGAAAGGAAACCAAAACATACAGTATTTAACCTGAAACAAAACCAACATGATGATGAAACATATTATAATGTCTTAGCTGTAGCTGTACAGGATGCACAAACACACACCAAATAAATATGGGTCAATTATGTAAATGTATAAAACTACATAAAATTATAATAAAAAGAACAATAATAGTAACAATTATTACATTTGTATGTATTAATACAAATATTACAAAAATAAGAACACCCCATCCAACTGTTGATGTTGATGCCTGTGTTACTGTATTTGCCTTTGTGTTCATGTCAGTTATTTGTGATGTTTTGTCTAGAAATACATTTTTTTTTTAGATTTACTGAAGATTAACTATGCAGGAGACGACATTACATGATAATCCTGAAATGTGGCAGTCACAGCTTCAGAAACAAGATAATGCCCATGAACAAAACAATTATAACTAAATGTAACAATAAATGACATCTAAAGGGTTAATCATTTTGGTCATTTAAAAAGTATTAAATTGAAGAGCGCCCCGTCAAGAACCCCATAAGAAATAGAAAATTTAAGAATAAAAGAAAATTTAAGAATAAAAATAGTATAGAAAATAGTAATAGTGTCAGAATATTTTTAATGAAAGTGATGTTTGATATTTAGTATCATAACATCTCCTTTACTTTAACATTAGACCATGCTGGACTCTCCTGTAAAATAGATTCTGAATCTCAGTGTGGCTCATAGTTAAACGGGTCAAGAAAAAATACTGTGTATGTGTATTTAACTGTATGTGCACCAGTGAATAGATGTTGATTATATTTTGTTTCTGTAAATTTAGATGTCTGCTCTGACAGCTGTTCTCCTTATGGGCTTCCTGCTGCACAGTGAGTGGCTGCAAAGAGCAACTTGATTATTATGCAATGCAGTATGTACAATAGTTTGAATGATTTCATGTCAATGTGTGCACTCTTCATGCCTTTTTGTACAGGTGTCCACTGTGATGTCTTTAGTGTCTCTCTGCCACGACAACTGGAGGCTGTGCGTGGATCCTGTTTGAGAATACCCTGCTCCTTTACAGTGGAGAATAAGTATAATCAATACTTGAAGACTGGATGTAGAGCAGAATGGAAAGATGCCAACAATGACCAGACAGTACAGTTCACAAGACCAACAACAGGAGACTTAACCCAGAAAAACTGCACCACAACAGTGTTTGACATCACTGAGCAGCGGGGACGAGGAGTTTGGTTCAGGCTGGACTGTGGCAAACCTCTACAATACACATTTAAAACTACACTGAATATCAATGTGACTGGTCTCTGCAATTTATTACTCTATAAGTCAACATTAAGTGTGTAAAAAGTGAATTGAGAGTTTTTTTTCCCCATTTCTTCCAGAAGTCCCTCCCACACCTACACTGACTCCTCCCACTGTGAGTGTGAGTGAGGGGCAGTCAGTGAGTGTGCAGTGCTCTGCTCCTGTCCCGTGTCTGTCTCTCCCTCCCACTCTGTCATGGAGCCCTGTCCTGGGGCACATTCAGGAGACTCTGCAGGAGCAACCGGACAAGACCTATGTCAAAGTGTCCACTCTCAACTTCACTGCTTCTGACCCAGAGACAAGCCTATCCTGCTCTGCAGTTTACAGCAGGGAAGATGGGATGATTGTGTCAAGTGCTAGTGCCACAGCTCAGGTCACATGTGAGTGGATTTTCTTTTCATATTACATTTTGTCACACTGTCACAGTGTCCACTCTCAACTTCACTGCTTCTCATCTCCACCATAAGACAAACCGATTGTGGCAACGGCAGTCACCCACCGCACGTTTGGGGGGCTTAAGGCCCGAGGGTCACAATCAAATTTAGTGAAAAAGACATAAGCTCCTGAATTAAAAGACGAGACAGGAACAATTAAATGTTTTTATTTAAGAAAAGTAAAAAAATTCAAATATGGCCAAAATAAAGTTAACCAAGACGACTAAATTTAGGGAAATATATTATAACATTTTAAATGGGAAAAAATATAAAATAAATAAAAAGTAGAAAGATTACATTTTTAATTACAAAGAAAAGCCAACAGTTAAATTTCTAGTTAAAATAGGCCAAGGAATAAAAAGTTTTAAAATGACCAAAAACAAAAAAAGCTAGCTGGGGCCACCAGTGGTGAGCAGACGATCACGGGTCTGCCCAGGGGTGCAACCACATACTCACCTCAGTGGACACAGCAAAATGAAAAGTGCACAAAACTAAACTCGTGATCCCAGTGCACCAAATCACATAAGGTGGGGGAACCTCACCAATGTGCCTATAGCCCAACCACCAGAAGGCACCAGCGTCACTGAAACAAAACTAAATTGATTAAACTTGACCCAGTAGGGCAAAACCTGCTGATAATCAAAAATATAAAACAAAACTAACGCAAAACAACGTGCAAAAACAAATGCAAAACGAAATCCAAAACTGATGCAAAACAGCACTGATACAAAACAGCAGCAGGTTTAGCCTGAAAAGCAACAAAATCTGTTAAAAAGGCCCACCTCCACCATATCTTGCTCCCTTACCACCAACTTACCACCCTGTAAAGCCCAGCCAGAGCCAAACCAGCCCTCTGTCACGAATTGTCTGTGGGTTGGACTCCCCCAGACCAACACTGCAGAGCAGGACTACTAATGAAAAGAAATTGCAAGTTAATCTAATGATTTAAGTCATATTAAAAGCCTCTTTCCTACCTTGCAATACACCAAAGTCCAGGCACAGCAGCAGAATAGCAGCAGCAGCAAAGAGAGTGCCAGATTGGCAACAGGTGGCTTAAATAGTCCCCAACTATGAGGGCGGGGTCAAGGGTGGAGCCCACAGGGGTGCTTTCAAGGACAGCAGGGGAATGCAGACACTACACTATCATGCTCTGCAGTCTACAGGAGGGGAAATGGCAGATATGTGTCATCTCCTAGAGCACAGATTACTGTTGATATTTCATGTGAGTTGCCTGTTGTAAAGTATTTATTGTTAAAAAAAAAAAAAAAAAATGAGGCAATTTCAGTGCTGCTAATACAAAATGTAATATGCCATGAGTTCATGTTAAAGTAAATATCAGGTGGTTGTGAAAGAATGAGAAGTAATATGGACCATTCTATGACATTTCTTGTGATCAACATCGTTTGAAACTATTAAACTCATCAGAATGTGTATTTGTAATGTTAAGCTATATGTTTTGTTTGCTCATTGGATCAAATACGAAGGTAAGAATATCATATCATATCATATTTTTTATCATCTTTCACAGATCAACCTAGAAACACCAGAGTGACAGTGAGTCCCTCTGGTCCAGTGACAGAACACAGTAATATGTCACTGAGCTGCAGCAGTGATGCCAACCCAGCTGTACAGCACTACCACTGGTATAAAGCTGAGGGAGGAACTCACACTCTGATCGGAAACTCATCTGTTTTAAACATGAAAGCCTCCAGAGATACTACTGCTATTTTGTGTGAGGCTCAGAATGAACTTGGGGCTGATAATTCTACTGTCAATGAGCTGGATGTACAATGTATGTAGTTATACATTTATTTTTGTTTCTTTTCTTTTTCTCAGATAATATATAATGTGTTTCTCTTGTTGTCACAGTTCCTCCACAGATCCTGAGCTCTTCAAACTGCTCTGGAGACTCAGCCCAGATGAGCTGTGTGTGTGAGACTGAGGGGAACCCCTTTCCCCTGATACAGTGGAGTTTGCCTGAAATATCCTCCAATCACTCCATCAGCAGTGAAACTCTGAGTGACAAAGCTCTAAGAAGTGTCCTCACTGTTATTAAACCTCAGTGGAGAGATTCAGTCACTTTGGTCTGTCACAGCAGAAACTCTCTGGGATCTGACAGATTTGAATATGAAAAAAAAAAGCAGAATGGTATTTCTTTTCTTTTTTTTCTGGTATCAACAAGCCAACATTTTTAGTTGTTGTCATGTTGCAGCACATGTGCCTTATGTCTGTAAAATTATCTAATGTTAATCTATAAATATAAATGTGTGCCTGATCCAAATATTACTTATGTCCTAACTTTTGTCTTTCTACTGACCTTTTAGGACAAGAAGATGTGATGACTCCACTGTTAATCACCTCAACTGTGACTCTGATGGTGGTGGTGTTGGTGCTTTTCTGTGTGATCAGGTACTGCATTCTGACCAGTCACAGTTGACATGGATTAGCATTTTAGGGCCGCATTCATCACGAATTTGCTCATGTGCTAAACAGCTAAATACAGTGTAGCAAAAACTCAACACAATTCTACGAGACAATAAGGAAGACACAACACACTTTTGAGTAAATAAATATGCAAAACAAAGTGCTTTTTGCCAACATACGCAAAATCTAAGTCGTAGGAAATGCAAATTACGTTGTTTAGCGAGTGCTAAAACTGTGTGATAGTATAGTACTTTGGAGAAACAGGTGTAAACTCTTCTAGACAGGACAGCTGTTGCACATTGTGCTCCTGTAGGGCATTTGACATTGATGTTAAATGCTTTAAAATGACCCACAAAGACAGATAAGATAATGTTTTGGGTTTTTTTTTTCAAAGAAGTAATAAAAAATATTAGCTCTTTACCTGCAACACTTTGGCCCTGACTCCGAATGCGTCTGCGCCACATCCTAAAGACTGTCCCATGCCCCCTGACAATAGTAATGGGGTACCATATTTACTGGACTATAAGTCGCTCCGGAGTAAAAGTCGCACCAGCAAAAAAAAAGGCATAAACATGAAGATAACAACATATATATAAGTTGCACTGAACTATAAGTCGCATTTTTTGGGGAAATTTATATTACACAATCCGAGACCATGAAAAAACATTTTATCTTTAAATGGAAGTTATAATAATGACAATAAAATAGGGAAGAACTAGCTGAATAGCAGTACAGCTCGCTAACGTAACACATAAACAACAGTCTGCGTTAACGTAACATATGCGGCTTGACCACAAACATGAGACACACGAGAGTCTTTTCACTGATGTTTACTGTGGTCTTACTTCATCACAGTTCACACCGTAGAACAAACACATCAAATATAACATAAGCTCTGGCTCATGTCACATAAACACACAAAACTGCAAATGAACACGTGGAAAATATACAAACCACAAACAACTACAAACAAACCAGTGAACTGAAAACTTCATGTATTTTACTTTTCAACTGTTTCTTAAATAGTGCTCTGTCGGGCTTCACATTAGTGTAAAAGGCTGCACAAGAAAAGAGAATGTAGTTTTCACGACCACAAAATAGACTAAACATTTACAATATTGTTCCCAATGAAAAATATCACATTTATGGTTTTATAAATGAAGGGGAATAAATAAGAGGAAATTAAATATGAAATGTATAAAAGAAAATGAGTCAAGTACATTTTCTTACAGGTATTACAAACACAACAGCGCCATCTAGAAGTCGAACAAGTGAACTGTAACATGTATAATCAACCATTATCTAACACATTTGTAAACACATGAAGCATAGACAGTGAACTGAAAACGTGTCTGATACATTAACGTAAGATATTAACAGTTAATCAGATAACTCTAACTCAGAGAACTTACTCTCGATCTCACTCCAAATCACTGAATCCATTGAATTCTTCATCTTCTCTTCTGAATAACTCCGCCTGCTCCAGAAGTAGATGAAGCACCACTCTGGAAGTAGCTGGCTGCTGTACTGGTACACGAGCCTAGAGTGCCCTCACGCTGTTGTCAGTGTGACAATAACGAAGATGTGAAATTCTACTTATATATAAGTCACATCTGAGTATAAGTCGCACCCCCCTCCGAACCATGAAAAAAGTGCGACTTAGTCCGGAAAAAAACAGTACAAGATGGCCATGAGTAGACAGGTCTTTCCAAGTGTGCAACAAGTTACAGGACATCTTCTACTAGTGTGTGGTGGTCAGTGCCCTGTACTTCGCTGTGGTCTGCTGGGGGAGCAGCCCCAGAAAAAGGGACTTTGGACAAATTGACAAACTGATCCGTAAAGCTGGTCATGTGATCAGCTGTGAGCTGGAGACATTTATAAATCACTATTTCATATTTGCACTGTTTCTCCTTAACCACCTTTTGTATATAGCCAAGTTATATTTTGTATTTCCTATATTTCTATATTTGTACTTTTACTTGAACATATAGAGCTGTATAATTGTGCCTTATTGACACCTGTTTCTTGCTATTTTTGCTGCTTATTTTGATTTTATTAGTACCATTTATATTTTTGCTCTGTGTAATTATATTGTGATGTGTGAGCTACTGTGTCCAAGTCTAAGTCTATCCAGATGGTACAGATCATGTCCATGGCACATATAAACTGTTCCAGGCAGAACAGAAATCTGTTGCAGAAGCATTTCTAAATTAAAGTCTAAAATGTACAGAGTTCCTTACAAACATTGCTGTACAGTGTTAATCTCTATTTTGGTGCTTTCAGATCCCTGATTGTCCGGCTTAATAAACGTCAATCTTCTCCAAGGACGACAGAGCAGTTACCAGAGAATCCAGAGAACCAAGACAGCGGGCTTTACTCCTCTGTGAACAACATGAAAAAGAGGATGAAGAGGGGGGAACAAGAGGCCACAGGTGATGCAGAGCCCTCTGGCAGCTCCTACATGGAGGAGCAGTGGAGCAATGTGGGAGAAAACAGACAAATCATTATCGGCAAGGAAACAGAATGTGAATATGCTCAAGTTAAGTTTAAACCCAAAATAAAACCCAACCAATAGAGCAGACATGTCAGACTCAGAATTCAAATTTGGCCCTCGATATAAATATATTTGGCCACGAGATCATATCAAATATGTATTAGAGCTGGCCCTCCGGCCGCCGCGCCAGTATAATGCCTGCACCTCTAAAGCTACGAATCCCAGAATGCTTTGCTAATGTGTTCGCGCCGGCCCCCACCACTTCTGTTGCCACTCATTCGCCTCAATCCACCCCTTCTGAAAAACATGCAGATGTGGTTGAAATTTTTCAATAAATATTTAGTTTGGCTTGTGAACCCTCTGTGAATATGAGTTTGATACCTCTGCAATAGAGAGACATTATAAAAAAAGGAAAGCAGGAAAAGTACTTGTGATCACATAATAATAATTAACATAATATTCACATAATAATAACTACTCTGATTATCTCATTTATTAAGCCACATATTTTTTAAAGGTTGATAGCAGTTTTGTTAAACTGTGGCTTAATAAATGAGATAATCAGAGAGTAGTAGTATTACAGTTATGGAGTAGTTGTACTTCCTTAAAAATTCACTATATAACTTTTCTGGAGATGCTTATGCTACCTGCTTGTTTCCATGGAGATATTAATGCTTTGCCATACATGTTCTAGTGTGGCATAAAACATATCTCTCTTGCATTTATTTAATTACAGGAGTTTTTATTGCCAAAAATGGCATTGAAAAACAGACATTCTTATTGTGAGCACAGTTGCCTCGCCAGGTCTGACCTGCATCTTGGCCTGGTGACATATTGTGCTTGTCTGTATGGAGAATAAGGTTTAATGTCATACTGTGGAACATTCTGAGCAAAGCAACATGTCCATGGAGACAAACTGATGAAGGACTCTCCACCAGAAAAGTCATATACTGTACCTTTTAAGGTACATAATAAGTTCATTAATGTTGCTTATGTTCTAAAATGTGCTTTTACCAATATTATGTGTGTAATGATGACTCAGTGTTGCAAGTATTGTGCTGTATAATAATCAATATATTAATAAAACATTTTTAAACAATAAATTTTTATAAAATATGATCATTTTCTATACATTTTGCTTGTTACATGATATTTCCTCTCAAACTTTCTAGCCAGTAGGTCAGTGGACCTATCAGAATAAAACTGTGTTTCTGGGCTGTGTACAGGTTTCCCAGATGTGTGTTGTTTTACTAAATATAGGTTTCTATTAGGCATGTCAATGAACCCATATTGTGGAATTAAAAGTACTTACATGAAAACATGACATTTTCAGTTACTGTTTACTGTTTAAGTTTGGTGCAAGTCTACAAGGTTTTGATGCAGAGGTTTTGAGGAACCAATCATTTGTCTGTTCACTCTGCATAGTCTCTGAAGTAGTCTTTGGTCTTTGGAGTGGAGCGTCAGTGACCAAAACTCACTGTGTCCAGTCATTGTGTCCTTAGGCAAAGTACTTCACCCCATATTGCCTAGTGTGTGTGTGTGTGTGTGTGTGTGTGTGTGTGTGTGTGTGTGTGTGTGTGTGTGTGTGTGTGTGTGTGTGTGTGTGTGTGTGTGTGTGTGTGTGTGTGTGTGTGTGTGTGTGTGCGTTTGCATGTGTGCATTTACTAATGGAAATTGAGCATATTAATTCTGCTGCAAAACTGATATGTAAATGAGATATACATCGAGTGCAAAAGTGTGCTCAGTGCCTCTGCTGCTGTTGACAGCACATTATTTTAACACTGTATTTTATTGTAAATCACTTGCTATAACAATATTTGGTCATCTATTCAACTAGCATGAATTATTCACTGTTTTTATTCTTGTAAACATTTATTTGGTTGTCAGGAAGCACATGACTCCAGTCCCAAGCCAGAGCGTGGCAAACTTAAAGCCATCTTAAACATGCCCAGCTAGTCACAGTACCGTTGTGAGATGCAGCCACCAGACTCACATCTGTGCTGCTGTTGGGACGGTTATCGCTGAGTGGTGTAAGTTTTGCCAATATTGTTTTATACACCGTAATCTTGAATCCAAAAATAACCTATACCCTACCTACACTACAGTGTTTTTACAATGTTTGTGTATTATTGTTTTCACCAGGGCTCTTCAAATCGTCGTATCGTCATTGCATCCCAATAAATGGGGAAAAAGGATCTTTGGATCTATCTTTTATCATTTTCAAGAGAGCACAATTGCCGCTCCTCTAATAATTTAGTGCTACTAGAGCAGCTCACATCAATATAAAAAGTTATGATGTTAGATTGAATATGACTGAGAACTGTTGCATCAGAGGTGTAAATAATAATACACGTTTCTACCTCTAAAAGCTACAGTTTCTTTTTAAAAAGGCTTTATGGAGAGATTGGTCTTTATCATTTAAAAGCTAAAAATGATTTAAAGAGCTAATTGTAAATCTTGTGGAGCACAGGGGTCTGTGTTACTTAACTTTATGATAATGGCGTGGCTGTTTAAATAAGAGAATGTACCAACACCACCGCGAGAGTTCCTCTGGACCCCAGTCCACCGTACATCTCCATCTCAAAGCCACCAACCTGTCAAGATCCCATTCTGTCCTGCCTTTCTTGTGCTGTTCTCTCCCTCTCTTCTGTATCTGAGTCTAGAGTTGGGTGGAGATTTTGGCTGCTCCCATGCAGACTTGCAACTCATTCCCTAATCAAGCTGCACCTGGGGAGGACAAAGGGGCTGAGGACCTGACACTCGGCTCCAGATCAGATCCACAGTGGTACAACTCTGCTTGGCTCAGTCTCATGTTTTGCATTTTTTTTACTCTTCTCTAAGTTGGATCTTTTTGTTCCTCGTCAGATCCCACTCCCTGGACCCACTCAGCTCTGACCTCGCTGCCCACAATCCACTCAAGGACTACTGCAAACAAGCCCACTCTCTACTATCTGATCAATCTACCTTCATTTGCACATTTCAGTCTGTAAATAAACTTTGTTAAAACTGTTACCCGAGTTCTGAATCTTTGCTCCCCCTGTCAGTCGCTATGACATAACCACTCCTTTGAAGATAGTGAGGTACAGATCTTAGCTACAGAAAAGAAATAGTTTGAGAGGGGTGTTAAAGAAGCCATTTTTGTTAAGATAATCCTTCCTTGAACAGGAATGGGGGCCTTAGACATCACTTATCCCCTATATACACAACTCCATCCTCAGACCCAAAGGAAACAAAGACACAATAGCGCGAGCCAGTGGGGCCATTAAGGCTGAAACTGTAAACAATACCTGTTTCCAGTGCTATGTTCTTGGTCCATGTGATGAGCCCTAATAAAAGCACCTGTTGTCTGTGTAGGTCAAAACATTGACTTCCCACTTTTTGTAATAAATAACTAATTTTGAACTGGAAGGTATTGGCAAGGAGTCTTGATTTTTCCATTTTATTGCTTCTAGTTACTCCTTGAGCACCTGACTTTTTTACTTCTAGAGCCCATCGCTCCCATCTCTACTCTCATTTGTATGAAAACATTGGAAAGATTTTCCTATCACTCTTACTCAGGAGAGATAATGCTAGGTAACTGTTCCTAATAAACACAACAAAAACTTTAGTTACATTAATACTGTTTGCAATGCAAATCTGTTGCAGATCCCTAAGCTTTGATGCAGAGGTTTTGACGAAACACTCATTTGTCTGTTTACTCAGTCTGCATAGTCTTTGAAATCATAAACTGGCCACAGCACTGAGACACATGTAGAGGACACAGTGTGTATCAGTATCACCTTTGTTCTTATTTGCATGTGAGTTCATTGCAGAGGTGTGGTGGGAGGCTAGAGTCTGACTCAGAGCTCAATTGTTGCCACATCCTTATGACTTTCCTGTGAAGTCACTGTGATGGAGAGAAAAGCAGAGCACACAGGGCCTATGCTGTCAGTTAGAACACATTTTAGAAGATAAGGTAAGTTTATTCTTTACTTTGTGTTAAAAATAACCGTAAAATATTGAATGAAAGTCAGTAATTGTGGTTAGCAAATGTAGCCGCCCAGTAAATGCACTTTTTGGATTTAAAACAACCGTGTTATTGATATTAGTTACCACATAACTGATAAGCCTCTGTGATGCTTTGAACTCTTAATATTTGAATTTGTCAAAAAATCTATGGAAAGAATGAATGAAAACAGCACCAACTTCAAAGTCAAGCTGTTAGTATTACATTTCTAAATCAAATATTATTATGTTACAATGTGAAATGAGTTAATATTTCAGCTGTTGTATTCTGCCTCTGAGTCGGTCTGGAAAAAAAAACACTAAAACCTGCTGTATTTCCAGTGGTTCAAATTTAAGATGGAGGAGGTGCACACTGAGATCATTCTGTCCGTCTACATCATCTCCTTCCTGATGGGACTTCCAGCAAACCTGTTAGCCCTGTGTGCTTTCAGTGCTAAAATCCACAGCCGTCCTCTGCCCATAGACATTCTGCTGCTGAACCTGACTGTGTCCGACCTGCTCTTCCTCTGTGTGCTCCCGCTGAAGATGTATGAGGCGGCTTCCGGGATGACCTGGAGTCTGCCGGACTTCCTCTGCTCCATCACCTCCTTCATCTTCTTTTGCACCATCTACACCAGCTCATTCCTTCTCACGGCCGTCACAGTGGTGAGGTATGTGGCCGTGGCGTTCCCAGTGTCCTACCAGAGGCTGCAACGGCCGCTCTACGCCATCCTGAGCAGTGTACTCATCTGGGTTGTTTCAGCGGCTCATTGTAGCATCACCTTTATTGTCCAGCACCACCCGTCTCTGTCCATACACAACTCCACCAGGTGCTATGAGGACTTCTCCGACAAGCAGCTGCAGGTACTTTTGGATATACAAGTAATTTTGGCCCCCCGTAGACAATCAAATTATGCGGCACTAATCACCTATCGCCAAAACAGCCGTCTTTACCAAATCTGTTATGCTATCCCATTAATATTTAAATCTAGTCAGTCATTCCCAGTGATCTTTTCCCGGGTTTTGCGCTATACCGTATGCTATACCACTGGTGCTTGTGCTGCTTCCCCAGCAAACACAACATGGACAGATGCAAAAACTGTCCCAGCTCACCACGAAGTTATACTAAAGTTTGTAAGTAAAGATAATGCAAGGGAATATAAAAAGGAGAAAAGAAGTGACGTTCGCCCCAGTGTAAATGCTTTGCTGATTGTAACTGATACTGCTTTTATACAGAAGCCCACCAACTGTATAAGGTCATAGCTTCAGAATGAAATACTGCAAATAATATGAAATTTAACTATGAGCTCATTTAATTAAACTGCCCAAACTTCATAAAATACACTACCAGACAAAAGTTTGAACACACCTCTCATTTTTTCTTTATTTTCTACTACTTTCTACATTGTATATACATATAGAAGACATCAAATATCTGTAGAAAGATATATGGAATTATGTAGCAAAGAAAAAAAAGTTCAATAAAAAAAAAAAGTAATTTGTATCAAATATTTTGTATTTGAATTCTCAAAGCCACCACCAAAATATTTAGTTTAGGCCTATTTCACTTTTTTTTCTTCTCTACTAGACCTACATAATTCGCATATGTATCTAAAATGTAGAAAGTAGTAAATATGAACAAAAATTAAAGCCGGAAGCAGCATCAAACGGCCTTCACAAAGTATGGCCACTTTTCTCTGTGTTATTGTGGCTTTAGGCTGTTCTTGTACAAAGTCAACACACACGGGAAGCACTGACGACCTTCAATGGCACAGCAACATGACTCGATTTTAATTTTTTTTTTGTGTGTGTGTGAAGAGTCACAGTTGAAGTGGCCTCACCCCTGAGATTTATGACATGGGCTCATGGAATATGGCTAAACACTGCATTTATCTGAAGAGGAAATCATAAAGAATTACACGAAAAAGAAGAAATATGTTGTTTTGGCTCATTGTAAAATGCAGAGAATATGTGATATTGCAGAAAACAAATCTTAACTCCCAATATATCCCACATGTGTTGTTTTCTATTGTTGCCTTTGTTTGCTTTGGGTCTGAGGATGGAGTTATAGATGGCGGATAGATGATGTTTGAGGCCCCCATTCCTATTCAAGGATTGTCTTTCCTAATAAAAATAGCTTCTTTAACTCCCCTCTTAAACTGTTTCTTTTCCTTGGCTGAGATTTGTACCTCACCAGCTTTAAAAGGAGTAGTTAGTGGCTTTGAGATGGAGGTGTACAGCAGAGTGGGGTGCAGAGGAGTTCTCACGAAGTTGCTGGTACATTCTCTTATGAAGTGGCTGTTTAGTTTCTCCAATGTAACACTCACTGCACTCTTCACTGCTCTGAATGGACTAGACCACGTTGCTTTGTTAATTGTTCAATTTTGCAGGTGGTTCTATCGCACCTTTTTTTTAGACTCACTTATGCAAGATATATTTTTTCAAATGTTATTGCACGCCTGAAATTTGGGCAGAATTTAGTGAGTTTTAAAATTGTTCAGGGGTGAAATTTCTGCTCAAAAAGCAGAAGAAAGCGCTATCAAACCACCCTTGCAGGCCATGCTTCACACTTGGCCAACCCCGCTTTCCCTAAAGATGCCACTGTTGTGCCACTTGTCTAAGTGTTACTGTGGCATTAGACTGTACTTGTCACTATGAAAACAAAGTCAACACACATTGAAAGCGGTGACTTTTTTGATCAGGTGACCTGAAAAGTCACCATGCCAAATTTCACATTCTTCAACAAAACTAATAAGCTGTTTTGTATTACTTTGAAATTTAAGAAAATATTAAAATAACATTGGGACATTTTCTCATTGCCATGGCCCGATGAAAAATATCAAATAGTTCCCATTTACCATGAAGAGTCATTGTGCCAATTTTCATATTATTCTTCATCATTGGGACATTTTGGGACCACTCCAAGAATTAGAATAACATTGGCACTTTCACACAACACATGGTTTTCATTCACTTTTTTGAATTAAATCTAAATGACATGTATGTTAAATTTTGTAACATTTAAAAAAAAAAAAAAAAAGTTTGGCCCTCCATACAAATGTATTTGTTATTCTGAAGGGGGCACGATTTTGTTTCTTTCACAATAAGTAGGCTAAGGCAAGAAAGTTTTACAACTGATACAAATTTTAGCCCAATCGGACATAGTATGCACTTGGATTTTTTTTTTTTTTTTTTTTTTTTTATGATGAAAACTGTGATAGTTAGTCAAAATCAGTTGGATATCTTTTGATGCCCCATTTCTCTGATGTGCAGTGATTCATGGTGCGCTCCCACTGAATGCGAATTAAGAGGGAAAAGTTGTGACAAATGCCCCTAGTTGGACGCTTGAATTTATTGCATCCCTCACTTCATTCGCGCTTCAAAGAGGTTCGAGTTTGAGAATTTGGTCGTGCGAGTAAATTGGCTCTGTGTGCTCTGTCGGCTCCAGAAAGATCAACTGCATCTGCCCAACTGCATCATTTTGAAAAATGGCAGGCTGGACTGCATCCAGCAATCTGCATTTTTTACTTGGCCTCCACACATTTATTTTATCAGAACTGCATTTTGTTGCCATCTAATATATAGATATATGTTTATAAATACATTTTCATTGTACTTAAACGTACAGAGCTGTATGAATAGAATCAATGACTACAGGAGTCATAGGGTGTTATCTATCTGTTATCTTACTGGGATGTGCTGATTCTCAAGTACCGATTTGACAAAATTTGATAATTGTATATGAGAGATTTTCTTACACACTTTCCAAAAAAGAAACTACAATTTCATAATAAAACAGACCCAAAGGACACATATTTACATGTGATGTGAGATCTGATTTATTTCAAACCTGCAAACCATTTTATTCGCATGTTATATAAACCATACGTGACACAGCCCCTGATTGGTTGACGTAATGCAAATAGACGCAGAAAGAAGTAGCATGCTGTGACTTTGACGGGTAGGCACGCACACTTGGGGTGGACACCAATACTTAATCAAAAACAACTTAAATAACGTATTAAATTCATAATGAGCCATTTGGAGTTAAAATGCAGAATCCTAGCTCTACATAGTTTATTAATATTTGTATATACTGGACTGTATTTGACCCCCTGTCTGTACAAACAGGGCTATGTGTGGGCTATTTGTTTCTTCTTGTACTACTCATACACCTCATTTTTGTAGCTGAGCCTTTAATACTTAAATATTTTTATCTATGTAATTATCATTTTGCATCTAGAAACCATATGAGTGACAGCTGTATAATGCACTTACTACACAACATGTACGTTCATGAAGCAATATGAATGTACATTGACTGTCGCTTCAACAGTGCACTGGTCAGACAGGGGCAAGGGTCAGACAGGGGCACTTATAATACAGCCTTATGTGTCACAAACCTCCCTTTAAACGTTAGAAAAGGGAGCTCACACTCACCCAGGTCACAGACCAGACATCTCCCACCAGACTGTGGCTCCTAGCTGCTGCTGTCACTCCACTGCTCCGTCCTTATCCTCCATTTCACACAAACTAGCCCTGAAACAAGCTCATTGTTTAATTAAATGATTGTATTTCTACTAACATCAAATAATCACAAAAGCAAAGCTACAAACAATGACGTGTCGCTAATAGTGAGTTATTTTAGACACTTGTCTCAGATTTCTGTTTCCCATGGATCTATAGTATGGGTTCATGCAGTGCTGGCTGGCTGTAGTCCTCAGTATGTATGCAAGCCTCTAAAACACCCAGCTGGGTCTCCGGTTGTAAGTGTATGTTGAGCGCATGTGCCGTGTATGGAAGTATAATGATGCAGCATGGTCTCCGTAGCACAGGACAGCACAAGTTAATAAAACGTTTGGAATCGCAGTTGTTGCAGTCTGCTCAGTGACCAGTAGGATGTACTAAGGAACACTTTAGTAATTTTCAATCCAAGATGGCCGACTTCCAGTTTGTTATGGGGTGTGGCCATAATAATATTTGTTTGTCTTCACATGATGAATATGTGTACCGAATTTCATCACTCTACGACTCTACGACAAAGTTGAGGTCTGGACTCTGTGGTGGACAATCCATGTGTGAAAATGACATCTCATGCTACATGCTCCTCTTTCACAATTTGAGCCTGATGAATCCTGACATTGTCATCTGGTCATCTTGTCCGTGCCATCAGGGAAGAAAAAATCCATTGATGGAATAACCTGGTCATTCAGTATATTCTTTGAGCACAGACTGTTGCTGAACCTAGACCTGACCAACTGGAGGAGGCTCGTACCTGTTGGCTTAGTTAAATCCAGGTGGCGACTTTTTTTTTGGCAGAGTATGTTTTGATGTAGACGGGCCATGTGTGTCCTGATTGGCTGAATCCATCTGTCAGTCATGACTCAGGGACATTCACTGGTGACCAGACCTACATCTTCTCAAAGTACTGGATATGTGTGTATTCTGGATGAAAGGTGCTGTAGGAGAGGTGGACAGATTATCTTATCCAATTATATAGCAATGTACTATGTTGAAAGGACTGTCAAATGGATTAAAAATGTGTAGTGATGAATATTGGTGGAAGATGCAAAATTATTCAGTTTTAAAAAAAATAAAGTAATCTACTTATCCAAATGTCCTCAGATCCTGGTGCCACTGCGCTTGGAGTTCTTTTTTGTCCTGTGCTTGATCCCTCTGCTCATCTGTGTGTTCTGTTACCTGCGGTGCATCTTCCTGCTGTACACCCGGCCCCGGTTCTCCCCCCAGCAGAAGCAGAGGGTGATCGGCATGGCTCTGGGGACTCTGGCCGTGTTTCTGGTGTGTATGCTGCCCTATAACCTCACTCACCTCTTGGGATACGCCAAGGGCCAGAGTCTGGTGTGGAGGTACTACACACTGCTCCTGTCCACCTTCAACACCTGTCTGGATCCAATCATCTTCTACTTCTCGTCCTCAGCCTTCCGAAGTAAGATTAAGAAGACTGTGTTGTTCAGGAAATATGAGGTGCACATTTCTGTCATACAAAGGCCACATACTGCCTCAGTTTCTTAAAGTGGAACTACTTTTTTCCTACCAAACTGTGCATATTGTGTTTTAATAGCATTGTCTACTGTTCAAAGTGCTTTTTTCAGTTTTAGTGCATGCTCTGTAAATTTGCAGCTGTGTGTTAAAAACTGTCAAAAACTGAGTGTATGCTGCCCCCAGTGGCCAATGCAATTTCAAGTACTTCACACAGATCACACAGGACTGCCCTCATTAAAGTCAGGTTGTTTCTGATTACAAATACTTGGCTGCAGGTGCAGAGTTTGAAGTGTGGATAGACCAATCATACTGTTCCTCATATGTCCAGACTCCTCCCTCCTCTGCCCTCACTCTTTTCTTTAGTCCTCTAAGTGGTGGGCCAACTGCTTTTTTCATGCAGTTGATAGATTTCCACCCTGGGAGGACCCTGTTTTCTACAGTCATAATCTACTTTTTTTTTTAATAAAGAGGAAAAATCCTATGAACACTGTCTCTGTTCTTAAATGTAGTCATTTTAAAATATATTGTTTCTATTTTAGTGCAAATGTGTAGCTGTTTGTTTTCGTCATGTGTTCTGTAGTTTCACTTTGACCCAGGTCACCCTTAAAAAAGAGAGCTCAATTTTTCAACAGGTTAAAAAAAAAGTGAATAAATAAATAGAAAATATAAATCTGGCAATTCTGAATACATTTGTTGTCAGTTTGGTAATCTGTGACTTTTCTCTGACACTTTTTGAGGCAAAAACAGCACGCAGCACAATGCATGACGTATCCTCTGCTATTAGCCAATAACGCATCTGGAAATATTCTCGTGCCGACCCAAACCCTGCCCACCTTTGCCATGCTCCCAACTACGAGCGAAGATGTGCTCTTTGGGGCACGGTATACAGCTGGGTATTTGAAATAATGTGACACAATGTGACACACTTACCATGCTTTTTTTTTTACTCACATTGTGTGTCTCGACCATGTATGTATTATAAAATCTCTACACTGTACCCGTCGTTCACAGCAGCTATACTAACATTATAATAAATATCAGAAACGTCCATATTGTTTTTGTCAATAAATAAATAGAAGCAACCAACAAAAAAATATGGATGTTAAGACACAATAGCGTAATTTCTTAAACTAATCCATAAACATACAGCCACATAGTGGCGTTATGTTGACACAAATGATTATGTTGTTGACTGCAAATGTTCATCTTCTCTCGCATTATTCTTTACATAATAGGAAGCTGATCTCCAGCCTCTGTTTGTTTGTGTTGTGAGTGAACAGCTGTGCGGTGCTGCTCACTGATTGGTTTGCAGTCAAAATTTACAATGTACTATTGGTTCCTAATTGTGGTGTTTACATGATGAGACCACAAGTTTTATGAAAATGTGCAACAAAGCGGGTCTGAGTAAAATATATTGCATTCTGTGTCTTCCCTCAATGGAGACCTAGGTTTTCATGAAAGAAAGTAGATAGTCTCTCTTTGTAATGTGGTTGTGGGTGGAGTTTAGTCCCACTTTAAAGAGGCAAACTGTTTTTCTGGTGTTGTTAAGATAAATTTGGACATTAAATGTGTAAAATGTTATTACTTTTGGTAAAAGTATTGTGTGTGGCCCCTAATGGCTGCAGGGTCGTACAGCCAAGTATAGCCAAGTTTCTTGGCCAGCCATGGTTATCATTACCCCTAAAAGGAATTGAGTGTTAAAATATTTAGAATGTGACTGGTGAAAAAGGCGTCTAAGCTTTAACAACAGCAGTGAAGTTGACAAACTTTTTGGATTAGGTTTCAGTACTCCAGCTCCTCCTAAAACATTACATTACATCTGAATGGCCTGTAGTGGTGGAACAGTATTTTGAAATCTATAGACACTCTGATGAAAATGAAAACATTTTTGTTCAAAAAATACATGAAAAGACACTGTCAAATAAGAATAATAATGCCCTGCAAGTGTGAAAACACATTTCTGCACATGGGAAGGGCATTACTACCTCAGCATAAATTATTTTGGTCCATAGAAAAACCCAAAAGACCAGTTTGAGAGTGTCAGTAAAAGGAGAAGAAGCTCAAAATGAATAATAAATAGTTTTCATTATGAATTAATAATAGTTATATGCACTGAATTTATGTGTTTTGTTTTGGCATTTTCCTACATGACTTATTTTACAGCAAGTACATGCAAATCCATTTACAGATTTAACCACCACAACACACAGTGATAAATACGCAAAACTCCCAGTTTTATTATTTGACATCATTGACAGCATCCTTTGCCTTACATGTGACCTCCAGGTCATTTACCGCGGGCCAGCCACCCTCCGGCACTCATGCATTCTGTAGGCGCACATGTAGAAGATACCTGTGAAAAAAGCATTCAAGTTCAGCCTGTGTTTTTGGCACCTGTGGCTCGCTATTAATAGAGGTGCGTCGAGACACAATTTTCATGAGCTCAAGTCCACAAGACAACATAAGATTTTGCTAGATACAGTATATATTCATATGTTTCACATTCACAATTTTGGTCTCACAATTTCTTAATTTATTTTATTTAATATTTTAGACAGTATAACAGTTCCTTTTGGAACTACAGCTTCTCAAGAAGAGCAACTCAGCAAAGTTGACCCTTTTTTGTCCCATCCACATGTAAACTATTTTGCATGAGCTCTTGTTCCATCCCTAGCTATTATCTGATGTTATGAGGAGTGCTGGGGCTTACATAAATAACACCTTACGTCTGCTTTGTGCTTCTCATAGTCAAATCTCACAGTCTGTATGCACCATCAGACTCACACATCACACCCACAAGAAGTCATGTTTGCCAAGAACACCCCAATAACTTATGAGTGTTTTTGCCATTCTTCAGTATAATAATAGCTATGCAGGCATATTTCTACACAAATCTTTCTTTAAATGATATGACATAAGCTGGATATTATGCTGGGTAATACAGTTCACAAGCATAATTAGCACTTATTAACCCATTTTGAACTAACCTGCAAAGAACGTCATGAGTAGAGCCACCCAGCCTAGTATGTAAGACCAGGAGAAACGCCAGTCCCCAAAGCGTTTGCCCAGGAAGTTCACTGTCACTCCGGTGTAAATGGCCATTGCAAGCAAAACAAAGAGGGCTGTAAATAAAGACATAGCAACATAATTAAAAATGAATTTAAGGGGCCTGCTCCAGAACAGATCTCTTACAGCATCTTATTATGAAGCATTTTATTGTCTGAGAGCCAGGAAGTGTGTGTAAAGTAAACAATGGTATAACATGGTAAAAGGTCAGAAAGGTCTATTTTTAATCATATGTGTTCTGTAAAATAGTAAAAATCAGGTACAGTGATAATATGAAGCACAATGTACTGTCTATAATGCTCCAGGATGTGCTGCATTAGAATACTCACTGGAAACAAAGAACATGATCCCAGCAGCGAATGAGCGGTTGAACCTCTCAAAGGCAGAGAAATGGGCGAAGGAGAGGATCCCCGCAATGATGCCCGCAAAGCACGACATGGCAGACAGGATCATGAAGGCACGGGTAGCATTCCAATAAGCTGCACACAAATACATGCACACATAAAAGTGACAGGAGTTTTTTTAGTTTTAGGTCAAATGTCCAATCTACCCATTTTAAAAATAAAAATATTTTTTTTAGATATTTTATCTGTAAATATTAGACTTTGATTGAAGACAATCAAGCATCATCCCCAAACCATTGCCACTTAACTATTTCATTTACAGTAATGTCAGTTCAACTGTGACATGTTTACACCATGATCCTGAATACACACGAAGATCTGAGTCAGGTCACCCGTGGAGCTCCCCGAGTTCAGATGGGCGTTACTGACAGGTGTGTTAGCCAATCCATACCAATAAAGAACGGAAAGAATAAAGAACAAAAATATCACAGAGGACTGAAAAACATTGCAGATTTGTGTGGAATCAATGAGCGAAGCCCATAACTCTATTGATCTGAGGTGAGAGAAATATATTTTTGTTCTGAATGATAAGTTACAAATGAACTCATTCGTTACCCTGAAATCCAGGGTGTCATTTGTCCAGAAAGCAGAAAGAGGGGGGATGATGTTATTTAAACATTTATTTAGGCTATTAGGCTATTACATAGAGTTGCAAACACAGACTGTATAAAAAAGTGGTCTAAGGGAGTGTGACGTCAGTCATAGCTTTTGGCTCCAATCAAATGAAGCTCATCGAGGCTAGAGGTTATTGCTGGTTTTCAGATAGCGTCACAACATTCTATAGGCCAATAATATTTAACACAGATGGGTTTTTTAGTTTTTATTGTTAAATAGTGAGTTCTATGGTCTAGTCACAAGTTGAAATGATCAGGGTCAATATGTGTGGATTTACATATTGGACATTTCAAGCCAAAGCACAATAATCAATATTCAGATCTGGCTCTTGCCCCATGACATCGTCACATTCTAGTATCTGAAAGTCAACAACAGAGGTGGATTTGCAGCTGAGGTCCATATTTGGAATTATGAACACAAGTATCATAGCAACCAAAGAGCCAATCTGCAGGCGGTTTAAGGTTACACCCCTCCCACTAGTTTGACAGGGAGCAGGTGCTTAGCAACACTGTCAATCAAACCTGTTGCTAGTGGGAGCAAAAGAAGAAGCTGGATTTGTCTGTTATTAATGTTCATATCTTGATTTACAGACACAACAGTGCAATAAAAACACCAGGATGTAGAGAGGGTTAATACAAACATTTTAAGACCAAAATGACGAGCCTGACAGCGGGATTTACTGAGAGAGGGGCCACAGTTTTTTCAATACAAAGTGAATTGGAGCCAATGGAACAGGAAGCGCACCCACCCATTCCTGTGTGGAATACTGTGGGTAGCAGGTAAGTTATGTCCATTTACATATACAGTCTATGGTTGCAAAACCTCCATGACTATAACCTCTCTAGCTCTCACATATGATAAACAGTAACTAATAGCCAACAACAAATCATCAGCACCACTTGATCAATAAGCTCCAGCCCTGTCGGTGCTCTCCGAGGAGTCGCGCAAATGTCACGTGGTCAAATACGCTTCGAAACTTTGCTCCTTTCATAAAATACGCGCCACATGTGACCTGTCAGCACTGATGGGCCGCACAGCGCACTACACGGTATCGGATCATTTCCACGTTTGCATCACTTTGTTTTGTGTGTGCGGCTCCAAGAGGAACGTACGGATACATGTGGAGAGAAGAACGTGCGAAAATGCTTCGGCACACTATGCACAGATCAAAACAGGGCCGACAATGATGATCCTTCTATGTGGTAAAGCAAAGAACAGGTCACCGGCAGCCGCACCTACAGAAGCCCCAGCTGAGGAGAACTGGGCCCGCGGGGCGCTGGGCTGTGCGCAACATGAGAGTCTGACGCAGCTGTGGGAGCGAGATGAAGACTGTGGTGGTGATCACCGGGCAGCTATATAAACGTTGAGCTCCAAATGAACCGTTAACTTTGGGACACAGTCTGTACCTGGTCATTTTGTTTAGAATAAAGTAGAGGGAGGGATAGGAAAAAGAAGCAGAGGGAGGGACAGACAAACCAGCAAACTGCAACCTGCTGATATCACTGTATAAAAAATACAGAAATTATTTTGAAGTTGCCAGGCAAACAGAATGAAACAATGTGTGTGAGGGAAAAGATAATTATAGACTATTTTTGCCTGTAAAATCTCAAATATTTAAAATGTACCTAAGAATGTAACTGAATGATTCTCTTATTCGACTTCTGTCCAAAAATATGTGGGTGCATGGTTTTATAATTCAAACTGAAGACTGAGGAAAGATCCAAAATACATTATGGATGGTCATATTGTTTTTGTCAATAAAAAAATAAATAAATAAATAAAGCAAAGAAAGACCTAACCCCTAACCTTGCCAGCAAGATTCTCATGCTTTTTTGTGAGTCCACAAACTCTTGAGAATCCATCTTGTTCAGCTCCGGCTGAAATGTTTGCATTTGATATGTCCCACATCAGACTGGCCAATCACAGAGCACCACTGTTGTTGGGGCAAGTCCAGGCCGAACAGACCAAAACTAAAATGGTGATGCTGACAAACATACTTAAGCATATTTTAGCTGAGATGCAGACTTTTTTTTATTTTTTTTTTTAAGGGTAGAGACATGTACTACTGAGCATTTGCAAGCGAGTAAGATATCTGTGCTTTTCTCACAAATGGATTTAGCAAAAGTTAGATTTTTGGGTTTGTTCTGCTGTTGCGATGCTTTGGCCAAAGTGCAAGTATTTGTTTGGTTCTGATTCTTTTCAGTGAGAGCCATCCCAGATTGATGTATAGAACTCAGTTCAAAGGGTACATACAAACATGCATACATACATACACACACACACACACACACACACACACACACACACACACACATACACACACACACACACACACACACACACACACACACACACACACACACACACACACATACACTGTCAATGCACACATACACATACACATACACATACACACACACACACACACACACACACATATATACATACATATCAATCTGTTGAGAGCCAGGTTAAAATAATAATAACTATAGGGAAGCTTAAATATTTTAGCTTGCTTGTTGTATGTACAGCCTATTTATCCTCCAGGAGTGACTTGTTTAGAGAGCTGTGGATGCAGCCATGTGCCCATGCAAACATTGTGTCCCATTTATTTTAATGAAGCAGCCACATGAAAACATGAGAAACACAAACATCTAGAATAGTCTACTATGTTCACAGTCAACTGTACTACAGTGACTGTACTACAGTCATGATCTCATGCCTTTCCTTGTGAGGCAAGCTATGCATTGTCTGTTTAAAAAGGAGATGTCGCTGCTCAATCAAATCAAATATACTTTATTGTCCCAAAGGGAAATGTGCCAAGGGCGAACAACTGCATAATAACAATACACAGATTTAACTGTGAGTACTGCCTTAAGCTAAAATAGTCTATTTCATTATAGCACTAAAGTGCTGCAGTTTTAAAAAGTGCGTTGGTGCTTCACCTTAACCATGTCCATCATTAAGCATGATGGACATGGCTAAAAAACGTGCCCTGACTTGTCCATGTAAAGTAGGGACACATAACCTGGAACACAGACATGGATTGTACTCAGTTACATTTACTCAGTTACATTTACTTTAGTGACTTTAGTAAGAAATTGTATTTTCCATAGTACTTTTCTAGCAGCATACTTTTATTCCTGACAATATAGTGTAATATTCCTAATAATATTTTTTTGAAGTATCTGTACTCTTACATGAGTAAAAGTTTTGCTTACACTTCCCACTGTGAGTAAATCTACAAACGACAAAAGCTTTTATGTTGATAAGGGCGACATGGCTCAGTGAGGACATGGTCTCCCAATAAGGGCGACCCTGATTGGTCTCCCAACCAATGTAAGGAGGATCGAGCCACCCACATTGCCTAGTATGAAAGTGGTGTGTGTGCGAATGATTGGTGGTGGTCGGAGGGGCCGATGGCGCAAACTGGCAGCCTCGCTTCCGTCAGTCTACCCCAGGGCAGCTGTGTGTACAATAGTAATTTACCATCACCAAGTGTGGACTCTTACATGAGTAATGACTTCAGTGTAGCGCTTTGAGAGGAGTTTCTATAAAGCGCATTACAAAAATGTAAGGCATTATGATAATATTACAGTATTTTCTGGAAGTCGCACTTTTTTTCATAGTTTGGCCAGGGGTGCGACTTATACTCAGATGAGAATTTTATGTGAAATTGTTATAATATATGATTTCACATATAAATCATCTTCGTTACTGTCACACTGACAACAGCGTGAGGGCAGTACGGCAGCCCTCTACCTCCAGAGTGGTGCTTCATCTATTTCTGGAGCAGGTGGAGTTGTTCAGCAGCGACACCGAGGATGAAGAATTCAATGGATTTAGTGATTTGGAGTGAGATCGAGAGTAAACTTGTTTGCTTGTTTTTTTATGTGTTAGTTATCTGATTAACTGTTAATATCTTACGTTAACATACCAGACACGTTTTCAGTTCACTGTCTATGCTTCATGTAGCTGAATGAATATGTTTTATGTAAGGGTTGATTATACATGTTACAGTTTATTGTTTTTTTTTACCACTAGATGGAGCTGGTGTGTTTGTAATACCTGTAAGAAAATTTACTTCACTTTTCTTTTAGACAATTCCTATTTAATTTCCTCTTATTTATTCCCCTTCATTTATAAAACCATAAAGGTGATATTTTTCATTTGGAACAATATTGTAAATGTTTAGTTCATCATAAGTCTAGTTTAAGGTCACAAAAACTACTTCCTGTTTTCTGGTGCAGCCTTTTACACCAATGTGAAGTCTTACCCGACACAGCACTATTTAAGAAACCACTGAAAAGTAAAATATAAAGTTTTTGGTTCACTGGTTTGTTTACTAGGGGCCAAAGTGGTTTGTATATTTCATGTTCTTGTGCAGTTTTGTGAGTTTATGTGACATGAGCCAGAGCTTGTTATATTTGATGTGTTTGTTCTACGGTGTGAACTGTGATGAAGTAAGACCACAGTAAACATCAGTGAAAAGACTCTCGTGTCTCTCGATGTTGTTTATGTGTTAAGTTAGCGAGCTGTACTGCTATTTAGCCGGTTGTTCTCTATTTGATTGTTGTTATTATTATTATAACTTTAAGATAAAATGTCTGTTCTTGGTCTCGGATTTTGTAAAATAAATTTCCCCCCAGAATGAAACTTATAGTCCAGTGCGACTATATGTTTTTTTCTTCATTATCATGCATTTTTTCACTGGAGCGACGAAGAATATGGTAATTTATTTGAAAATAGATGTTTTTTGCACCACTCCTTTAGATATCTTGTTTTTCTCAATTTTGTGTTTATAATTTGGAAAATACCAGATTTCGAGCATTATTTCATGAATGATTTGCCCTTCCTATTACATTAACTTCAAATTATATTATAGAATGTCCCGCAGTATGGCTTTATGGCATTGCACTTACCAATGCTGTCGGTCTGCATGTAGCACTTGCCGGACATGCAGTACCTCCACAGCCCCTGGTGAGCAAAGCTGCCCGAGAGCCGATACTGCATCCAGTAGTCTGTGGCTGTGGACACCACCAGCAGGATGTTCCCCACAATGGCACAGAACAGGCCCCCTCCCATGAAGCTGTACATCATGAGTGACGTGATGACAGCCGACAAGATGCGACGCACTGCGAAGAGGCGAAACATAACAAGGGTTAGTGCTGACATGGTTAATATTTCATTGGACAGTTTTGGTTATTCAATATCCAAAAGCTGTTGAAAGCATCACGATTCCCTCGTTTATACAGTGGTGGAATGTAATAAAGTAAAAGTAGTAAAGTATAAACCTAAGTATACATTTTAAGTATCTGTACTTTATTTGAGTACTCTGTAAAGAGGATACTTTTTACTTTTACTTCACCACATTTGAGAGAAGGTATCTGCACTTTCTACTCCACTGCAGTATTTTTATTATAGCTTGAGGCGGGCTGAAAAGGCTGAGGGGTTTATTTTTAACATGTTCATAGTTCGAGCAAAGACAAATATACAAATAAAAACAGCAGAAAAATCTATTGATTAAATATATTGATTCTGTTGAACAAAATTCAGCACAAGTCTTTATCAGAATCACTATATTTGAAGCTTTATTACATCTCAAAATCTGCACGAAATACTTTAACTTTTTACTCTTAAAGTTCATTTTTAAAGGGGTACTTGAATACTTTTACCTAAGTAGATTTTTTCATGTGATACTTTTACTTGAGTATTTAATTTATCTGGTATCTGTACTTTCACTTAAGTAACTGAAATGAGTACTTCATCCACCACTGCTTTTATATACTGTAATGCATTATTGAACACAATTTCTATCAATAAATAACACTGCTAAAGTTACAGTTTATAATTATATTTTAATAAGTGTTAATAAAACATGAATGAAGAACGGACAGTAGAATAGTATATTATGATGATTCAGGCTTTAAACTTACTTTTCGGGACCTCCTCTACATCACAGACACTTCTACAATGGGGCTTCTCATTTGCGACCGCCTCTACATCGCGACTCTCCCTACATCATGCCCGTTCTTACATTGTGACCTTACATCACCTCTCCTCTCAATCATGGGCTCCCCTACATCATGCCTGCCCTATCTACATCGCAACCTTCCCTCTAAACCGCAACTTCCCCTAATGACCCCCTCTTATTCGCGACCACACCTACATTGCGACCTCCCCCTCATTTGTGTCCTCCCCTTACATCATGATCTCCCCTACATCACGACCCATCCCTACATTGCGACCTCCCCTCTAAATCGCAATATCCCCTTTCCTGATCTAATAACTGCCACTGCTAGACCTCCCCTTCAGTCGCGATCCCCTTATATCGCGACCTCCCCTACATCACGTGTTAATACATTGCAATGAAGAACAATCGCGACTTCCTCTATATAGCAATATTATGATCCCCTTCAGGACCTCCCTATAACTACTCCCTCTTAATTGGGACCTCCCTCTACATCACAGACACTTCTACATTATGGATGCTTCTCATTTGCGAACGCCTCTACATCGCGACTCTCCCCTACATTCATGCCTGTTCCTACACTGTGACCTCCCCTACGACCTCTCCTCTCAATCGTGGGCTCCCCTACATCATGCCTGCCCTCTCAATCGCAAACCTCCCCTCTCAGTCGCGACTTCCCCTCTCAATTGCAACCTCCCCTCTCAGACGCGACCTCCTCTGTCAATCGCGACCTCCCCTCTCAGTCGCGACCTCCCCTGTCAATCGCGACCTCCCCTACACATCACGACAGCCCCTACATCAAAACCTCCCCTCTCAGTCGCAACCTCCCCTGTCAATCGCGACCTCCCCTACATCACGAACTCCCCTACATTGCAACCTCCCCTCTCAATCGCGACTTCCTCTATATCGCGACCTCCCCTACATCACGACCTCCCCTACATCATGACGTCCCCTACATCATAACCCTCAATACACTGCGACCTCCCCTCTCAATCGGAACCTCCCGACTCAATCGTGACCTTCCCTACATTGTGACTGCCCCTTCATCACAACCTCCCCTCTAAATCGCAACCTCCCCTACATCGCGACCTCCTCTATATCACGACCTCCCCTACCAATCGAGACTTGCCCTACATCGCGATCTCCCCTATATCACGACCTCCCCTACATCGAGACCTCCCCTACATTGCAACCTCCCCTCTCAATCGCGACTTCCCCTTCATCACGACCTCCCCTACATCATGACCTCCCCTACATCACGACCTCCCCTACATCACGACCTCCCCTACATCACAACCTCCCCTACATCGAGACCTCCCCTACATCGAGACCTCCCCTGCATCACGACCTCGCCTACATCACAAACCTCCCCTACATCGAGACCTCCCCTACATCGAGACCTCCCCTGCATCACGACCTCGCCTACATCACAACCTCCCCTACATCGAGACCTCCCCTACATCATGACCTTCCCTACATCACCACCTCCCCTACATCACCACCTCCCCTACATCACCACCTCCCCTACATCACAAACCCCCTACATCACGACCTCCCCTACATCACGACCTCCCCTACATCACAACCTCCCCTACATCACAACCTCCCCTACATCGAGACCTCCCCTACATCACGACCTCCCCTACATCACAACCTCCCCTACATCGAGACCTCCCCTACATCACGACCTCCCCTACATCACAACCTCCCCTACATCACAACCTCCCCTACATCGAGACCTCCCCCTACATCACGACCTCCCCACACATCACAGCGGTTTACGGTTGTTTTCATGTGTCATATGGCTCTTCCAAATTTCACTGCTGTATGACCCCCCCCCATTGACATTTTAAGTGACCCCTATGGGATAAAAATGTAGAGCCATTTTTACATCATGTAAAAAATAATACATTTTTCACTAAGATTATTCACACTGCCAATTATTGTGTGTTTTGGTTAATGTTTAGTGATTCTTTCTCTGTTCATTGCCTGATTTGAGTCACAGCGCTATTTACTTGGGCGGTTTGGATGACCCTTCAACAAAAACTGTAAAAATTAGAGCATGGGTTTAATGATGATGTTTAATGATGATGTTGTCTGACAGGTGAGGCAAATTTCAACCCAGGCAGACAAAGCATTTACGTGTAACATTTTCTTTGCACACCTGCTGGTCAACTGAAAAATACCCCATATACATCATTTTTTGCATCTTCTCATGCATAGAAATGAGATAATGTTGACGTTTCACATAAAGGGTAGGGCGTGCTGTAGTGTACACTGGTCACATGATTATTTGTCCATTACATTCAGGAAATTGCAAATTTGAGCTCTCCAGGCCAATGTCCATGGTCGTGAGAAGCCACTGAATAAACAGGAAACTTAAAAAAATGGCTGATAATTTAATTTTACTAACTCTAGATGTAGTTTACAAAATTTGAGCTCATTCGGACCAAAAACCAACGACTAGTTCCCAGTCAAAGTGGCGTTGAAATTTCAATCCAATATGGCCGACTTCATCATCGGGCAATGCTTCAGTTCATTTTTAGGCTTGTTTCATGGAACTCTATCACTGTTCGAAATTCTGTGAGGTTATGCCAACATTTTTCTGTCCCCTCTCTCACAGGGGTCCACTTCTACGTGGAGTGTATAAAAAAATGTATAAAATGAGCATCAGATGCCCATTTTACACATTTTTTTTTTTTTTTGTCAGGCCAATCAATTTTATACCCCATGTGCGACTTTTCATCAATGTTCAGGGGCTTGGAAAAAATACAAAATAAACACATAACCAAGAATGCCCCTCACCAGTTACACTTTCACTGGCCACGTCCAACTGAGCCTGAATCATTTTTAATAAATGACTTGATTATTTAGAATTAAGTCTTTTTTATGCCTTATTTAAGCCATGGTATTACTTTTTTGCCCAAAAAATACTGGAATATAAACATGTTTTTTGTATTTGTTTGTGGCACAGAAAAACAGAGGAACAACGTGCCTCTTTACTCAGAGCAGGCTTGCATCTCCACAAACCTGACTTTGAGTCTGAATTTGGCCAAGAGGAGGTCCTCTTCCTGCTTGTTTCCATGGAAATGCTTTTTTTTGGCTATAATCTTCCACAATATGGCATAAAATGCATCTCAATGGAGAATTTTCTGAAATATGTTTTTTATTTTCTCTTTCCATGAAATCATGCAGGTGACGTTCCAGTCAGATACATACTGTACCTTTAAAGCCAATGTGGTAATTAGAAAATGTAATCCATTGATAGTTCAAGTTCAAGTTTAGATTTCATCAGGCTATGACGTTGAAAACAGCAGGATCAGTGTGACAAAGCAGTAGTTAACAAAAGTTTACAGAAACAATTGCATGAAATAAATTGTTGGAAAGTCTTATTATAATGAAAACCTGTAGCTAGTAGCTAAATCTGGTACAAATCATATTTTCTTTTGTGAGATTAATGAATTTGTACATGGTCCCTGACAAATAAATAATGCACTAAACTAACTAAACTGTCATTTTTTTCCCATACTCCATTTCAGATTACCGCGGCCATCCTTATAGTCTGGATCGTCTTACCTGAAGTGGCGAGGATTACCCAACCCTCTTAAGGAAAGTGTGAACCGGGTGCAGGCTTGGAGTGCGCCCAGCGTCAAAGAGAGCGCCCTAGGCTGGATTCCAAAAAGTTATCCCCTCCACTTTCTGTCGATGGAGGCAAAATCCTTTAAAACCCCACGCACTTGAGCTGGAGGGCCCGGGGGCACGTGACTCTTTGACCAGAGGACCACACAGGGGCGCGGTGTGGGGCCCGGGGGGGGTGTCGTGGCAATAGTGGAGAGAGAACTAAAAATGTACCTAAATGTACTTAATGACATGTAAAAGCACTGCTGCCAAAATTGTACTCTGTATGTTGCCCTCATAGTGTAACATTACTATTGTACTGCAAAATTCACAAATACACATGAAAAATGTTACGCAAAGTACATGTTACTTGTTACATTTTATCACAATTTTAGCAATATTTCATATCAGTATTTTATAGAAAACTTGACAAACTAATCTGACTTAAGTTGTTTTAAACAGAAATTCATGTGTTCTCTGAGCTCTGGCCTTTTTTTCCCCCATTTTTCTTTTGTTTTTTAGTCTGGCGTACAAGCTTTCACATGGAAACAACAAACTACCAACTTGCAGCCATGGATTTATATGGGACATTGTAATTTCAAAGGCCGTATTCTCAAAATGCATTTTTTAACCATATAAAGGATCACCTAGTATTTATATACACAAAACTTTTCAATCTTGTACTGTAGTTCCAATCTTGTATTTGTTGATATCTAATTCCAAGCCTGATTTATTGAAGTTAACTTATTAAAGTGTACTTAAAAAAAATTGGTGAAAAATTCAAAATTACTCAAATACTCTCCAAAATCCTCTGTGTATTTTTTCGAGCCTAAACAAAATGAATTGTTGTTGTGACAATTTTTGCACCTAAAACGCTTTTTTTTGTTATTGACCTGCAGTGTCTCACTTAAAAATTTAACAAATTACAATTACATGGCTAGAAGTATACTCAATTATAAGTAAAAGTTTAAAAAGCGACTAAAAAAGTACAATTACGCAAAAGAAATCTACTCGATAACAGTAACATGAGTATTTGTAAGTAGTTACTTTCTACTTCTGGGTTGTGGGGTGGGTGGATTAGATGGTTTGGTTGGAGTTATAGGTCCCTGAACACGGCAGGACACTCTATACTTGCCAAGTTTGTTTCTTTATCGTGACGTGGGGCTTTGTTTTTTAGCCTTGATCCTAAGTAGCACTTTCACAACATAAAAGAGGTGATTTTAAACCTTTTTCAGTTCTGTTAATAGACTCAGTACTGACCATATACAGTCTCTAGAAATGACTGAAATACACACTGTCACTGTTATAATGACGTCATTGGTGTTAAATATCCTAATAAACAAACATCTCATCTCATTAGCACTCACTCAGTCGTGACCTCGATGAAGTTGCACTTAACTTTTAACTAGTTGCCTCTATTTGGGGACTCTTTTTGTAGGGCTTGAGTCACTTTTTGCTCTCTGAAACCCTGACAGCCCTGGGCTCCGCTGTGGGCCGCTCTGTTGTTCTATGAGGCATTCTGGAAGCTGTGGATGTGCCGAGGCTTGCAGTACTGCTTCAGTCAATGGAACGAGCTGAGAGTGCACTTTGATTCAGTGTGGTCAGTAGGACTCATGCAGGTTACTGAGCACAGGTCTAATGCAAGCCAATTTATTAAAGCAGAGAGGTATGGTGGACTGAAGAGTGAAAAAGCAGACGGCATTGTAATAACAGCCATATCACCTGTAGTATCATGTGCAACACTGTAAACACACTCCTGAAGAGGCATTTTGGCACATTTCTGTTGGATAGACAAAGTATCTTCTGATTTTCAAAATACCCCCAAAAATATTTAAACACTGATTTGTGCCACCCCTTATTTGCACCTATATAAAACAATGAAATATGTTCCTGTCACGTTGTTAAGATCAAAGCATAGTCTATGTATGACTGTCCACTGTTGATCCACTCTGATTCATCATCCATGGTAGACAAGTCCAAGTTTTTGTTTGTGTTTTTTTGTCAGACCCCTGGGGGGGCAAGGGGGGGCAAGAGGCACATTACATTGTACATTATCATTGATTACCTTGTACGTTGTGACGAAGTTTCTAAATTTGCAAATGTTGGACCAGGTCATTTCTATTAGTGACAAGACTAGTGGTCTTTATTTGTTTGCTACACGGACTGGTGTTTTAAGAAGCTTTTTAGTTCACTGACAACTAACACCACCCTCTGGAGGCTATCTTGTAGAACTACCGCAAATTCAAGATCATTCAAAAATTGGTTGATAGAAACAAAGTTACAGTGGCTACAGTGAAAATACTCAAGCCTGAGAGACGACATATCGACAATAGTATGTTGGATATTGAAAGGGATGTGAGTAAATCTAGAAAGGGAAGTAACAAGATTTATTTAATGTGTTTATTAAATAGTGACCATTTCCTTTGACAGTATAATAGTTCATTTTTCATTAAATTATTAACAGTACAATAAATACAAAAAGTTAACTTAGAATAAGAGTGTTTACATACAATATTGCTTTATACAGTGGTAGCGACTCTGACAGGAGGCGGCGGCACAAACACGGGCAGACTCCCGGACTGTTCAGAAGGGGCCTGCGAGAAAAAAAAATCTTAGAATGCAGACAATGTACAGAATAATCCAAGTGTCCTTTGGTAGTGTGATACCTTGTGTAAGCGGTTGTAATCTGGGTTGTAATTACTTAGACCTGCAACCATTCGGATGTTGTTAGAGGCCAGTTCTGCTTTGCTCTTCACACCCTTTAAAAAGAAGTAAAAGATAAAAAATCCTAAAAGTTTTAACAGAATTTCTATTACTAATATTGAATTATATTTCCAATTCAGTTCATTTTTGTATTGTCCAAAATTCCAGCAGTTGCCTCGCAGGGCATAGCAAAATTGTTGATTTAACCAACATAAAGTAAAAAATCCAGGACAAGTTTGTAAAAGTACCAGGTCTAGATGTTGGATATCTCAAGTTTAACGAAAAATAAATTCTATTTCTATCTCGTAATGTATTCTAATTTTCCAGAGGGCGCCACTGAGCCATTCTGCAACATAGATTCATGGCAACATTATTACATTTGAGCCGATTTCTAATTTTGTGTTTTAGGGCTTTTTTTTTTCTCTCAGGAGCGATTTTCTTGGCGTAAAGGAATAATAATGTTAATAATAATGATGATAATAATAATAATGATGATAATAATAATATATTTTTTTTCCTCTTAAATCTTTTATGCTTAAACAATAAAAGTTAGAATGATGGGACTTCCCGTCACACCATTATGAAGAGCCTCTATTTAAATTCTTTCACAATTTCATAACATATATATTGGCTTTCATGAGTGTTTTTTTTATTTAATTTGACGGAGGTGCTATAGAGTCATCTTAAAAGATAGAGCCCTGATTTGCAGGTCATTAAGTTCAGCTCAGAAATGTGCACGAGCGCTTCATTGGGTCTATTCAAATCTGACAATGTTTGCGAAACACAGAATTTTTTTAGTTTTTCAAAAAAATTATATCTTGCTGAAAAATTACTTGATAACCTTTTATTGCACATGGGTTTTGTGTCTTATGGCCAAGTTTTTTTTGCGTTTTTGATGAAAATTGTTGGAGGTAATGTCAAAAGATTATGATGAGTGATGATGATTTTGTTAATCCTGGGTTTAATCCAATATGGCCGACTTCCTGTTTAGTTTAGGGCGGAGCCATAATATAATTTGCACAAATTTTACTGTAATGATTTGTAATAAAAAAAATAATAAAATGTATAAAAGTGGCATAAACTAGTCCTGGATAATGTGAACCAATCTCACCTTGTCCGTTGTCACTGGATACCTGGCCTGCTCACCTGAACAAAGGAACGTCACATTACGCAGATATTTTAACCATACTCTGTTGACTCAAACGCTCTTGTACTCACTGTCATCGCATCGGGAGATCAGGAGGTAGATGAGTCCGATCAGTATCAATAGCAGAATGATCCCCCCTGGAATACCTGCAGCTATCCCAGCGATGGCCGACCCACTCAGCCCTTCACCTGGGAGCAGAAAATCAAGTTAAACACAGGGCCGCTTTACAAACTAATGATTGTACTAATAACTTGAATATAGAGTGAAAAGGGTTGCATAGTTTGGATGAAAAGTTTTGTTTTTGTATAGTTGGACATCTGAAAACATTTGGGATAAAAAAAATAAATAATAATAATGGAAATTCTGTGCTGATCTCTATTGTACAGTGTGTCAAAATCTATTTTTAGAAAGCTGTCTGACTTTAAAATTGACATGCAAATTTATTGTTGAAAATTGATTTGCCTGGATATGTAACAAAATAACTTCATGCAAAAGTATTTTAGTGAGAATTCTTTCTTCTTTTTTCTCTTCATTAAACATACAAAAAGTTAAAGATTGAAGTATTTTATTTCTATGTATTACCAGCTAACACATAGCATATTTAGATGAGCATGTTTCCTTTTATTGCTTTGAAAATACTATATTTACAGAAAGCAATGAATTAAGAAGTTTCCCTCTGGCCTCTGCACTAAGTCACCCCCCCGTCAGTGCTATCACAACACAATCCCACCAGTAAAATCACTGGACATCGCATCAGTTTGTCAAATTGTTGTGCTCTTGCAGGCTTGTGGGCTAAGAATTGCACAGAAATTTGCAGCTAACTGTGAAAAGGTTTAAAGAGAGTCCGAGAGAAAGCCCTAAATTACTGAAGCATTTACAAATGACATCGAGAAAGCTCTTTAGGCAGGTTTTGAACAACATTACCACCTGTTAGAAAGCTCAAACAACTTGATTTTACTTAGTATCACCTCTTTAAATTGAGACACAACAAAGACTAAAATAAATTCCATTTCTATAGTTATATGACCTCCTTATATGACCTCCCCCCGCTCATCCATAAGACAAATTTACATATTTAGGGAGTAAAATGGCCCAAATCTCATGCTTGAAAAAATCTGTTTCTCTCACTCGAATAGAAATGCAAAACCAAAACACACAAACACAACATAGTCATACCAGGGCCGACTCGTAGTACTTTGGATGGCTCCCCATCTGTGAGGCGGGCTTTGGGGATGATTCGAAACTTGTACCTCTCCTCGGGGTCTAGGGGTAGTATGTCCGCTGATCGAGCGGAGCCAGGCTTCTGCTGAATGGTGCGGAATGAATTTGACCGACTGGAGCCCCTGGAGATATTTTGATTTGATTTTGAAGGCACGAGATCAGGCCCCTGCATTTGAATTTCGAACCCTGTAAGAAAATCACAATGTTATGGTTAATACTGGATCAGATGTAGAGTGAAATAGAGGCTAAACTTTCTAGAGTGGCCATGAAGTGAATGTGATACAAGGTTAATGTATTCAAACAAATGTAACTTTACTTACTCATCAAGATGTTTATCATTCAACAGAAAGCAGAATGACCAAATGTTCTAATGCTGAAATCCAGTTGGTTTAAACCTAAAAGGACTCTCTCTGATCTGAATTGTCACTACCTAAACCCCAGCACCTGCAGCCAACCATTAACCAGTGCTAGTGCAGCCTCTGCAGCTCAGTCAGTGAATTTTGGAGGTTCTTAGTTTTCAAATGAGACATGGCCTGTCCATATACTGAAAAACTTGTATGTGTGTTTTTATATGCACGTTAAGGAACTGGCAACCCAGGTTCAGTTGTGATTTTGTTTTCAGCATCGGTAATGCATCAAATGTCCAGAAGAGGGAGCCCAAACAGGCCTCTTTGGACAACGGACTGAGAATCCCCTATAATCTGGTGTTCACATTTGTTATATTCATGTATCATGTCTGCTGCATTTCATTGTACCAATCAAATAAATAAACTGTGTGTGTGTGTGTGTGTGTGTGTGTGTGTGTGTGTGTGTGTGTGTGTGTGTGTGTGTGTGTGTGTGTGTGTGTGTGTGTGTGTGTGTGTGTGTGTGTGTGTGTGTGTGTGTGTGTGTGTGGTGTGTGTGTGTGTGTGGTGTGTGTGTGTGTGTGTGTGTGTGTGTGTGTGTGTGTGTGTGTGTGCCAGACATGTTTTTGATAAAGGAAGAAATAGTTCATGAGTAAAAGTCTAAAAAACGGGGCTATGCCGAATTAACCACTTTTGCCTCTTTGCTCGTAGGTGTTTGCTCCGGTGATGTTATAACAGTCTATTCCACAGTATGGAATTAAACATGTGTATCTTGTATTATTCAATTGCATGTCTTTTCTCATACATTCAAACCGTGAGTGGGCTCGCCTCTTCATTGAACTGAAATTTGAACTATTGCAGTCACCTTTTTGTATCCACATAGGTAGATGATTGAAATGCCACATTATGGAACATTGTGGGGTAAGCAATAACATCTTTATGGGGACAAGCAGGTGGCAGACACACTTTTTCTGCTAATACTGACTTAAAGGTATTACAATCGCAACTGAACCTGGGTTGCCAGTCCCTTAACCTGCAGATTAAAGACACATACATGTTTTTCTCATTCTCACGCTCCAGCAGAGGCTCTGATTAAAGATAAATAAGACATCATGACCAATGTTTTTGTAATCAAGAATAAATCAGTATTACAATTGTTACAGGTAAAAGTTATATTTAATTTGAACATGACAGTTAGGCCATGTTTATAAAATGAAAATCTTACACACAGGTTTTTTTTAACAGAGAAGAAATGACATGACATTTGCACTACCGGCTCTGTTTCCCAAGTCTAACTCTCAGTTTTGTTTGCGCCCCTATACTCTCAGGATGTTTCCATTATCAACATCCCTCCTCACTTCTGCTGACGGCCACAGATTTAGAACCAGTTTTCTCAGTAGATAAACCTGTGTCCATGAATCAGCTTAACTATACTCAGCAATACCCCCCAGGATCTCACGAGCCCCTCACCTGTAACAACAGAAGTGGGCGGGACTTCCCAGGTCAGGGTGACGACTGTACCCTCCTCGTTGCTGAGCAGACTGGAATCGGAGATGGTGGGTGCTGCAGACAGAGGGGAGAGGGAGGCTCAGAGCGGACTGTAGAGCTTTGTATAAAAGGAAAGAGAAATCTCAGGTATTACTTAGGCCCCAGTCAGAGGCCCCATTGTTTCTATGTGACCAGCAACGCCAGCTTTTTAAATTACAAGCACCGAGCAACATGATCCTAAGGAGATGACCGTCTGCATTAGGACAGTGATGAAGTCAAATTAAAGCCCCACCGTGTAACATTTTAAGCCAAAAGTCTGGACTATAAAACAGAAAATAACATGCATTCTTACTGTGAGTAGGCTTGCATCTCCACAAACCTGACTCTCGTTTGGTTTGGAGGAAGGTCTTCACCTGTTTCCATGGAGATGTTGGTTATAATCTTTCACAGTATGGCATAAAAGTTATCTGTCTTCATGGAGAATGTTGCAAAGTATTGTTTAAACTTTCTGTTTCCATGGGATCCTGCTGGTGATGTGCTACCTCCAGAAAGTTACACGGTGTTGCTTTAAACTAAAACAGTGGAAGAAAAGAACCTAACCTTCATTTCAGTGTAGTAAGCGCCTTCATTCAGACACAGATACATAAAAGCAGTGACTTACCAGAACCCTGTCAGAACTGAAGAAGTTATTTGGACATTTTGCTCTAAAAAAAGCTTTGTCCAGTCGATAGAACTCAATTTTCTTTTACGATACATACAGTTATTACAAAATCTGTCTGTGTGGGGAAAAAAAATATCAAATAGAACCATACCCAGTAGCTGTATTTGCCGTTGCTGGACTCCCAGGGGGTTGCGGCAGAAGCAGGTGTAATTGTGGAGGAGGAAGGTGCTGATGTTATAGTCCTGGATGGTGAGCTGAGTGGGGCTGATGCTGTGCACTGATCCAGTACTCACTGCCTCTGTGCCTCTGAGCCAGGACACCACGGACGTCGGCACCGCGGCGCTCACACAGCTTATGGTGACACGGATCTTACCCTCCGAGTTCACTCCAAACTTCAGAGAGGGCAAGAAGGGCACCGGGGGGCCTGCGTCGCATGAGAATGTGCAAATGAATGAATTAAAGGAGAAAAAATGAAATAAAAGAAAATTAAGATAATCATATTGTCACACTAAAGAAATACATACATAAATAGATTAAATAAAATAATTGGGGATAATAATTTTCACAAAGAAATAAACAATGAGAAGTATTATTTTCATGGTAAAATGGTTCTCTATAAAGTAGAACAAATTAGGTATGGTAAACCTATACAATTAACTTGTATATTATTTAATGAAAAAAATAACAAAATATTGCACCATTTAGTAATGCCTAGGCACATTCGAAAAAGGGCAGTCATAACAAATTTTGGGAGAGAACAGTTAAGTCTTTTTGCAGCTAATTAAATTAACTTGACACAGTGCAAAAGAAGCATTATACATTTCATAACTCTTTTGTTTCTAAATATTTTTATTTTATTTTTTCAGAGCATTTAGAGCTACCCTTCTGACATTAATATGAGTAAATACAGCACCAAGGAACGAACCCTCATTGTGCAGTGGTACTTTGAGTCACATGGGTCAAATTCAGAAACCCAGCTGTGTTACCGTCGACATTTTAATACCAGAGATGCCCCAAGAGTAAATGCCATTAACGGAATAATAAATGTTTTTCAAAGACAGGGGGCAGTATGTGATCTCCACAGACCTGACTAGTCCTGATCTTAAAGAAAAGGTGTTTGTGAAAAAACCTCAGACAATAAACGACTTAAAAATGAAATGGCGAGGATCAAATAAGAGCCATAAGCCCGGAAATGCTTTCAAATGTTATGTAAAGTGTGTTGGATCGAGCTATTCAGTGAGAAACCGAACATGGTGGACACTTAAAAAACATTATTTTTAGAAATTAGGTCATTTTTACTTCCCCCCTAGTTTAAGTAGTGATAAGTTCAAGTGTAAGTGAACAATTATAACTGTATATATTGGCAAAACTCTCAGAAGGTTCAGTTTAACTACTGATAAAATGTGGTGAGTATAACTTAAGAATTATAGGAGCTATTGAAGATTTAAAAGTGTCAGTGACTTTTGGAAAAAATCTTTGTATAAAGATTTTTTCCAAATATAGGATGTGTTGGAATATTACAACCTTCATTCCATTAAAGTTTTTTTTTTTTTTTTTCTTCAAAACTATTAAATTAGATTTTATTTGTTTGTTTTTATTTGTTTGTTGGTACATCTCAGCTATGGCACCCAGAAAATAAATTTTCACTATACCAAGAACCTTTTTTTTTTTTTTTTTTTTTTACAATGGATTTATCAATTTCACATCAAACCGCTCTCTCTTCTGCGTCTCTTGAGGACCAAACTCACATACTTGCGGTGACGTTGCACATGCCCGGTTGCACTGGGTGGGATGCTGTACAGGAGACGAGAGTCCCATTGAGGCTGTCTGCGGCGCTCATGTTGAGGAATGAGGTGTCCAGGGGCACTGCTGCTGTTGTTCAGTCCAGGGAAAGACACTACGGCCTCTGGGGTTCCTCCCGGCCACGCACACTCGTACTGAAGCTCCACATCAGCCAGGGACCTCACGGAGCACACTGGACTCCCCTTTGGCTTTTCTGGACACAGGGAGGAGAGAAATACAGTAAGTAATCAGATTTTTGTTCATTTCATCCTTGAAATGGACTGCTTCACTCATTGTGTTCAGTTACGTGGCCAGTCAAACAGCTGAAGTACCCAATTATTAGATCAGAGTTTTGGTGTGTGCTTACATGCACAAACATCTGATCACCACAAACATCTGGTGACTAAAAAAGATTCAAATATATCTGGCCAATACTTGCACTTTTTTGCATATCAGCCTTAAATCTCCAGCATAGGCCGGTATTTTGTTTTTACTGGCCTGTTGACAAGGCAAGGTGAGCAAGTTTATCTGTATAGCACACATACTAATTCAAAGTGCTTCACAGAATAAGAAAGACATTAAAAATCACAATACAAACAAATCAAAACACAAATAATCCCAAATACTTATAAAATTAGCATTAAAAGAGAACAGTGCAGAATAAACACCTTTTAGTAATTTGAACCGGACTCAAATGCAACACAAACAGTCAAATGTCCTAGTCAATACAACAGAAAGTGTCCTTTAAACAGGATATTCTGAATATGGTAAATCAGACAATAAACAACTGAGGAATAACATCTTATTTAATATCAAAAATCTCTTCCACTTCAGGGATTCAATAAGGAAACAAGCTGGGAGAATAAACTCAGGAACAGGTAACTCAAACACTTATAAATGCAAGTTCAGAATTACAAAAACAGAGCTTGAGAGTTGCTCTTGGTTGGTCAACAATCTAGTAAGGACTGACAGAACAGAAGCAGTATATATAGACAACCCTGGGCTGATTAGCAAAACAAGAGACAGCTGCAGGAAAAACTCAGAGGTAACAAAAGGAGGGCTGGAAGAGGCTGGAAAATGAAGCTGGACTGGGGATAAACATGTGAACAGGCAGAACTGTGACAGAGCCTGGATTTAAGTTGCCAAAGTAGAAGCTTATCTCACATCTTCTTGATGACTGTTCCGGGTTTTAGCTGCATAAAACTGAAACACTGATTCTCCATGTTTAGTCCTGACTCTGGGCACCAGCAGGAGGCCGGTCCCTGAAGTCCTCAGAGTGAGATGGTTCATATGGCACTAACATGTGGGAGATACTGCCTAAAATATACCCATAAATCTTTATTTGAACGCTGTAGTGCATAGAAATAACTGCACAAAACATGACTACACAACTCTCTAATAGGTTTATGGTAAAAGAGGGATGTGAGAGAGTTTTGAGAGAGTTTCATTTGACAATGAAAAAAAACATATCCACCAATCTGTATCAGTTGGTCAATGGATTTTTATAATAACTGATGAATTTAAAAGACAAAGTACAATGAATTATAAAATAACCATTTCAATCTGTAACAATTTTTCTTTCATTTTGTTTTTGCGACATTAATTTGCCCTTTTTGCATAATTTCCCTTTAAAAAAAACCCGCACAGGTGTGAACAAGCAGAGAGAAATCAGATTACTCACATTACTCAATAAGCTGATTTAACCGCCAATTAACCTGAAGCGCCGCAAGTATTTTAACCTGCTCAACCTCATGGTAAATCTGATGCCATAGCTATTTCTTTTCTTTCTTTATTCTTTATTTGTCAGGGACCATGTACAAATTCATTAATCTTACAAAAGACGAGATGATTTGCACCAGATTTAGCTACAGTACTGATACTTTCCATCTGCAGTCCCCGGGCAGGTGAACACTTTCATATATGTAATTAGAATAAAAATGCTAAATTGATAAGCACAAGTCCTTTTTATATTGTGCATCTCTCAAAATACTATTAAAAGAAGAGCTCTCAACCTACACATGAGTTTGCAGGGGTATGAGCAGAAACATAAAATGGAACAACATAATTCAAAAAAATGCTGAAATGTCTCTTCTTTCTTACCATACACTGTCACTGTCACGGTCTTTTGGCGCATCGCGTTTGTTTGTGCATTGACGACTGCGCAGGTATAGTCTCCATCTTGGCTGGTCTGTACATCAGTCAGGTTCAAAACTCCTTCGTTGGCGTCATTTAAAATTACACCAGCAAACATCCATTTCACAGTAGGAGGTGGAAATCCCACAGCTGTGCACGTGAGAGACGAAGGGAAGTACCGGACACGTAAAACTGCAAGGCTGGGGTCAAAGTAAGTACAGGGTCGTCTGGTCCATCTGTCCAAGAAAAGATATAAACATGAAGGTTCAAAAATGAGTAGAACAAATACCACTAACTAAAAAAATATAATGAATACTGATACTTTTGCAGGAACATTTTAAGTTAACAATAAAGCAAGTTATGTGTCAAACGCCAGCTTCACCTAGTTAAAAACCAAAGCGCTAGTTTTCATTTTTCCTTTACTGTGATAATGAAAGAGCTCCCACAGATGAATGTTGTTGTTGTGTCCTTGAGCAAGACACTTAACCCACGTCACCCCCAGTGTCTCGTACACTGAAGTATGACTATGCGTTTGTGTGTTGAAGGTAGAAAAGTGGTATATAATGCGACTTAGTGACCTAGTTTGAAGTCTTCATTTTTCTCCACAGACTTTTTGAAAAATTATTTTATAAAGAGTTCAAAGGCTCCACGGAGGCTAACCAGCTACGTGGTAACAAATATCTATAATGCGGTTGTTTTAAGCCCAAAAAGCACATTTATAACGCAAGATTCAGCGAAATGTTTTAATGAATTAGCATCTTATTACATTTTAGAAACAGATTTTAAATTAAATTATAGGTCTTGTGGTTATGAGTTACCACAAATGGGAATTTTACTTCCAGAACCGGGGGCGGGCGGTCATTTTTGAACTTTATTGTCAAGGACGAGTGACCCAATCTGAAAATGTAGTGCTCCTCTATCTGAAAATGCAGTGATGAAGTGTATGACTCTTACACAAAACCGTGACAGTTCTGTGCACTGTCACGCTGCTGTAGGGGTTCCTCAGTGTGAGTGTGTACAGCCCCGTGTCCGTCCTGTTTGGAGTTAGGATCACCAGGCTCTTCGGCTCCACAGAGTATTGGGAGTTGGACTGGATCTTCGTGCCTTTAAACAGCCACGTCGTCTCCTGGACAACCCCCCGGGACATGACATACCACAGGGTGAAGTTATCGGGTCCCTCCACCGCTAAGTCCGGCTGCGAGCTCAGAGTCACATTCTCAAACATCTCTGTCAACAAAAATATAGTGCAGATGTTTGTTAAGACCACAGCGACAAAGACACTATAACTATGGGTTGAATAAGGAAAAAAAATCAAACACACAACAATAAGAATTTCACATGAACCAGCAAGACATCATTCATTTTGTGGGGGGCTGTAAAGGGTACTGTTACGTGGGGCCCAAGGCAGGGAGGGGGCTCAGAGGCAACTCATTATCATTTCCTCCATTTGCATTTTTCTACACTTTAATATATTTTAGTTGTAATAAAATGCATTGTGGCTGTGTAAAGTGCTTGTAAGGTATATTTATTTCCACTAAATACAATTATGCATGACATCTGAAGGCCCCGTCATCACTTTTTGGCACATATATACAACACATCAGGGCTCAGACGCTCTTTTTTTTATTATTTGTCTTGGGCAAATGTACATCTTTTCTCTTTACATAGCCTAGGCAGCCACAATCAATGGCAATTTTCTGAAGATCAAAGTCAAACTCAAATGATTACAACATTATTTAAAGACTTAAGCTTGTATGTGGATACAGCAAACAGCACCTGTGACAAATAACACTAAACAGGGTCCATCCTGATGTCCCGGTGCTAAGCATGTGTCCCTCTGCTCCTCTGCCTGCTGCGGGACAGGAGAGAGACGGAGCTGTGACTGCGGAGGATCAAACATACTTCTGCCTTAAACGGCTCCCAGATGCTGTCAAAGAAGTTTGGAGCTTGAAAATTCCTTCTTTCTCCCCAAAAATAGTTGTAGGTGTAGGACTAAAAAAAAAAAATGAAAGCCACAGGTTGTTAAGGCTATTTTCTGCGTATTATTATGCAAACAAACCTCTCACACTGCCTTATAGCCACAGGGGTATTTTGTTTAACCATAATTTCATGTCTACACAGGGTAAAATGTCAATCATAGTATTGCCCCTGTGATTTGATAGAACAGGTGTCAATGTGATTTGTAGGCTAAATTAGGCTCATTACCAATTTTACTAGACATTCATATTAGGATCTCATCAGCTTAAGCTAAATACATCTAAATAGTGTATTTTCTAATAATGCGTTCCCATTTATTGTCAAATTGTGGCTGTATAATATATACACTCCAACACAGAAACACCCTACAAATTAGGATGGATATAAATAGTGAGATTCTGTTCTGTGCAGATACTAGTGATGTCATAGTCCCAGGTGGGGACAATAGCCAGATCTCTTCACTGATTACATTGTGCTTTGCCTGTGCCATGCAATATGTAAATTCACACATACTGAACCTATTAGTGATTAGACCCAAGAACTCAGCAGACCTCATATGTGTTAAATATAATTTGCAGAGATAATTAAACAGGATTTTGTATTAGGGGTCCACCAAGACAGGTATTCAGGGCCCAGAATGTGGTGGTTTTGCCCTGGGTATTACACTTCTATATAATATCAATAGCTAACACATAACTTTCACTTCAGGGCGCTATCACATTACACTCAGCGTGCACACCTCTAATGAAACTACTACACATCACGTCAGATTTGTTACGACGTATTGTTTTGTGTCTTGTTTTTGTATATTTATGGAACATTGCAGAGTGTGGGCATGGGTGACGTAGGTGTGTGGGCTGAGCACTGGCCAGAATGATACTGCTAAATGTAATGAGGGTTCGAGGTAGAGGGAGAAGTCACTAGATTACTCAAATATGACATAAAACCTCTTCACCTCAATTTTTTTTGATGAGGGAACAACTTTATAACATGGTAGAAAGCTCTAAAAAGATTTTACATAACACTCCCTCTTTAAAAAATGTGAGTTTACTTTATTCTGTATAAGTGATATAGTTATATAAGCTATATAAAATGCAAATTAAAAGAAAAGATGTCACATTCCCAACAGCTAAACTGTAAATCTATGAGTTAAATGTCCATGATTGTTGTTTTTATTTGCACAAAATTCAGCTGTACTCAGTTTTCTAATGACACTGATTAAGTTCTTACAAAATGTAGATTTATTTTCTGAAAATGTGATGTGTAAGGTAAGATGAAGTTCACTTTACACTGCAGGGATGTTTACTCAAAGTCACTCATAATATGGATACTGAATACACGTGTAAAATATATGATATAAAGTCACTGGTGAAGCTACATAGATTCCTTCTTCAGTTCAGTATCATGTCAGAATAGTGAATAAACAGGTAAGCTCATGACTGTTGTCTGCAGAATTGTCTTTTGAGTGAATAAACAGGAGTGTGGTTCATCACAGCCCCCAGGCCCACTGCACAAATGTGAGGCACTGAATAATACCACATCTACACTATATGTACAGTAGGTGGAACTGAGCTTTGAGTTTTAAGCTTCAGGAGTGAGTGTGTGTTTGTTTTCTTCCTCTTGTGTAGTAGTAATGTTAATTGATTCAATCTTAAACACAATATTAAATGTTATATTACATTAGTTTTCTGTCACCGGGGATGAATATGAACAGTCTGTACATCGGGGAACATGCAAACTTCATGCAGTAAGTGTGGGAACTGAATAAGAGACTATTTTACTAATACTAAGTGATTAGCTCTAATAACAGTAATACCAGGTCAGATCAACATTTTACACTTACCATAGACAGTGAGAGTGAAGTTTAGTGTGGCTGTGTGCTGTCCAGACTTAGTCATCTCCACACTGTAGATGCTGGTGTAGTCCAGTGTCACGTTCACAAACATAAGGGAGCCGTTGGTGTTGACCCGCAGCACGTTGGACATGCTGGAGTCTATGTCTGGAGGAGTGGTGGAATTTATGGTCCACGTGACCAAAGTGTAAGGGCCTTTCGTCCATTTGATGGCTGGGTTAGTGGCTCCGCTGTAGGACACAGCCAGAGTCACAGTGTCCCCCACTAAAGCACTGTTCTGTATGGGCCCAGCCGCAGTTAGCACCAGCTGACAGAGTGAACCTGCAGAGGCAACAGTGGTTTAAATGTCATGACTTTGTATGAAAGCCATGAACAACTAAAAAAAAAACAAAACAACCCTTATTTCCCCATACAACACCTTCATATGTTGGTATTGTGATCAAATATAGGCTATACCTATTTAAAATCACATGTAATGTAATGATCCCATAAATAGGCTGTAGAGCGGAGGTGTCCAAACTTTTTTTTTTTTTTAATCGAGGGCCACATCTCAAACATATTTGAAGCAGAGGGCCACAGACCGGTGATCAATACAGTGCGGTGCTTTAAACACAGCTTTGACAGAGCCGCTGTGTATTAATAAGGCTTGAAACACAGTCATTTTAGGTCTGTATCAAACTGCAATGTGATGCTTGAGGTTATAGTAGTAGAAACAGTTTAATTTGCTGTTAAAAGTACTGCTTATGATCAATTGGGCCAGTTCTGCAGGAGGCCTGAGGGGCAATAATTCACGTCATTAAACCCTTTTTTTTCATCATGGTGGATTTGGTACATCAGTATATCAATATGGGATGGATCATACTACAGCCACATCACGAGTAAACTGTTTATTTGAAGATTTTAATCCTTCAAAGCTTATTAAACAGACACAAGTAATTGGCTATACTGTATACACTCTTTTGTGATGTAAATGCGTAATGACTCCATGCTGGCTTTAAGCACAAAAATAAAACTTTGGAAGTTACCTTGAGGCAGAAGAGTGAGAAAAACGCAAACCAAGACACCATGAAGTCCGTCTGTCTGTAGTGTCATTATAACAGATCCACAAACATCAGCCAGTGAACTGTAAACGTGCCTGGAGCGCGGCACGACGCGTAAAGTGCTTCACAAGTCCCAAGTCCCCGTTCCTCCAGCAGCAGCAGCAGCACAGTGGGACAGGTGTAGGCCCACGTGCACGCTCGAGCTACGTGCGTCAGGTAGACCACGCCCCTTCAACTTCAGCGGAGGGGGAACAAAAAACACCGCACCCGCTGCTTTACAAGTTTACTGTACACGATACTAAATCTGATCCAACTTTCTTGAGGTTAAGCCACAATCTTGTCTCCATAGAGATGTTATTGCTTTGCCTGGAATGTTTCACAGTACGGTATTAAAAACTTAGAATCTTGGAATAAGGTAACTCCGCCAGACCACCTAAATGTATTTTTTAGCAATTCAAATAGATTAAGTGCAGTTTAATTCTGACAAAATACAAATAAACTCACAACAGCCCCCATGTGGATAAGAAACATGATTTATTTACTATGGTAATATACTGTACAATCAATGGAGATTTGAGGCGCTTATGGTAAAACCTTCCCTGTTTTCTGTACTGAGACACATCGCCCTTTTCTTTGATATTCCAGTTTATATTTACAAAAAGGGATACACGTAGGAAGTACCTCATTGTAGTCTTTTGAGTCTCTCTATATAACTACAGATATACAGGTTAAAGACATTTCTGGCTCGAGTTATTGCCTAAAGACAGTATGTTGGGATCCAGTTAATCCATCGATGGACAGTCAGTCTTACAGATGTAACTGAAAAGTACAACAACACGGTGGCCTTGAGACTGGATATGCTGCAGGACAGTGTTTCTCAGTACTCCTCTTCATCACCTCAGGAATCAGGCTCTGAAATGGATAATTTCACACAAGTAAGTCCTCGGGCTCTGATTACTGACACTTGTAAAACATTTCTTGATAAAGTCGTGCAACAATGAGATAAGAGAACAGAGATGAGATTTTAAAAGAAGACTGCAATTAAAATGGCTAATTGGTTTGCCTTGCCTGAAGACAAATTGTAGTTCCACAAAAAAAATACTAGTTAAATGATATGCTGTGCAATGTCAAGTCTGCAGGCCCAGCTTTGGCTTCTTAAGCTTTCTATTGTTGCTCTATTTTGCTTGTCCTAGTACAGATATATTGTACAAGTAGCTCTTGAGGTTGAAATGTGTGTGCTGCGGTGATTAATTTTGATGCTCGGAAGTAAAACACAGTAAAAATCAGGTACACATCTTTAAAGTAACCATTTGTGCTGCCATTTGTGCTGCCTACTCAAATTTTAAGAGAAGAATACCCAAGAAAATCTGAACACATTGGAGATTAATACAGACACTTTTCATATTTTTAAAACATTACATTTTCCAAAACATTACTATACTTCACTGCAGCACAATGCCATATCAACAGAATTAAAGTTCTAGTGAATGTGATTTATGCAGTTCAACTCAATATAACATTTACTTTTTAATTTAAAAGTATAAAGAATAAGAAGATATTACACCATTAACAATAAAATGAAAAATACCCTCTTGACATGCTATAGGATAAAAAATAAAGACAAATGTACTGAAAAATGTTCAATAAATTCAAATTCAGGTCTAATACTATGCAATTTGTAGTAAATGAGAAAATTACCCCCCAAAATTATTATTAAGTTGTAAATATTGGCTGGTGAGAGGATAATATGTTGGCAAATCAATACTAAAAGATCTATAAAAATGTCTGTCTTTGCTTTTCAGAAATGTTGTAAAAGTCCTAACCATTGAGTTTCATGGCTCTGCTCCCTGTACTTGTGCGGTCTATATCCTCCCCATATCCTTGAGTCTGGCCACCAGGTCCTCCACAGTCTCCACCTTCACTCCGGCCTCTCTCTGTGGAGGCTCTTCCACTCTGAGCACCTCCAACCGCGAAGCCACGTCCACCCCGAGGTCTGCTGGCTTCATGTTGGCAATCTTCTTTTTCTTGGCTTTCTGAAAATAAAATAGAAGCAACATTGTGTTTAATTATTATTATTATTACAAGTGGCAGAATATTTGTTTACATAGAAAAGTTGTCACGCACCATGATGTTAGGCAGGGTTGCATATCTGGGTGTGTTGAGTCGCAGGTCTGCCGTCACCACTGCAGGTGTGTTGATCTTAATAGTTTCCAGGCCACCATCAATTTCTCTCACAACCTTAATTTTGTCTCCTTCCAGTGTCACCTCTGATGCAAATGTCCCCTATAAAGGACATTTGAAAAATATGTTTTAAAAAGGTGCACTATAACCTTTTCTGGTGGGGGGCATGCAACCTGCGTGTCTCTATTGAGATGTTATTGCTTTGCCTGTAATATTCCCCAGTATTGCATTCAGCTTATCCAGCTTGCATTTATTAAATTACTTGTTTTTATTGCTTAAAAATGCAGTGATAAACAAGCATTCTTAGAGTGAGCACAACGAAAACAACCCTGACCTGTACATTTGCCAAGTGGCGTTACCAGCTTGTCTCTATGAAGACAGATGACTACTTTACTATAAAATACATTATCTAATAAACATTTTTTATTTTAAAAATTGCATAAAGCGTTTTAATTGGCCGTCACTGACAGTGTTTTGGTACAAAAGTTACAGTGTTACCCGTTAAAAAGTTAGTTCAGGTCATACACTAGAATTTACCACCATCTAGTGACTAAAAAGAGTACTACATAAAAGCATTACACAACTTTGAGAAAAAAAATTACTGTAAAAATAATCATGTTTTCATAATTTTATTCAAAAGAAGACATTTTGAAAATCAAATACAATCATAATGGTGATATGTATGCATTTGTATTGCGAGTACAGTTGTTTGTGGCTTCATTACTTCAAACAACCTTTGCCCCCAATACATGAGTTCCATCCGACTCTAGCTGGCCTAAACTGACCTCCTGCTTTCAGACCTGTGGGAAAACTAGTGCTGAAGGAGAAAGAAGCACTTCAGTTCTCATTTTATTTTGCTGTTGTCCACAGGGAGGACACATTTGGCAGATATTACTATCATTTAGGTTTACAGGTGCTCCTGACATTTAATAACCAATTACTGTAGACAAGGACAAGCTATAAAATTTTAGTGAAGTACCCACTGTGACAACAGTCCCTTACAATCATGCATGAATTATCATTTGGGAAATAAAATAAACCACAGAAATTTCTCACCTGAGGCCAGTCCAAAAGAGCTGCCGTCATCTGACCCGTCTGGTTACAGTCATCGTCAATTGCCTAAAATAGAAAAAAATAACTATCAAGAACTGTCCAATGCATATTTTGTCATATCAGGATGCTAATCTGAGTAACTCTTCACCTGTTTTCCCAGGATAACGAGCTGAGCCTCCTCTTTCTTGGCGAGAGCAGCGAAGATCTTTGACACCTGCAGCGGTCCAAGGTTTTCATAATCTTTGCCAGTGACTTCTACATGAATCCCTCTGTCTGCGCCCATGGCCAGAGCCGTACGGATGGTCTCCTGAATGGGACCACAAAACATATTGTAGACTTGTAGGTATAATAGGGACGCCAAATGGAAATATTAACTCAATCTATTTTACATATACACATTTTTGCTCTTTCCGTTTTAACAATTTACTTTATTCATATTGTGTAACATTAAAAATACATAATGTTTCGCTCTTGTATATAGTTTGTGTATTGGAATAAAGATAAAAAGATTTGATGTCAGAGGTCACCTAAATTACAATATCATTCTAGTATCAGAATTTATATTAAGTATCGAGTCTATTCCTTAATATTGAAATAGAGTTTGAAATTTCATTATCATGACAACATTAGTCTGGCGAGTAGAAGGAGTCTGAAAACTCAATTTGGTAGTTGATTTGCTATGAGGAGATATGCCATGCATATTTGATTAAAAGTTGGTCGGGCAGATTCTAAGTTTTCTTATATTATGATAAAAGGGTAATTTTAACACTGCTCAAGGGCTCCATCTAATATAATTGATCAATGAAACAGATGGGATATTGCAGTTCATTAGCTGATCATTTTCCCCTGCAATCACCTTTTTAATACTCAAGGGAGTTAATAATTGGGCCTGACCTTATCGGTATCTACAACAATAACCAAAAGTGACAAAGATAAAAGTGATCCACAATGAGAAGTGCCCACCTGTGCCTGCTGGGGCCCACAGCTGACAGCCACCACTTCTTTAATGAGCTTTTTCTCCTTCAGTTTGACCGCCTCCTCCACAGCGATCTCACAAAAGGGGTTCATAGAGTGCTTAACACCATCCGTGACTACTCCACTTTTGTCTGGCTTCACTCGGATCTAAAAGGAATAAAAACAAATTTGCATGTATCACCATAATATACATAAAATAACATGACTACTACATAAAGAGGTTTCCTGTTTTGTTCAAAGTTATTTCAAGGGCTCTGTGACGCATACGAGAAGTAGTAAGTAAATAATGTCCTATCACCCAAAAGTTAGGTCTACAAGTTTCAACTGGTTTTGACATACGCTTGTAAATACCATGACATGTCATCATACATATATGGCACTCACTGACACAGCTTGGTGTTAAAAAAAAGAGAGGATCTTATTTTATCACTAGAGACATTTTATTTATTTATTTTTTTAAGTAGGCCTATAAAATTAAATATTGTAATTGTTATAATTCAGCTGAATGTAGGAGTAGAGAGGCCCAACAGCCTATCAGTGTGAGGTGAAGCCAGGTGTTTACAAAGGCAGCACTGTCCAAATCCTGCTGTGGGCAGCTGGAGCAGGAGGGAACGAGATGGAAACGGGTAAAAACACAGAAACGCTTTGTAAGAACATACAAATGTTCGACTGTAAAGATTCACAGACTGTACTGTCATGGGGTTTTCATTGTACCCCTTGTCATTCCTTTCAGAGTTATTGTTTTCTATCTAAAATATATAGTTTTATAGAAGGCAAGATACAGGTTAGTTAACTGCTGCAATCGGACTATCACTCACGATTAAAGCCACTCTTCTGTGAGAGAGAAGCACAGGAGATGTCAAATAGGTTATCTAAGGCTGAAGAGACAAGTGGCGTTTAGCAAGCTAGCGTCTGTTAGCATTACTCAGAAAGTGACGTGAATTCATTCAGCAATCGCATGTAAAATCATAACACAAGACATGATTGAGAAGCTTAACAGCTCTACCTTAACTGCATAATCAATCACACGCTTGACCCCGACGAGAACACGGCCAGACATCCTGCACTTATTGCAGCAGCCAACGCTACAGTCACCGCAATGGACCTTTACTCAAGGAGGACGGGACGGACGGTTTTCACGGTGACACCAGTGCGGGGTCTACAGGGACCGCCCACCACGGCAGCCAATCAACGGTCATTATGAAAGCACGCTCAACTCTCTGATTGGCCAAGACACTTGTCAATCATAAAGAGCCTGTTCTTCTGAATATAAACTGTGCAATATGACCGTCACAAAATAGTACAATATTGTCTAAATAAAATCAAATCTGTGCATATCTATCGGTCTTACGTCAGTATAATGTCAGTATATTGGTTAAAATTTAGCCATGCTGCTCGTAACAGAATGTGTTTCATTTATATGAGCCAGAAACAATACGTGTGAAAGGTTCCGCTGAGTGTAGGGCAAAGTTCGCGTAAATTAAAAGGATGATTTTGACCACGCTTTAATTTATTTATTTTCTTCAAAGTCACTCTTGATATAGCCTAGTTAAATTGTTATTGCTATAATTTTTATTTTCTCAAAAATTAGCTATAATTTACCTAGCGAGTAATAACAACAATGACACTCGAGTATGACGTAAAATATCCAGCGGTCTGTGAAAAACACCTTAAACCCCTCTCATCTGACAGCTCCTTGTTATGAGGCTGACTTATTTAAGTTCTATGATCACTGTCCAAGAGTTTCACAGAAATAACACCTGAATGAAGGAGACACAAGATCATAGGGGCCATACTGTGCTTATTAAGGACACTCTTCAGAAATGTAGTTAAACAAGTGTGAAGTGAAGCAGATCGCTCAGGTTCACCCCAGGCCCGGGTCTAAAGGGCTGCAAAAGGGTCCATTGCAACCTCAGTTAAGAATGTTTGCACCCTCATTTCAAAATAATGTCAGAAGAGGCGTATTATTATGTTATGTTATGTTAGTTTGGTGTGCAACCGGGCCTGGTTCACCTCTGGTTCACCCCTGGTTCACACTCTTCTCATGCCACTTCCCCAGACCCAGCGCAGACCGCGGCCTCCATTTTCCCTGAGCCTGTCCTCTCCTCACGTGTCCTGCGCTGTCTCTCTCACATGACCCGACTGTTTGTCCCCGTGATCAGCGCCTCCATTTCCGTCTGTGTCACCGAAGATCACTTTTTATTCACCCCCTGATGGATATGCTTGAACAGAGTTTGGACAGCACAAGGTAACACCGCGTCGGTCAAACGGCTAACGTTAACCGCAGTTAGCTTGTAGCCATTATGCTAATGTGAGAGCTACTTTACGAAGATTAAAGGCCTAAGCTAAACTGTCAAAAAAGTAAGTTTAACTAACTTTCTCAAATGTTCATAATACCTTTGCACGCAGTCAAAACTGATCACACCAATGTACCATTTCAAATCAAATACAGAAACCCCGCTAAACATGAGTTAGCACAGAGTGATGTTGAGTAAATGAAATGTCCTGATCCAACATGTGTGAAGTGAAGTCTGAGTCATATGTTGATGATGCATGTTTGCGTTTATTTACAGTAAACTCATGTATGCCTTAAAAAAATAACAGAGGCAACTTATCACTATTAATAATTCAGAGCTTTTTTCTGCTTTTTAGTCAAGATAAACACGAAGAAGAGATTGTCCAGGCTGAAGGTGAGAAAGTTATTCCCTTATCATAATCATTTTAAGCAATATATGTATTCACTAAATTGAAATGACGTGATAACATGTTTGTAACGTTTCCTAATTCATATTCTACCTCTGTATTTCCTTGTCTTCTTCTCAGATGGAGCAGGAGAGGAGTCTTCAGGTGTAACAATAGGCAGTGCTCCACATGGTGCAGCTTTTGGTGACAATCTACAATATCAGTTTCGCACAGAAGGTGCACAGGTATGTGTCTGTCTACTAGTTTTAATTGAACTGTGATTACATCTCCTTAATCAGATCTAATGAACGTGAGAAAGATCTTTGAGCAACTTGAGAATTGCTTTTGTGAAGGTGTCTGTAATACTTTTAGCCACGTGCTCCTGTTGCAAAGCCACACAAGTCAGGAGGTTAGCGGTCTTGAAATTGCCGTAAGGTTTATGTGTTTTTCTGGTCTCATGATTGACCGGTGACTTTGTCCAGAGTGTCTCCTGTCACCCAGTTGTTTCTGTAGAGGTGGCCACTTAAAATCATATATGTCATACACACCCAAGCATCAAAAAGTTTAGCCTCCCCAAATTTTGGAGTCTTTACTCAAATTAAGCCAGTTATACACGTGGTTTATTTGGGCTGTAAACAAGGCAAGTGTGGGAGATCATGTGATTGCAGTCTTGGTCTATGATTGGCACGAGGCCCCTGTCACATGTCAGTCAGGCGGTAGAGTCACATGATGAGAAGATACAAATACTGATTCTTGGAACAAACAAGCTCATTTTCAACCACTAATTTCGTCAAATTAAATCAGGCACATTCTAAAGAGTAAGCATTTCCAGTAGGATGGTCAGACGATAACTGTGCTGAGACCAGAACGGGTTTTAGTACTAGCTTGGTTGCGGAGTTGAAATGATAAACAAATCGACTAGCCAGGTGAGATGCGGATGCTGAGATGATTGTGGGATTGGTTGTTTTCTTTTCAAATGTAAACATTTTGTGTCCATGTTTTAGGTAACATATCGTGTCGTCCAAGTGACAGACCAGCACCTGGAGGGCAGAGATGAGGGAGGAGGAGCAGTGAGCGTGGTGTCTACAACTGCTTTCTCTGGAGCCCCTCAGGCAGTTGCTCAGGTAATATTATGTGTACCTTTTGTTGTCGAGCTACTCAATACTGTTAAACAAAGCCTAACTAAACTGAATGTAATCCCTCTGGCCGTAGATGCCTCAAGTAAAAGCAGGTTCCTCTTTGTCATTGTTTTGAGTAAATCAATTATTTGTTGACATTTTTGGTGAAGCAGCTAACTGTTATCTGGATATATGTATAGATATAGATATAGATAAGATATAGCTATATAGATATCCCCCCCAAATGCAGATTGTCCATTTTGTGTGTTGTTAAATATTCTTTTTTTACTGCTTTTTATCGAGCAATTGAAAAACAATAATTATCACTTCAACTTGAAAACTTTGACTTGTAAATTATGTTTATCAAGAGTGAAAGGAGCTGCATACAAAAGCAATCAATTCATGCGGTAATGGTGTGTTATAGTCACTCCAAATTACAAGATTGGGGTTGAATGATTTGGCATTTCCGACAAGCATTGTAATCATGATTAGATTTGAGATTTATGTTTTAATACTAGGATTCTGTCCAAAGTTCACATTTAAAATGCGGCCAGAAGAAGTGACAAAAAGACTGAAATATAAACCCGCTGTGTATTTCAGAAGATGCTTATGCAGATCTAAACAACAGGGTTTGCATCCTTTATGTAAAATAACACTGGATATTTTGTTGTTTATGGAAAAAATTCAGTAATTTTAGCTTTTGCTATTTACCACTTACATCCATTTAAGTTGCAGTTTTGAATTGATTATGATACATCTTGCAGTGCTCATCAAGCTGGCTCCAAATTAGACTGACCGTAACAGTGAACAATTTATATGTTATAAATTGTGATTATAAAAAGCTTTAACTATGTAGAATACATAATCTATTTTTTTTATTGTTTAAAAATAACAATAAGCAGAGGAGCAGAGGAGCAGTCTTTCTTTGAAAACCTTCAGCTCGTCTTTATTTACATTTACTCATTGGCCCGCTTGTTCTGCAAACAGCATCCCAGTTCCCTATATTTCTTGTTCATTCGTTTGCCCCAGTTGTCAGGCGGCCCTGTTCAGTCGGGGCACGAGTCTGCGGTCTGACATACAGTGAGGTGTATTTAAGCGTCTGTGGCTAACACTCTCTCCGCTCTCTCACACACATCTGTCGCAGGCTGTGATCCAGAACCCTTTTAGTAATGGAGGCAGCCCCGCGGGGGAGGCGGTGGGAGGAGGGGAGACGCGCTTCGCTTACTTCCCCGCAACGGCAGTGAGCGACGGGACGGTGTCTGTGCAGGCGGCCTCGGACCCCACACTCACACAGGCGGGGGGTAAGTCTGCTCCTCTGCTCTCTGTGGGATCGAGCGCTACACTGTGAACTAGAGACTGTTAGGCAGAGACAGGAATCAATGTTTTTCTCAACCATAAAAACACCCACCGATGCAAGTTGGGAAAAGTATGTCTATAGCTGGGTTTCAGGTAGGCTTGTGTTAAAAAAATGATGATCACGATTTTATTAGTCAGGTCAATTTTTGATTGGAGCACATTTTAGCACATTGTATATAAATTACAATGAATTATATTGGGTAAATAAAGTCATCTGCTTCTTCTGAATGTACACTCTTCATTGTGAATCCAGCTGCTCCTCAGAGCATGACAGAGGCTGACCAATAGGAGGAGTGTGTGAGGAAAAGTGTGTCTGCATTAACATGAAAATTTCTGAATTTCAATATTACGATTTTACGAAAATAACATATCACAGGGACCAGTTCAGGATTTTTATAGGAGTTTATAATTAGGTTTATAATGGAAATGGGGGCAGATAAAATGACTATTCTTCATATTAGGGATGGCCTAACGACAAAAAATGATTTTATCATGAGTATTTTTACCATATTAATCAATCAGGATTTTTGATTAAATTTTATTGTTTTACTAAAACAAATCCAGGCTTATTATTGACGATTAGAAATGTAATCTCATAACTGCACAGCCCTACTTCATATGCAGATATCTGTTGTATTATTATAGCTTGCTCAAGAAATAATCCATTATAGGAATAAACAGGGAGAATGTCCAATAGTTTTCACTTCACACATCCATGCCAGCTCACATTTTTTAGCATTTTTTTGCTATTCCAAAATTAAAATGTGTACAAATAACCAACTGTAAAATCAGACTGTTACAATTCTCAGTCTTATTTTTACTATTTTTCAGCATGCAATCATGTGGGAGTCATTTTCACTGATTAGCTGAGCTATGTGCCGATGAAGCCACTAGAGGGCACCAACAACACAGCCGAGTTTTGACTTCTCGACTGTGTTTTTAGTGAGAATAAGTGCTTTTCTTCCCGAGAGCTTAAAGCAGTTTAGGCAGCCATGACACTCCGACCGAGCCACGCGCCGCTGGATACAGTCAGGGCTCCTTCCACGCTCCCTTCTCCTCTGAAGTGAGCTGTGCTGCTTGTTAGTGCCACCGAGCTGCATTGTAGCTAGGCCAAGTGATGTGGGGGAATAACAGCACATGTCAACAGAATGCAGACACAAAAGTAGTATAAAATCTGTGGCTGAGACAGAGCTGGGAGATATATAGAAAAACCTACAATATCACAGTTGCTCTTGCAAAATTAGAATATCAAAAATGTTGTCTTTATTAATCTATTAAAGACACTACCTAATTTTTAAAACATGAAAAAATAACTAGTTTATAACAGTTTGCAATGGCCCAAAGTTATGCCTTACTTACCTTAGCCTCTTTTCCACTGGCACGGTTTCGCTTGGGGCCACCTTGGAGCGGGTCCCTTCAGGCTCTGGGTTCAGGGGCAGGGCTCTGCTCTGTTAGACACTGACATCACCCAAATATAACTCATGTTTCCTTTTTCTTATCTGAATTATACTTGTAATTGTATGGCAGATCTCAGAGATTCACAAAAAGTAAAAGTTTAGTAATTCCAACTTTGTGGCACTGTGAGACGAGGTTAAAGCTACATGAACACGAAGTTCTTCCAGTTTATTGTCAGCTTTTTCTGCATTTTTTTCACCTCTCTGCACCTCTGCACCACATTTTTGTACCTCTTTATGAAATGCATTAGATTTGGGTCATACTAGATGCATTAGGAAATGGAAATATAATAATTTGATCTTAATATGCAAGTGACATGCATCCATAAACAGGAAACAGCTGTTGTATTCATGCTAGCTTTGTTTTGTGGAGCGTGTCAGCTCAACATTTAAGTTGCCATAACTGGAAATACAGCGGTTTATCACAAGATCAAGTCAGCATTTAGTGAGAAATTATTATTTTATGTTTGTCAACTTTTTGCCGTTTTGTTTTCACCTGACTCTGGGTTCTCTCTTGTCCCATCATCTCGTTTGGTTGTTGGAATCTTCCAGACAGTCATTGCTGGGTTTTAGATGATACCATGACCCCAGTAATACTTATAATACAAATGATGTACATCTAGAATGAACATTCTTAAAATGCAATTATTGTTTGTTTTTATTTTTATTATATGGCCAGTTCTTGGGTCTAGTCAAAAGAAATGATCAGGTTCAACATTTTTTAATTTATCTTTGATATCATTCTTATAAGAATATAATGTAATTATTAGAGAAAAGTGGCGTGACATTTAAGAATCTGATAACCAACAATAAAGATATTTCTGCATTTTTGTGGCTAGACACATTTTAGCAAAACTTTCACGGACTGCCATAATATTGTCTGAATATTGGCATCATGATAATATTTAATATCTTCATTTTTTTTGTCTTTTTTTTTTTTGGTCAATATTGCTCACCTTAATACTGAATGAAATCTTGCTGTTTTCTTTCTTTAGGGCAGTTTTATGTTATGATGACCCCATCTGACGTCTTACAGGCAGGTGCACAACGAAGCCTCGCTCCTCGGACACAGCAATATCCTGCGTAAGTATCAGACGGCTAGTAAAGTGTTCATTCAGTTATTGTGGGGAATGGCTTTGCATACAATGCAGTTCATAGGGTCATATTCAGTTGGTCCCAGTAGTAACACCTGTACCTCTGTTGAACTACTATCATGAGGATGTTTTGAACACAACACTGAAGGGTTGACGGGTTCTTACATATGTTACAGATGTTTGTTGTTGTTGTTGCTGTTTATTTATTTTCATCTTTTTCATTTGAAACACAAAGTTAAATTGCAAAGTTGCAAAAATGAATGTGTTTTTGATTTTTTTTAAAGGCTTGGTTGAGTTAAAGGACTTTAAATTGGCATCCCAGAAAAATATGGTTTTAAATGTACTCCAACAGGGATGGGACAAGTTCTCATCTCATCTTGTGCAAATTGGGGTTTTGTCCCGCCCACTCCATACATTGGCAATGAAAATTGAGTTGAGCCAATTCAGTGGAAAGTGGAAAAAGCTGTAATATTTGTCATCTCTAAGGTCATTTTCACACTGCCACAGTTAGGTCGACCTAAAAGAGCATTTGCTCCGAGAATGGTGCACTTGGGCCGGTGTGAACCCAACAGTTGCATTTTAATTTGGATTAAACAGCCGCTCTGAGAGCGCTTCAAACAGGACCTCTCTGAGTGGCTCCACTCGCACTCTGGAGCGGGGTGAGTGCAGTGTGAACGCAGCCGACCTTGGGCCGACCCACACAGTCTGTGGTAAAAGTAAAAGGGCTTGGAATTTGATGTTAAAAAAGCACTCCGATCATGCATATTTGTATGAATGGAGCTGCAGTGCTGCTGTTTGACACGTTTGTCGCTGATATTAAGCTCATCCAAATTTCCTCATCAGACTGTCTCCTCCTGGCTTCGTCTGTGCAGGTGAGCCTTGGTCTGTCACTGTGTATGTTGAAAAAGTACAGGTGAAAGAAAACACTGCTTATAGAGCCAAGGAAGCAAATGTGTATGTGTGCATTCACGGGGCGGTGCCCACTTGAAGCACATTGTCATAGAAATAAGTTTGGAGATCAGCTGATGGTCTCTCACGTGCCTCATGGCGTGTGCATGAGGTGAATGTTGCGCAATGTATGTGAACATGGCTGACCCAGAAGTGAAGGAAACAGAGCTAAATCCAGTGTACACTGGGGTCGCTCCACAGAGCCGCTAACATGTGTGAAAATGACCTAAATGACATTATTGGGGATCACATGCAGTGGCTGTAGACCTCCCATGCTCTGTATACGAGTATTACTTGGCTCTTGTGTGAAGTGTTGCCTATGTGTTAATACAGTACTAAAGCCTCTTACGCTGAGGATTTGCGTCGCTTCAGAGGTCATTATTGTTTGTGTCCTCTTTGCCTATTCTTCTCTTATTTTTAATCCTCTTAGGTGCTGTTTATCCCCATATTTACTACCTGCAACCATTTTAATCACCCATCACACAGTTCCCATTGCGTTCTTTCCCACTGCGGGTTTCACGCGGCTGATTGCAGTTATTAAGATTAACAGCAGGATCACTTCAGCAGAGACAAAATATATATTAATATGTATTTATTAATTAATTGCTTTAACAATAGTAAAGTAATAGAGCACCTTTAATGCTACCTAGCAAACTTGTTTTTTTAATGACCTTGAGTTTCTCCTTGACCATTGTAATTACATTTTAGTCTATACCTCCTGAGAATATCTGGACAAAAATAGAGTGGTTAATTTCGCCCATTTGGTAATTTAATGTTGTTCTACGTTGGTGCTTGTTTCAACTGTAGATCTGGGGTGCAAGGTAACTAATTACAAATACTTGTGTTACTGTAATTAAGTCGATTTTTGAGGGGAAATTGCACTTTCTTGAGTAGATTTTTAAGCCTATTCTTGTAATTTAGTATAATTCCAGCCTTTAATTAGACACATTTAAAAACTACTGAGAACTGCACAAGTCACAACACATAGTTAATAGGACTGCAGCACTCAGTCAGATTCAGATCATGCAGATAAACTGTTTAATTAAGACTGATATAAAACATTACTAAAATGTGTAAAAAGCTACTGCTACTTTGAGTATATTTGTCAAACATGTAACGTACAAATTTGGCAGCGGCACTTGTATTTGTAATTAAGTAAAATTACAGTTACATGGCTAAAAATGTGTTCCAAATTCTCTTTCCACCACTGCTATAAACACGTTATCTTCAAGTTTCAGCTCATGAGTAACAGAACTGAACAATTTTGGGGGAAACCAAATTTAGTTGTGTATTTCGCACATTGCATATTTATGTTCTGAAATCCCGATACAGTTCACACTGGACATCGTAAACATGGGACATTAACGTTTGAGTGAAGACTGAAGTATTGTGGCCCTAGTGTTTCCATAATAGAGCTGCACAATCCATTGCATAAATATTGATATGTCAATATTGTTCGATGCAATAATCAATATTGCAAAAAAATTAACAACACTGTTCTCAATGTTATAGAAATGTGCTGTGTTTCAAATTTTATCTGGATATTTGGTCTTGGTTTAGTTAGTGTTAAGTTTTTACTTTAACACAGTTTGACTAGTAAATAAGGGCATACACTTTTTTTTTTTTTTTTTTTTTTTCCATCGAATGTTGCATCTTTTTCTCATATGGTTCTGCCCTATAGCATAAGATGAATTCTTATGCTACACAACTGGATATTTTGTATTGTATTGTAAAAAAGCTGCATATGATTTCCTAAAGAGTGAAAAAGTCTGGATAAGTAGCTGTTTCTAATATGCATATAGCTCACCATCGGTCAGTAATTAGTTTTTATGGCCCGTAAAGAGCTGCCATTTAGCATTTCAGCCCTCCACGGTGAACACATGACTTCAAATAAAATTATTCGTCTCTTCTGTGAATCTTCTCATTCTTGGACTCGACCCCCTTCCCCCCCCTCCCTCTACTTGTGAAATGATTTCAGTCTTTCGTTCCGCTCGGAGTTAGATAACGGACTATGCCTCTACAACACAGACCCCCATTTAGCTCCTTAAATAATGACTCTTTTATTTTTATAAGTAACTGGCAGAAGACACACACTACAATGTTATCACGGCTTCCTTTTCATTGCTTGCCAGTTTTTGGATAGAATGGATTGGACCATCGGCTCCTCTGTGGGTTCGAAAGTTCTCCACATCGCGGAGAATTAAGCTGCTTTTGTTGTGGGCAGCTATAGATTCACGCTGGGTTTGGCAGCAGCTCCGCGCTCGCAGAAATGATTTGATGTTTATTGCACACAGCAGCGCCGCGCTCCCTTCCACAGCGAAGAAAGAGCTTTGTGGAATAGCCGTGTGGCCCCTGCCTCACACACACTCCCTATATCACTGGCCTCATAGCATAACTAATCGGTCAGTGTTGTCCAAGTCCACCAAAATTTGTATTTGCTGATTAATCATTTTATTTGGATTATAAGGACTTATGTGGGACAGCAGCAGTAAGGAGAAGTTAGCGAGTCAGCTGAAGATTTGATCATTTTGAGTATTTACGTAAAAAGGCAGATTAAATTCATGAGTCACAATTGATGATTCAGTAGTTTAATCTGTATGGATGTATAGAAGTACATTGCTTTCTTGTTCTTTTTCTACATAAATACTTTTTTTTTGTTTTGTTTGAGTGCATTTTGGGCTCAGATGGAGATATGTAATAGTTTTGAGAGCTTTTGCCAAGCCCTCTTTTTAATCACCTAATCAATCAGCAACTCAAATAACTGCCCAAGTCATTTTTAAGTTCTCTTTACACCACTTCTCTCTTTACACCACTTCTCTCTTTCCACCACTTCTAGAAATAAATATTCATGCTGTGTTCTGGTTCGATTGCTAGTGCGACACTGCATCCCACCTGTAAGATGCTTGGATGAGCGGCGAAACATCTTCACTCAAAAACCTTTTTGCCCAGCTGACGGATTTAAATGTTTCTGTTGCTATAGACCTGGAATTGCTAAACTTTGAAACTACAGCCGTTGTTTGTGCCTAGTTGAATACTGTTCGTTTCTTGGTGAACCAGACAATATTGTGGACTTTCTGTAGCAATCTCAACTGAAAAACAAAGCCATAAAGCCATCAATGTATGGTTATTGTAGTGTTGCAGAGTAAAACAGTTTAATTGAGACTAAAGATAGATGTAAACTTGAAAATTACAAAAAACACAGGGTTACTCGGATGAAACAAAACACAACTCTGGGCATGTTATTGATAATGACATTCAAACATGGGTAAAAGCTCACACGAGTTAATTTTGCATAATATAATTAAATATGCACCAATTCTAGCATATTTAAATCATTAGGATTCAAAATGCATAAAGTGCCATTTTTGAAGTGCAAGCAAAATTAGTGAGTTTCATCTCTGCAAATGATAGATAAGGTGAGTGTGACGCTACAGCTGGAAGGTTAGAGCTTGTGAGGACAAATCTTTCTTCTTAGACTTTTTTTTTTTTTTTTTTTTTTTTTTTTTTTGGGAGCATATGAACAAGTAATTGTAGAAAACACACCACCATCGTCATCGAGCCCCCATCACTCTCCCCCACGTGCTGCTCTTCACTGATGACCCCAGTCCTTTGTTGTGAGCAAATGTATTTCCATTAGGACTCTGAAAATTAGGTCATTGTACCTCACTTGGAAACAAATGGCCTTCTCCCGCTGTTATTTTGGAGTCCTGTTCAAAGTGGGATTGGTTGTCTTCACTCTCTCCTTGCGTTTAGCCTAGTTTTCAACGTTTCTAGGTTACTTTTACAAATTTAGTCTAACATATTTTTTTCTATGTATCTCATTTGTGAACATGGCATGATTTTGGTTTTGGGTCAAGGTCAAGCTGAAATTTTAACTTTCTTGGGTGGTAGTTACCAGTAGGGATACAGATAATGGTATTGGATATCAACGGTGATACTGGAATTTTCTGGTTCAGATATCATCTGCCAAATATTGGTTCAGTTGGACATAAATTGTTGTTATAAGACCTTTTACTTGTCGTAGTCGGCCCAGAAAGTCTCATAATGTTGTAACTTATATTTATACAAAGTTGGATAATAGTTACTTGAGAGATAAATGACACAAATTTGGATCAGTTCTGTCTTATTTCATTTTTGCTTTAAGCAATTAAATGCTGTTTTCAGTCTCTGCCCTGTTAAGTTAATATCAGATAACGGCACACACTTGGAGCTATAGTATCAGAATCAGTATTGAAACTGAAAAAGCTGGATCAGTGCATCCAGAGTTACTAGCTGCAGGTGCTACAGGACCTTGGTATGGCTCCTATACATAGTTGTAGTGTGGGGCTACATTTTGAGTGAATCTATATCTAGATACTAATCAATGCTAGTCGATCACCGTGGACATCAATATCGAGTATGTTTCATCTTCAGAATCTAAATTGGAGATGGACCAATATATCAGGGTAATATTTGCACTTTTTTAGCACATTTTCTATCGGCTTTAAAGTTCCAGCACAGACAGATACTCAGTTTTGGCCTTAGTTTTGGCTGTCTAAAGTATACACACAAAGCTCTATTTGAACACTTGTAGTGAGAGACAACTGCACAAACCGTGACTACACTGCTCTTTTATAGGCTTGTGGTAAAAAAAAAAAAAATCACTGTGGCCAAACAACAAATTGTATTAGTACTGGCCATGAAAAAAAAACATGTCAGTTGAACTCTAATCAAAGTGGTTGAATTGAAATTTCAGTATTGTCAAAAGTAAAAAGTGAACCTGTGGGAAAAGAGACTTCTTATAATTTATTAGTTTTATAAATCTTAACCACCAGCCTGGTTTTATCGATTTACACCATGTGTAAAATTGGAGCAATTATTGTAAATTAGTGCAACTCTTTTAAATCATTATGAAATGTGTTTGTTTTTTGTAGTAAAAAAAAACTACCAAATGGACAGGCTCCTGTCTGACTAATCCACCATCACAAAAAAACAAAAAATCTTGTATTTTCAGACACAAGCAAAAAGACCTTTTATTTAAAAGGCAGCTGCATTAATAGTTCAAAATCTCAAAAAATAATACAAAAACTTTTTTTTTTTAATCAATACACTATTTTGTATTTCTATCACCGTATTAGGTTGAAAATGTATTCTCAATGTACAGTAGAAATAATTACTTGACTTTTGACTAATTGAAAACATATTTGCTGCTTCTTACTAAACTATTGTCATTTATTCATAGTTGCAGCCTTAGTTCCATTACCAGTAGTGCTACTGCATGTCACGTCTCACCACTGACTGAGAAAATTAGCAGAGCCAGACTGCAGTGGGCTTTATCCAGATTCTATGAGCTCCTAGGTTATACCAAAGGCATTCCTGTAGCTCTGCATCTTACTTATTCATTCCACATTTTTCCTTATTGCAGTATACAGTAAGCCTGGGCCTACTGAATCCATTATGCAGCCCAAATCCCATTAAGATGTGTTGAGATACAAGTGAAACTGCAGCCGGGCTTGGTTTCCTATCTGGGCTGGAGATAGACTATCGGCTGTGGAGTTTGGTTGATTAGCCACAAATTCACCAGCCCAGAATAAAGACTTCAGGTGCTCAGGGGCCTAGAACAAGACTTTACAAGAATTATTAACAAGGAGAAAATTTACTTCAGGTTCATTTTGTTCTACTTTTGATTTTATGCTATAGCAACTTGTAAATCTTAGCCAAATAATGCTCCGTCATTGCTATAAATGCAAATGGACGTTTTAACTGTTTGTAAACCAGTGGTCAACTACCCTACTGCAGGTTTTTAATGTCAGTGTATGGGTTGAGAACATGGGCAAGATGACGCAAGAACAAACTTAAGAACAAGCTAGCGTTAGTCACTATTCTAAATCAGCAAAATATTTAAAAACAAGACAATGAAGTTGATGTTATTTGTAACGATAGTGTCTTGATGGTTGATATTTTTAATATTTTCCACTTTTGAGACCTATAGTGTTTTTTTCTGTTGGACAATATGGTTGTTCTGTCACCACTTTACCACAATATCACACAGTCATAACATCACACAGCTTTTATACAGTATTTTGTCCTTTTTCCATCCACGCACCACTGCCCAACTAACCATTTTTAAAGGGCTTGTACCATTTCAAACCATGACTCAACAACATGTTTTAGTTTGACATTTTACCCCCGACCATCACAATCTCAGCCTACTATTTGCTTTTTACTTTTTAATTGCACCATGACATAGAACCGAGTGTCTGGGATAGTGTCAGGCAGTACGTTTCCCATGATTCTTAGTTGCGACGTATCTGATTGGATGAAAAAAGGTGACCCCGTAGCTTCTGTGTCATTGCCTGAGAAAATCCTATGTAAAATGAATAGATTATATTATACAGTCTTTTGTTTTTTTTTTTTTTCTGCTTTTACAATATTATGCATGACGTGAACAGCATTTAACTTTTTAAAATTTATTTGACAAGAAATTAAAATCAGGCACAAGCCCTTTAACCTAATGCGTTTTAAACTAAAATCATTTTTTTACTACACCATATTTTATTAATGACACATTACAGAACAAACCTGATCATTATATTTCACACGTTTTACCCAATTTATTTTAACATAGGTTTTTTGTGATTAAAATAATTGGTCCAGAAACAACACCCCAACCGACTTTAACAGCATAATAAAACCTGAAGATCCCTCCGGGGCCACATCTTGTTAAAAGGACAGCGGGCCAGAACAAAAGGTTAGATGAATCTCTGTAGTATTGTGATAGCGTGACCACAGCACCTCACTGCCGGAATTAGCATGCACACAGAGCCCAACCGCCGCTACAAAGGCGACTGGAGATAACAAGTTTTCTAAGGCGAAGGATTATAGATTGAGTTGAGCAATTGGACTGGACCAGTGCCAGGGAGCATGCTAGTCCAACACAGGAGAGATATACCCAAGTGTGAAGAATGCTTTTATTTCCTTTCTGTGCAGGAAAATGGACGGACCCCGCACGCCACGAGATGAAAGGAGGAGAGCGCAACATAATGAAGGTGGGTAATTATGTCTGATTGTGTCTTTTGATTCACACAAGACAATGACGGGTTTTATATGAAGAGAATGACAAGGCACTGGACACTGTGAAAGCATGTGTCGCTTATGACCACCAGAGGTCAGTGTTGGGCTGTGTCAAAAGGGTCCCCTTGAGTGGAATAAACAAGCTCTTAAGTGATGGTGAACGAAAACGAAATGCTTGCTTTAAAATAATGTTATTGCAAGGTCATTCTAATTCTTTCCTTTTCATGCTAAATTGTTAAGTTGAAAGACGAAGGAGAGACAAAATTAACAACTGGATCGTGACTTTGTCCAAGATCATCCCAGACTGCAACATGGACAGCACTAAGACAGGAGCGGTAAGTGTGTGTGTTTTTATGTGTGTTTTTTGTGTGTGTGTGTGTGTGTAACTATTCAGGGTCGAGTTTTCTTATACAGTTAATACAATTGAAAGTTCTAATCTGCAGGATTGTTGCAGTTTGAAGGCATCGTACTGTTGTACTGTAACTGTGACCTATTGCTTTACCTCCAGAGCAAAGGGGGCATCCTGTCCAAAGCGTGCGACTACATCCGTGAGCTTAGGCAGAGCAACCAGCGTTTGCAGGAGGCTCTGAAGGAGGTGGAGAGGATACAGGTGGACAACGAGCTCTGCAGACAGCAGGTATGCTTCTGCCCCACTGCTTTAACCCACACCTATAGACTTAAGTGAAGCCTGTGTAACTTCACTACCGTATCGATAATGTTCATGAATCAAATATGAGTGCAAATGTGCCACGAGCTGGTTGGTATTGCACAGGTTTTGAAGCGGGCAGCCATAGGAAGCTCCATATGTGCCTGTGAAGATTGCTTCCTCTCAGAAGAGTTTGGGGCGTTTAAGATTGTTGAAACATCCCAAACTCCACTCCTCTGTATGAATTCTCATTTCTGAGACAAACCTCCAGAGACAGGAGGCTCTATAGCTGATCATCTCAGGCAGACAGAGGATCAAAGCATTTGCACTCCTATAATGAGACGTGTTACCTGCAGTCTGTCTGACAGACTGTGGGAATCTTATACACAAGGGTTATGAGAGAACTAAGTGCATGCTAATTCTCTGAAAACTATTGTCAAATCCTGCAGCTCTGAGGCAAAGCTTCCCTTTTGAATCCCAGGCCTCTAAGGCACGGAGAAAGATATTCCTGTTCTGATGCTCAAAGCATCCCATCTCTTCCTCTGCACGGTGGGGAGCCGCTGTGTTTGGCTTTTACCCAGGGGAAGAGTAGCACAGATGTCATAGCTTCAGATTTGATAATCCACTTGCTGGTGGACAGCAGAGTGTGTGAGAGGGACCGCTCGCTGTCTGTCTTTAATCTGCACTTTTCAAAGTCGTGTGTGTACATTACCCACAGCTCGCACTTCCACTCTTCAAATGGAAAAAGTTTGTGCCGTACACTTTGAGGTATATTTAGCAGGCTGGCACAGTTGATCATTTTCCTCTTCGTTTTGTTCCACAGATCGAGGAGCTAAAGAATGAGAACGCTTTGCTGCGCGCACAGCTCCAGCAGCACGGCATCGAGCTGGTGGGAGAGACACCTCCTCAGTGAGAGAGGATCTGGGCAGGACCCTTAGCACGCTGGTGACGCCACTCCATCAGACACTCTGTGAAGAATGTCTGTCTTTGGACCGAACGCATCCTTCCGCGGGTTGTACGGAGAACCCTTCAGTGGCCTATTGCAGCTGCACCTGACTGTTCCAATCCTGTTGAGATAACCACCTGTTACAACCAGACAAGCGCTTCAAGAAACTGCCCACTCACCTCCCCCAGAGAGCTGCACTAGCACGACTGTGACTCTGACGAACTCCTGTTTATTTATGTAGCCTTTTTATGGACTACAATTTGTCATTTAATTTTCCATCCGTCTGCACCCGCCCTCATAATTAATTTGGACATAGTTCAGGCTTTTATTTTGTGTTTTGACTTCAGTATTATTTAATCACTTTAATTTATTAGTCCGCTTGCTTTAATGGAGACCAGTTACAGCTTGGTACACAGAAGGCTTAATAATGTAGCGTACCCTGTTTTCACCCAAAGACTAAAAAAAGCATCTTCTTTGACAAATATTTATGCAAATGACTTTTTACGTATTACAAATATACGAATATATACGACAGCCAATCAACAGCACTTCAAGTAAATGTCAACTTTTTGTTGTAAAACTCTTCAAAGCGAGCGCAACCTAGGAGTGTTGTACGAGTGGTATACTTGAATTTTGGGGCATTCGTTCGAACTGAGATGATGAAAAAGAATCAACAAAAATCACTTTGAAGGATCCAGCTGGAAAAAGCTCTCTTTGTGCTACGTGGCAAATGCAGAATACTATTTAATAAAAAGTAATGTGATATATTGTAACTGTAGTCAAACTAGAAAAGCCACTGATACCCACGACTCAGAATGTGTAAAAATCATCATTCACTCTGTTCTATTTCGGTGTGGCTTCACTTCAAATGGAGCGAGAACATACGGAAAGGGGGAGGCACCCTGCGGAGAAACCACTCAAACAGACTTGGAATGAAAAAGGTGGCATAGCGGAGTTAAAACTTGCAATATAACTTCTTATTTTTCTGGGTGTACCGATTGCAAGATTATTTTTGCGTATGATTTCTGTGAATGAACGCAGTTTTGTGCCCTGCTGGCGGCGACACCACAGTGGAAGAGAGATATCAAACTTATTAGCTGCATTATCTACAGCTCAGGATCCACGAAAGCAAAACCAACAGCCCCCCTTGGCAAAAAAAAAAGCAAAAAAAAAAAAAAAAAAAAAAGAGACAGCTATCCCATTTGAATATCTGTAAGTTAGCAGCTCATGTTTCTAGCCGCTGTTCTGCCACTACAGCGAGATTCGAGCCCGATACGACTGCTGTGTGTGTCTGATCTATCAAGAAGAGGCTGCTAGCCAAAACTCGAATCCATAGATGTGTTTTTCAGTCGTTTTTTTTCCCCCCTCCTCGCTAAGAGAAAAGCACAGACTCTGAATGTGAAAGTATGAGAGATGCTATGCTATATAGAAGATTTGAGTTGAGAAAAAGGTCATTCGTGGTGAATTTTTTTTTTTTTTTTTTTGATAAACAAATGACACCTCTTCACTTTGTAGCAGCCTCACTCTTCTCAGGTTAGATTAGATAAAAATAAGGACACCTTTTCTATGTAAAATGGAGAATAAAACAATCTCTTGCTATAAAACCTGGGTGTGGATATTTTATCTTTTAGTAACTGATTTCACAATGTCAAATTTTAGTGTTAAGACTGTCAAAAGAATCATAACGCTTTAATCACTTTAGATATACTGACATAAAGATTTTTGGCGTTATCATATGTGTATTAAATTAGATATTAAAGAGGAGGTATTATGCAAATTTTATGGGGCTTTCTCTGATGTTATAATGTTGTTCCCTCATCACAAACATGTCTGAAGAAGTTTTAGATGTCACCCGTGCATTTTTTGGTAATTATATGATCTCTTCTGGGCTCTATTCGGACTCTCCTTACGGTTAGCTGTAAGAATATGGACGCATGCTGATTGTGTTGTAATAGAAGTCTGAAGGAGGAGTGACTCAGAGAAACATATAAAACATGTTAATATGTAGCAGTTTCAAACCGATTAAAGGTAGCATGTCGATTTAAATGGGTTAGCGGTTAATACCACCTCTTTAAAATGACAGTAAAGTTTCTTTATCACTGATTGTGGTGTGCATGTGAACAAAGCCAGTGAAATCATTAATTTACTTTTGTTCCCATTTTTTAATAGACAACCATTCCGCTAGTTTGTGAGCAGCTTTATGGGGGAAAAAAAATGTGAATGATAAAAGTAAAGATGCACTTTGTAACTTTTCTGGTGGGTGTCCATAACATGCTTGGAGAGTTTCACATTATGGCATTAAATATATATATTTTGTATTCATTCAGTTATCGGTGTTTCTGGGCTCAGTTGTTACCTAAAAACATGCATCAAAAACCTGACCTGTAACTTGGCCGGGATCACCTGCTTTTCTCCATGGATGTAGGTACGTTTAATGCCATACTGTGGGACATTCTATGCAAAGCAATAACCTCTCCATGGAGACGAGTGGCAGACCCTCTACCAGTGACGTTACATGGTGCACCTGTGGCATTTATTTATTTGTGCGACATAAATAACCAGATAAAAATCTGGTTTACTTTTTGGGAGAATAGATTGAAATGAAATTGCTTAATTGTTGTTTCTAAAATTCAATTATTGCCAGAATAGCGAATCATGATTATCCATTAACTGAATAATACTGACATTGCTAGTAGAAAATTCGATGGGATTCTCATGTGGTAGTTTTTATCCTTTAATTTGCTTCATGGCCCTGGTTTAGTCTGGGTTTGCCTCAGTCTGCCTTAGTCCTGTTCTAGTCCTGGTTTTGTTCTGAGTTTAGTTTAGTAATTTAGTTTGAATTCTGATGTAGTGTATGTGTAAAGGTGCTGCCTAACTCAACTTTTCCAAATGTATTAAGGTGTTTTACATTATGGTACCCTGTGTCAGTTTCAACATAATATCAATTTGGCCCATTTCAAACTGCATAGCATTTGCCAATCAACTGGAGAGTGCATAATATTTGTGTGTCAACCCACATTGCAAATTCCAGTTAGAGTAATGCATAATACATATAATAAAAATCTGACTACTGAAGGACTGGTCGGCTGAGGCAACCTTGAATAATTAAAGATATATTGTAGAAGTATTGTATTAAAGGAACTGTATGTAGCCTGTGCTATTAGCTTTTAAAAAGATACAATATCAACTGAACCTGGAGATACAGGCTATATACAGTTGAAAGCAGAAGTTTACATATACTATATAAAAACACACATTTGCTTTTTTTTCTCACTGTCTGACAAGAAATCAGACTCAACTTTTCCTGTTTTAGATCAGTTAGGATTATCAAAATTATTTCTATTTGCTACATGCCAGAATAATGAGAAATGTATTTTTTTAAGACAATTCTTTATTACTTTCTGTCAATTTTTAATTACTGTATGTACACTTCTAACAGAAAGTAAGATTACTATGACTTTGTGCTTTTTCCCAAATTGTTTAAAGGGACAAAGACCCTATTTTTTGGAGACATGTCCTGTCGTCTGATGAAGCTAAAATTGAACTGTTTGACCATAATGAGCATTGTTACATTTGGAGGAAAAAGCGGAAAACTTGCAAGCCTGACAACACCAGTCCCAAGTGACAAATGCGGGAGTGGTAGCTTCCTGTTGTGGGGTTGTTTTGCTGCAGGAGGGACTGGTGCACTTCACAAAATAGATGAATCATGAGGTAAGAACATTATGTGGAAATTCTGAAGCAACATCTCAAGATATCAGCCAGGAAGTTAAAGCTTGGGCCCCAATAGGTCTTGCAAATGGACAATGACCTGAAGCATACTGCCAAACTGGTTACAAAGTGGCTTAAGGATAATTTTAATTGCCCTTAAACGGGAAAGGTTTTTCATGCCAGACAGTGAGAAAAAAAGCGTATGTGTCTTTTTATATAGTGTCTGTGAACTTCTGGTTTCAACTGTACAACTTTTTCTCAGCATATCGACAGGCCTCATGTGAAAGTTCAGAACCTCCAGAATTCACCCACTGAGCTGCAGAGGCTGAACTAGCACCGAATAATGATTGGCTGCAGGTGCTGGGGTTTAGGTAGCAAGGATTCAGATCAGAAAGAGTACTTTTAGGTTCAAACCAACTGGATTCCAGCATTAAAACTGGCAACCCAAATAAGAGACCCATGTGAGGATCTTTTGGCTTTCTGATTGGATAATCATCTTGAGAACCGAACACCAAATTATAACATAAATAAATACCATCATGCCCAATGTTTTTGTAATTAAGAATATAGTTCCTTTAAAAATGTACAATGTAACTTTTATCTATTGACTTATCTGTTGTGCTATTCTGACCCTCCACTCTTTTAATCACATCACTTTTTAATTCTATAGCACTGAAACTTCTGTCTTTCCGCCCTCAGATCTCACGCAGAGAAGTGACTGCGTTTAACCTGTCAGTCAGCGCAGCCTGTTAAAGTGTCTCCCACCTCCGGGGCCTTTCAGCGCTCCCGAATCTCCACGTGTCCAAGTGTCACGAGCCGCTCCGATCTCCAGTATGTTCAACACTGTCAGAGCCCGCCGCCAGTCTGCGCAGTGTGGGGTGTAAGACACTGTCAGACACTTAAATGTAGCACTATATAAGACTATGACTTGTAAAACGTTGTTAAAGATAGTCTGGAAACTGCAGCAGTGAAAGGTGCACTGTGTAACTTTTCTGGTAGGGGTTCTGCCATCTGTTTGTTCCCATGGACATTGCTTTGTTTGAAATGTTCCACAGAATTAAACATTTATTCAATTAGATGTTTTTATTTCTGGCATGCCTCTCCGCCAATATCTGTCTCCATGGAGATACTTTTTTTTAAAGCTTATAAACATGTTATATTTCATCATTCATTAAATATTTCATCAAATACTTGGAGTTGTATTTTGCTTCATTCATTGTTTTATTTATCCAAGGTCAAAAATGCTCACTTCATTTTGCCTGGATTGTTGCATCACAGGTAAAAGTCCATAAACGATCACTGGACTCATCCTGTGGTTTACTAGCCTGTCAGTCAGCCCCTGGGCAGCTCTGGCTAAGGAAAAAGCTTAACTAAGTGTAAGGAGTGATTAAATCATGTAATCAAATGCAAGTGTGGAAAAGAGTGATAAATTCTTGATTAATTGTAAGGGGAAATTTCCCAAACAAACCTGTGAGAAGTAGTGGGCAGCCATGGAGCAGCGCCAATGGACTCTCCTTCAGGACCAGGGAAACTAGAACTAGAGCAGAAGAAATCTACCCAGAAACATGGAGAAAATGCAAGTAAGAAAGTGCTCCATGGGACTACTGCAATTAAACATCTGACCTTCTTGTTGTGAAGTAAAGTCCTAACTACTCTGCCACTGAGCGGAGAAAAAGTTTGTAAGGGAGAAATATCTAACTGTTATTTTTTTTCTCTATTAGTGTCACTTTTGGGCTGCAAAGTGTGGGAGCCTAAAAGGGTCACATAAAAGCTGAAAAAAATAATTGGTCCTTAATGCATTAGTCTTGGTTCCCGGGGGACTATTATTGCTGATGAACATGTGAAGTACTGCTGAGCATTGACTGGTAGTGGATGATTTATATTGCCACCTCAACTGTGTCAATACTGTGCACTACAGGCCTGAACTGTTCATTTAGGTGCTATTACAATCAATAAACTAGATATAAAGGTGAATATTGCAATTAAATCCTTGTTGATAACCCTGTTATAGTCTGCAGAATCAATGAGCTGAGCACTAAACTCTGTTAATATGAGGTGTGGGAAATGTCATTTTGTTTGTGCACAGAGGTGGCGCTACCATTAGACAAGAGTAGTTGGCCGCCTAGGGCCCCCTACCCTGGTAGGGCCCCCAGTCAATTGCTCTTCAGAGCCACCAATGGCCCAGGCCTCAGACCCATTTGATATTCTCTCAATAAGAAAACACTATCAAAATAGTATGTGATTCACAAATACATTTAATCTGTTAAAGCATTCCCCCCATTTCAGGTTAGAATGAACTGGTCCTGCTGCCACTGGGGTAGTTTCAGAGATGTTTACAAAACAGGCATCGAATTATTGAACAATCCAAATGGACTTTTTCTTGCTGTTTGGAGAGGTGTGAGGATGCCTGTGTGGTGAGGTAGGCTGTCACTCTTGACTGTACTTTTCTAGCTTAATTTTCACTTAAGACACTTCAAATAGTCAATTCACAGAATCAATGTTCTGGTCCGTCCACTTTTAGATAAACATGAATGAGCAGTGAGTTAATATGCATATTAATTACTCGCATATTAACTCTGCATATTTGCACGCTGCATCCCAAAAACATCATTGTTTGTGCATATTAATTGTCTGAATAACCAGAGGCAGGGAGACGACAAGCTGTCGAACCTTACGTACAGAAAAGCAGTCTCAAGTCTAGACTCAAACCATCACTTAAGTCATGGTCAGGCTGTGTACGATGCTGTGTGGCCCACCCCGAACTTTCACTCCTCAAACACATTTGAGCTCATTCATTTAGATCTAACCTGCTCCTCTCTCTTTACATGCAGCAGCAGCACTGTGACTGTGAGGAGCACTGTGACTGTGAGGAGGACTGTGAGCAGCACTGTGACTGTGAGGAGGACTGTGAGCAGCACTGTGACTGTGAGGAGCACTGTGACTGTGAGGAGCACTGTGAGCAGCACTGTGACTGTGAGGAGCACTGTGAGCAGCACTGTGACTGTGAGGAGGACTGTGAGCAGCACTGTGACTGTGAGGAGCACTGTGACTGTGAGGAGCACTGTGAGCAGCACTGTGACTGTGAGGAGCACTGTGAGCAGCACTGTGACTGTGAGCAGCACTGTGACTGTGAGCAGCACTGTGAGCAGCACTGTGACTGTGAGACAGCACTGTGACTGTGAGCAGCACTGTGAGCAGCACTGTGACTGTGAGCAGCACTGTGACTGTGAGGAGCACTGTGACTGTGAGCAGCACTGTGAGAGCAGCACTTTGACTGTGTGAGCAGCACTGTGACTGTGAGCAGCACTGTGACTGTGAGCAGCACTGTGAGCAGCACTGTGACTGTGAGCAGCACTGTGACTGTGAGCAGCACTGTGACTGTGAGGAGCACTGTGACTGTGAGCAGCACTGTGAGCAGCACTGTGACTGTGAGCAGCACTGTGAGCAGCACTGTGACTGTGAGCAGCACTGTGAGCAGCACTGTGACTGTGAGCAGCACTGTGAGGAGCACTGTGACTGTGAGCAGCACTGTGACTGTGAGCAGCACTGTGACTGTGAGCAGCACTGTGACTGTGAGCAGCACTGTGACTGTGAGCAGCACTGTGACTGTGAGGAGCACTGTGACTGTGAGCAGCACTGTGACTGTGAGCAGCACTGTGAGCAACGTGAGGCAGACTCCTATGTGTCCAGGTCAAGTGAGACAGAAGGGGAAACGAATGGAACAAACACAAAAGCACATTTAAAATGTTTAGCCCGACTTCAGACAGTTCTTCTTTACATTGATGTGCAACTGTGCATCTGTAGCAGTTGTTATGCTCAGGTGTGTACAGAATCTCCTTCCCCAGAAAACAATTAAAACTGCAGGGTGAAAACCTAATAGCAACTGAATGATAGTTTATTTCACAAAAGAGTCCTCATAGCCTAAGTGTTTCTCGTTTTATCTCGGGGCTACTTCAAACTTCACATTCTTTATTAAGTGTAAATTGTCTGCAGCAAATTTGTCCTGGGCTCAACATGAAAAAGTTATTAAATAGACCTGGACTGAGTAATGTCAGTAGACCTGTTACTGTAAGCTGTAATCGACCAAAACAAAAATATAATTGCATGCTAAATTGAAGTTTCCAGTCCACCCAAAATAAAATAAATAAAGATGTGTGTGTCTGAAGAACCAGGGAGGAAACAGACAATAATATAAAGTCGCCTAGGGCCCCCAGATCTCTAACTGCGCCACTGTTTGTAAATGATACGTGACCAATGAGCTCTTCGTTTCACATGCGCCACTGAAATAAACGAACGTGATTGCACGATCATGTTTGGTACTGGCTTTTGAGAAGTGACGTAAGGTCTAAAGATCCTAAAATATCCTAAAATTAATCAATCAATCAATCAAACTTTATTCATAGACCCCCTTTATAACGCTCAAGGTGAGTCAAGTGTCACTGCATTACTAAGTGTTAAAGACAGTCTGAATAATTAAGATTTGAGCCTGGATTTAAACAGGCCAAAGTCTGTGATAGTGGCAAATCAGGGGGCAGTTTGGGGCCAAAAGTCTGGGGCCAACGACAGAGAAAGACCCATCACCCCAGTGTTTGAGCCTGGCTCTGCGGATTTCCAGCAAGAGTTGGTTGTCTGACCTTAATGCACAAAAAGTGTCAAAATTGTATGGGTTTTTTTTTTCTTTGTTTGTTTTTTTTTTTTTTTTTTTTTTTTTACTGTAGAATGATTTCAAACATTTTGTCTTAAGTAGGCCTTAGTTATAGATCATTTATCCCCATCTACTTAACAGCTGCTACCAGAACACAATGTATGCATGAATAACCAGTCAACAAATGATACCACTTTTTAACAATACTATTTCACAAAAACTGCTGCGAGTAAAGCTCAAAGTTATTCTGTCTTTTCCAGTCACTTTCATCTCATGTTTAAGAAAGATGTGTGAGGTGTTTTGGCCCGGGACACAACAACAGAACTGGAATCGAAACCTTCTGATTACGAGGCGACTACCTGCCCCATTGCTCCAGTAAAACTCAAAAATTCCACCACCTACACTTTTCATATAGCTCCATTGCTCAGTTGTAAGCTTGTATGACGTGTGCCGGTGTCCAGTCTCCCTCTCGGTCAGGCGGGCTGCCAGGCGTCTGTGTGTCCTGCCTCTGTTTGAAGTGAGTGACCTTTGACCTCTCCTCACGGGGACATACGCACATGCTCGGACTGTCCGCCCTTCACAGCTATTGCAACCAATCAACCCAATTTACCCAGAGCCAATTACGCTGTTTCGGTATTTGACTCCGACGCAAATACATCACTCAAACGATCACGCAGTTTAAAGTCGGGCGACAAAAGATTTCTGATCATGGAGAAACTCTTGAGTCATAGCTAAAAATCGTGGGTCGTAAGTCGCAGAGTGAGACCAGAACAAAGATTAAACTTAGAAACCTTGTACGACCAAAAACGAGCTGCAAGCATGTTTGATATTTTGGTATCTTGGTCGCAGAGTGAGCCCTCCTCGCTCTGTGTCTGCGGTCAGTTTTTGTGGCCAACAGTTGAATAAAAGCGCACAGGAGCATCTTCCCCTGTTTCTCTTTCATTTACTAACTTTTACAAATGTAGCGCTAACACCAACTGTCCGAATATGGAACGCAAATTAAAGACTTTGCACCAGGATGTCTGTTCATGTGCTGTCCTGATGCCTTACCACACCCTTGTTCCCCTATAGCTACAAAACCTGCTTCACATGAGACTAAAGTTTGTGACTTATTACCCTGTCTGCAGTCTCAAAGCTGCAGTTGCGGATTTTCTCACTTCTCGTCTGCCCTTTCTCCATTTCATTTCGTAACAAAAATAATCCTATTGTGCCGCTTTGGTTAGTTAATAACGTTAGTCGGCAGTACTATCAGAACCCTCGCTCTGCACGGGGAGCAGGAAACAGGGACAGTGGTGCTGGATCAGGCCCACGCAGCTCGAGGCTGGGACAGAGCAGAAATAGGAAGAAGGAGCCTGAGTGACTACCATATCATTCCTTTAGACTTGCAAATTTCATTGACTTATCAAAATATGCAACAAATCGCATTCCGTATCACTTCAACTCGGACACGCTTTTGCTTTCCAAGTACGGTATGTTTCCGTATTTTATGTAACAGTTGCCAAACCTCACTTAACCTGTATATTTACTGAGACGTCGCCATACGGAGCTTAGGGCTTTATATTTGCTCATACAAACTTTGACCGTACCCACGACTGCATGGCCTTAAACTTGCATTTGTTCTAATATAATAGAAGTAGAATGCATAAATAACATCGGATCTGAAGTGTGACTTGCTTTCAAATAGTATCAGTGCTGACGGTACAGTGGAGAGGGGGCAGATGATGACCATCAGAGAGCCATAGGAAAGATGCAAATTGATCATTTATTCTTTCTTTTTTTTTTAATCATTTATTTTTATGTGTGCTTTGGGTTTTGTTTTCTGGTTAACTTCTGTGGAAGTATTATCGCTTTCCATTAGTATTACTATATAATAGTATCACTTATTATGCTAACCATATTTGGCTACGGCTATTATTATTATTATTATTATTATTATGTATACATACATACATATATGTATGTATGTATGTATGTATGTATGTGTGTGTGTGTGTGTGTGTGTATATATATATATATATATATATATATATATATATATATATATATATATATATATATATATATATATATATATATATATATATAATAATATATATAGTCATGATCTCTGCCTGCTCCTGCCTCCTGTGTCTCCTCTGCCCCTCCCTCACCTGCCTGACTCCAGAGCTGGGCGGAGCCCTGGCTCCTCCCACACGCACCTGCAGCCCATCAGGGCAATCGACACAGCTGCAGGTTGTTAAAAGGAGCCAGGACCCAGCTCTCCTTGCCAGGTCGTCTGATCGTCACCATGTGTCTTCGTGCTGCTCACATCACTGTGTGTCTCTCCGTGCTGTTCGCCTCACTGTTGGTTCTCGTGTCTCTGCTGTGGTACCTGCCCGTGTCCTGCTGATGTTCTGCCCGTGTCCTGCCCGTGTTCTGCCTGTGTTCTCCGACCCTGTCTCCCCGGTACTGGCTGTGTTTCCCGTCTCGTGTCTTCCCTGCACCTCTGGACCCTGACCTGCACCCCAGCACCCAGCTCCTCGTATGTTCTCCCGTCACCTGTGTTGTCTTGTTCTGTCAATAAACAAATAAACGCCCTCAAACTTGCCCCGAGTCCCGCATCTTTGGTCCGCCTCACACCCCTCATTACGACATAAATATATATATATATATATATATATAATATATATATATATAAATAATGTTCCACAGTATGCCATATATAATGCCATACTGTGGAACATTCCAGACCAATCAAAAACATAATGGAGACAAGCACCTTTAAACAGTAAAATTCCCCGTCATCCCGTGAGTAAAAACTCATTCTGACTGTTTGCCTGGAGCTGTGGACTGGGCCACATACTGGAAAACCCTGCCCAACGGAAAAGTGTATTTTCATTTCTGTGTTTGGGCACATGCTGCAGCGTCCACGCCTGACTGATTTCCATCGGAGCCCCGCTGGCTGACACAATCTGCTGCCGAGGCCTGTGCTACCTTTGTGCAGCGAGGAGCAGTGGGGAAGCCCTGTCAGGAGCGGCCATTGTCCACGCCATACTCTGCTCTCACTTTGTCCTCCGTATTTGTCGAAGAAAAGCCCAAAAGAAAGAATCTCATCTCTCCCCACGCACAGTGCATCCTCTCTACCTGTGAGTCATCTGTCTGCCTGTAATAAGTACACAGCGCCTCATAATGGGAGCGCCAGTGTAAACATGTGTAAGCAGAGATAGAGCAGACGGTTATAGTTTGTTATTCAAATGTAGACGGCTTCACATCTCCTACACTAATCAAAGCGATGGGTTTGCTCAAAGACATGGATCAAATGAAATTGCGCTAGCTCACAGCGAGAATTACACGCGCAAACAAGAAATATCAGATTGGGGTAAAATGGGTGTTTGAAAATGAATAATGTGTATGAGGATTCTGAAAGCTTGATGTATGTAAAGCTGTTAAATAGTAACATCATCCCACAAGCACTGCCCCGAAATGTTTCAGACACCTGCTGTGTGGTATTTACTTATCTAAAAGAAACTATCATCAGAACGGAACAGCTATAGATGAGTGACAGGTGTAGGTGGAAGAGCCAAAAATGATCATAATGTTGGTGAAGAAGTAAAAAGTAGTGATCATTGACATAGAAAGACTAGGAAGTGTTTGGAGTAACTGTTTAAAAGTGCATTATGTAACTTTTCTGCTTGTGGATGTGTTATTGCTCCACTGATTTGCCCTGTAACTTGGCAACATGGCATTACACAGACTCTCAACCCAAAAAGTTGCTTAGTGCACCTTTAAAGTGTAGTGTAAAGTGCAGTTTGGCAGTTCCAAATGACAAAAATTCAGTCTATAATATCAGTCAAAAAATCTCAACATAAACTGGGGATGGGGGTGTATTAAAACTATTCTAATAAACTGTGTATCAAAAGTAACTAAAATCTACCAACATTTTTGTCCTTACCCACTTCTGATCTGATTGGTATTTCTATTAGCGCAGGTTCGAATCACTTTCATGGAGAATGTCTTGCATAACACAAAGTGAAGCAGGCAGGTCTTTTTGAACTAGTTCATTTTAATCCGGTGCAAACATATTCCTCATTTTCCTAATGCATTCCTTGCAACCTAAGATAAGCCTTTATTAGTCCCACAGTGGGGAAATTCCAGAACCTATTCACCGCAATGAGCTTTTCATAACTTTCAGAGGCCAGAGGGGGTTTTGCTGTCTCGGTAATGCTTACAACTAGCATGCTAACAGTGATAATAAAACACTATAATTACATATAAACAGCACACAGCAGTCTCATTTTGAGTCTAAGAGCTGCTTTTAAAATAACCTGTGCCAGGGCAAAAATAATTTTGCTCAACAGGGAAAAAATCAGGTACAGCCTTTTTAATCTTTTGACTTCTGTCATTGTCTATGCTGGTCACTGAACAGCCACTCAGTGTGAATAGAGTGTGGATGAAGTGCACTGCCCAAGGACACAACCATAGTATGCACTTTGGCCAAGGTTCATCGACTCTCTGCTTTTTGTCAACTTGCCTTGGTGAATTGTCTTTTTTACTGTGATAAGAGAGCATATGATGATAGTACAGTGTGCCAACAAACAAAAACCTTCATAGTCTACATCAGGGGTCGGCAACCCGCGGCTCCAGAGCCACATGCGGCTCTTTCATCCTTATACTGCAGCTGTGTGTGGCTTGGGAAAATAAATTATAAGTATTTAATTGAAACGTAGTTTATTTGTATTAGTTCTTTTTTTATTGTTGTTTAAACTGGAAGATTATTGTGATCTTGAAAAAATTAAAATAAAATCATATTTTATTATTTTTTGTGGCTCAATATAAGGGTCACACTCGCAGAACTATGTTAAAAACAAACAGCGCTCACGCCTTACAGACACAGCTCACAGTCCTGCGTAAACATAGCTCTGATTTACAGACGCTGTGCAGAGGTTCAGGAGCAAAAGTCTCTATAGCCCTATAAGCCAGTGGTCCCCAACCTCCAGGGGCAGGTAAGAGTCCATTATGCATTTGCTACCGGGCCGCACAAAAACAGTAAATTTATCAGCATCTTCTCTGACGTAACTTTCACCCGTCCCTCATGACACGCTGATAAGTTTGTCTGTAGATATATGATGAAAATCCTCATAGGAAATCTCCACAGAAATCCATTTGATACAATGGCAGGTATATTACATCTGTGCTAGATCTGCTCTTGTCCTCCATGATGACGTATTACGTATAACACATCAGACACGTCGCCCAAAAGTAGAGCCACAAGCTCGTAAAAATGAGTCTTTGGAGAGCTGTTTTGCAAAGGGGAAAAGGCTAAACTGAGGAGCCAGAAGAGGAGCCTATGACCTCCAAGAAAATGAAAGCTAATTTTAACAAACAACACCAGGAGTCTTACTTGAAATATGAGTTTGTCACTACAGGTGACTCTCACGCTGAGTCCAGTCTGCGTAATCTGCGAGAAAAGAGAACGAGGCAATGAAACCTTCAAAACTGCTTTGACACACGGAGACTAAGCACCCTGGATTAAAAGATAAGCCTTTAGAGTTTTTAAAAGAAATTACAGAGCAGACTGGACATAAACACACTGCAGGTGTCATTTGTCTCCCGTCACTCCTTATGGGACCAGCTCATCACAACGAAACAAGTGCAGGGCCCCTCTCTGTGTGTTTGTGTGTTTGTATATATATATATATATATATATATATATATATATATATATATATATATATATATATATATATATATATATATATGACTTGGTTTGGTGGGGATACTATTGTGGTAAATATTTATCGTAGTACTATCATTTAAGTTTGTGGAATAAAGTTGACAAGAAAATTTTAATTATAAAAATACAAGAAGTTTGCCGAGTTCTAAAGCAGAATACCGATATGTCCTCATCAACAATAATTCCATCCAAAATACAGGGACAATTTACGAGCAAGGAAAACGTTTTACTGACAGTTTGAGTATTTTACAAAATAAAGTTGTCATTTACTCTTATTAGTCTGATCATAACTATAGTTTAGACAAGTTCTGGCTCTTGTTTACAGTATGGTTTTTAGGTAAGAGTCAAGGAATTAGCTCTGTGTCTGTCATATCTGCTGCCCCTGTCCAACTAGGAAGTAAAATTACACCACACTTCACCACAATTAAGGCAAGGTGAGTTTATTTGTATAGTACAATTCATACACAAAGCAATTTGAAGTGCTTTATAGAATGAGAAAGACATTAAAATCTCACAAATCAAAACACAAATAATCACAAATATCATCATAGAATTACCATTAAAAAAGAAGAGTGCAGAACACAAACCTTTCAGTCATATTCACAGATAAACAGAACTGCTTTGAGCCTGGATTTAAACATTGTCAAAGTTGAGGCCTGTCTCACATCTTCTTGAAGACTGTTCCATGTTTTAGCTGCATAAAACTGAAACACTTATTCCCCATGTTTAGTCCTGACTCTGGCACCAGCAGGAGGCTGGTCCCTGAAGTCCTCAGAGTGTGAGATGGTTCATATGGCACTAACATGTCAGAGATGTACTTTGGTGCTAGGCCATGAAGAGACTTGTTCACAAGCAGAGCTGCTTTAAAGTCTATTCTCTGAACCACAAGAGCCAGTGCAGAGACCTGAGCATAGAACGCATGTGCTTGTACTTCCTGGTTCTGGTCAGGACCCGAGCAGCAGTGTTCTGGATGTACTGCAGCTGTTTTAAGGCTCGTTTGGAGAGGCCAGTGAGCAGGACGATACAGTAGTCTAACCTACTGGAGACAAATGCATGGATAAGTCTCTTTAAGTCTTTTTGCAATGTTTTTAGATGGTAAAAAGCTGCAGATGTTATTAATTTGATGTGGCTGTTAAAGTTCAAGTCTGAGTCCATTATTAGCCCTTGATTTCTAGCCTGATTTGAAGGTTTTAGAGAGAGAGACTGGAGGTGACTGCTGACACTTTCACTATGTTTCTGTGGACCAAAGACTATGACTTCAGTCTTGTCTGAGTTTAGCTGGAGAAAGTTGTTTTGCCTCCACACACTGATCTGTTGCAGTGACAGAGGGTGCAGATATATAGGAAACTCCACTGGTTCATATTCACCTGCTGCCAGTGAGACATAGATCTGAGTGTCATTTGCATAGTTGTGGTAGGACACATTATTGCTGCTCATTAACTGGCCTAACGGCAGCACGTAGAGAGTTTGAACAACAAGGGTCCCAGGATTGACCTCTGGGGCACCCCACAGGTCAGGGACATTTTTGTCTGAGACACATTTTCCAATTTCAACAAAGTACTCCCTGTCTTCTAGATAGGACTTGAACCAGTTTAGTGCCGTACCAGAGATTCACACCCAGTCTTCTCGTCTCTGTAAGAGGATCCCATGATCCACAGTGTCAAAGGCAGCGCTCAGATCTCACAGGATCAAGACTGATACTTTGCCTGCATCAGTGTTCAGGCGGATGTCGTTTGTCACCTTGATAAGAGCAGTCTCAGTGCTGTGGTATTTAAAAAAATAACAATTAAAAACAAATTAAAATGAAAATCTAAAAATTGTAACATCTCCAGTCCAGTCATTTTGAGTAGCCATATTGTGATCTGTAAATTGGTGCTGGTCCTACGCTCCACACTGCTTCTAGCTCTCTCACGACTGCCACACGTTCAGCAGCACCTACCATCACTCAATGTACTTTCCCTTATTTGTGTACAAGCTCCATACATTATATAACGTTATGGACAGTCAAACGCATTGAACTGAAACGTAAACACGGTAACATGTGCGCTGGGGTGAGGGTCTGTGGTGTCGCCTCTGGACTGTTATGACTCCACTGAAAGAGGAGCAAGAGAGGAGAGGCAGGGGAGGAGGGAGAGGGGACGCAGTGGGTGTTCACGGGACAGTTGCGAGTTCAACGTCCTCGGCCAGGGGAAGAGTGGCGCCTGCTGAGGTGAGCCCGCCCGCCGCGCTGGAGCCACTGTCTGTTTGGTCAGGAGATTCTCAGATTGGCTCAAAGTCATACAGAAAGAGGGAAAATCCAAGACTTTAATATGCACACTATCCATACAAAAGTCCTGACCGCGTTTCCTCATAATTGGACATGTTTTATTTAACTTTTCAGGTATTAATCCATTGTTTTATATTGTGTTTTTTACAGTTTCAGTGTTTGAATTGCATTGATTCTCCTGCTACATCGACAATAACCATGCTGCTAATTTTCATTTCAAAACACTTCACTCCCCACTGTCGCCAGCAGAGGGCGTTTCAAGCTGTTTTAAGCCAAACTCAAATCTGACATAAGGCATTTATTTAACGTTATTAAAATGCATGAATATCCATCACATAGTCCTAGTAACTTGGGTGTTGTTGACCGAGGTTGTAGAAGCCCACGCACTGACCTTTTAGTCGTATATGCGGTCGGATTCTGGCTGAATGACTTTGGCAAACAACATACACCATAATGTCTGTAATAAGTACCCATTTTTTCCCAATCATCTAGTGTTGGCTCTTTCTAGTGTTGGCTCTTTCTAATGAAACAACAAACCACCTGTTCATTGTTATGCAGCTCTTCTAAATGCTCAGGATAGTTTTTCAGTTCCTAAAGTTGTCAGCTCTATGTAACCACAGCTCTATGTTCCTATGTATGAAAAAAAAAGGGCTGTATGTTTCCATGTGCCTATGTTATGACATTTTAGAGACATTTCATTTTATTTTTGTTATAGTTTGCATTTTGTTGTAGGGTTATAGTAAAGGCCAGGTTTTGGTTAAGTTTAGGGCCTTTTGTACAATAAATGGTTCAGTTTAGGGCTTTATTGTAGGGTTAAAGTTACAGGCTTGTTGTAAGGTTCTGGTTAAGATAATGGTAGGTTGAGGGTTATGGATTTACTTTCAAAAATGTCTTTTAAATGTGAACAAACAGTGCAGTGGGTTTGTGTACATAGGTTCAAAGTTATGAAACGATACTTCAAATTTAAACAGGGGTATTACATATAACACATGCAGATCACTGTGTCTTATTTTATTGATTTGAAAATGCTGTATTTGCCAAAAGCAACATATTAAATTGACTATTCATTTTCATTTTTGATGCTCTGAGTCTCTCCTCTCTTTGCACTCCCCCCTTCACCCCAATCACGTGCATCTCACTTGCATCCACATTGCATCAGGTTTGTGAAGTTGTAGTGTATTATTTTGTATGCTACTTTTGGATATTTATGAAAAATTGCTGTCTGAGAGCGTGGGTGACATAGTTTTGTGGACTGAGCACTGATAAGAGAACTCCTTTATAACACAGAAAGCTCCAAAAAGACAGTTTTGCATAATACCCCCTCTTTAAAGGTGTACTATGTAACTTTTCACCACCACATTATTTATCCATCTGCTTGCCTTTTACATTTTCAACTTGTCATCTATTTCTGTAACGCCTTATGAGGTGACTGCTGTTGTAATTTAGTTTTCCTTAGTCATCATAGTCTTCAAAGCGACTTTCTATTTTCACAGCCAACTGTATTACTTTTCCCATTCTAATGACATCTATCTAAGTCAAAGCTCTTAATGTCTAAAAATAACCCTCCGTATAAGCGTCCCAAATACATAAACGTAAAAAGGAATGCGTAAAAATGTAATATATGCAGCATTAGCCTGTGGTGTGTCCATCAGTGTCACTTTGATTTGATCCTGGCCGCGTCCTGCTCACTGGAACATGACAAACAGACAGACATGTGTTTACTGTGACTGGACATGATGTGTGCTACTGGAATAGGAATCAGACCTGCTCCTCTGTCAGCTTTACCCACTGAAAAAAAAATGCAATGTTTTTTACTTGTATTGCAAAATGTGCGGCTATGTCATGTTTTTTTGTTGTTTTTTTTCATGAGATGGACAGATGGGGTACTGCAGGTCAAAGCAAAGGTCCGTTCAGAACCTGTATGCTGTATTTTTTCTGGAAAGTACTGGTTTAGTGTAATGTCATACAATATTTTTGAGCTTGTAAAGATGTAATGTTTCCCTATAAAAAATAAGAACAACGTACATACATCTAAAAATAGTAAATTATAGCCTCCAAGCACACTAGAAAATGAATACCAGTATTTTAAAGGGCCCTCTATTTTCTGGTCTATTATTATGTTGTTTCCCCATCAAAAACATGCTCGGAGCTGTGTTTGGTTTCATTCACACATGTTTAACTCACAAATCCTACATATTTAGGCTGAATTCTTCTCTCAAACAGAAAATAAAAGGTAAAATGTATATAGTTTAGGAGACAAAACTAAATAACTAAAATCTCTCCCTATATACTTGGATTCTCGCTGCATATAACAGATCCAATTACATTTGGAGCAGACTAGGAGAGGTATTCAACTGCACATGATAAGAAACAGCCAGGCAAATATCAGACATGTGTTTTGACGTGTATTCACTCGTTTTAGACCAGCAGCAATGGCTCCTCCACAGCGGACTTATTTCATCGTTTTTGCTGCCTTCCACACTTGGTGATGATAAGCTATTATTGTAGCCACAGCTGCCCTGGGACAGACTGACAGAAGCGAGGCTGCCAATCTGCACCATTGGCCCCTCCGACCACCACCGGCAATCATTCACACATACACCACTTTCATACTAGGCAACGTGGCTCTAACCGCTGAGCCACTGTCACCCCTTGTGAAAGTAAAAAATACCGGAGCTTTTATGTTTATTCGTGCTACAGGGAACAAATAACTTAGTAGCTCAGTTCCTAACATGCCTGAAGATCAAATGCTTAACATAAATGCCAGCAGTGTGGTTGGACGTCTGATTTATGGCGGCAAAGTTTCAGTGCTAAATGCTAAATTACAAGACACACCTGAACGCCTCATAGCCACACTGCTGGCACATATGTGGTTCTTTGACCTACATATAAACTGGGAGAAGAGTGGCTTGACAGGTTTTGGTGCGAAGACAATTTGAATTTCATAGTTTAGAGCATTCAGAGTTCTCCGTCAGGTAAATGTAATGAGACTGTATGAACGTCTTATTGCGTAACTTTGAAAGTGATTACAGTAAGATCAATTGTGTCAGCCAGGTCTTTCGCAACTACTGTTAACCATTCAAGTCTGTATGGCTAGTGTCCAGCAGATGTAACCTCAGTCAGTTTACCTTGTTGTGGTCATCCAAAGCTAGCACAGGGCCATAGGGTTATCAGTAAATGAGACAGGCTGGCGCAGGGTGCATCACAAGCTATTGCACTAATTGAGCCGACACACATTCAATTCACTTTAAGGTTGTAAAGCGAATTCAAGTGGCCCTAGATTTTATCACAACTCTTCCTTGTTTCTAGGCTTATGTTTTTTGTTTTATTTCCACCAGTATTGATTGTAGCGTGTATTTGTGTTCTGTGTTTTTGTGTGTTAACAGGTTAATTAATTTCACGGTCTTTATTGTTCCCACGGCGATAAGGAGAAATACAGCAGTTTTCTAACTCTGCATGTGAGGATTAGATCTTGTATACAATAGCCGTGTTTACAGATTAAGCTGCACATATTAGCATTGTCTGAAAATAAATATTGAATAATAAATTAATACATGCAGCAGTGTTGTAATTATGTTCGCAATAAATTGTCATCGTCATTAGCCTCCCATTGGAGTCAAAACATCATATTTTTGTGTAAATAATGGAGACAATTCGACTGGAGGATGGCACAGAGATCCAAAAAAGCCCATGAATCTCTGCTATGGCTGGTTTAGGGGTCAAAAAGTCTCACAAAAAATGAAAAGAAAGAAATGAGAAATCTGATTGAGCTAATAATTTAATAAAAGTACCAATAAAATCAAATCAAATACCGCAGTCACAACTGAATCTGAGTTGCCAGCGTCTTAACCGGCAAACAGACGACACAGGTTTTTTTCATTCTCAGTATATGAACAGGTCAGGCCTTATGTGAAAGCTGAGAACCTCCAGAGGCTGCAGAGGCTGCACTAGCACTGATTAATGATTGGCTGCAGATTCTGGGGTTTAGGTAGTGAGGATTCAGATCTGGGAGTCCTTTTAGGTTTAAACCAATTGAATTTCAGCAGTGAAACTGGCAACCCAAATGAGATACTCATGTGAGGCTCACGCTGCTTTCTGATTGGATAATCAGCTTGAGCTCTAAAACACCAAATTATAACATAAAAAACCTGGCCATCATGCCCAGTGTTTTCTTTCTTTGTTATTAAGTATAAAGTAGCATTACAGTATTATCAGTAAAAGCTATACTTTGATCATGTTTACCTCATATCTAGGGACACAGATACTGTAGGTCAATTTTATAATATTTAAATCTTGCTGTCCCTTTAACTCAGCAGTCTAAATTCGCTGCTCACCAACCTGTAGCCTATTCTTGTTTTAGCTTGAGTTGGCGTACACTCCTGATCACAAAAACACTGACAACTAAAATTACAGTATAGAAATAACACTATTTGGTCCAAATACTCTACTTAACAGCCATTAATACCTCATTTTAGCTGCTTGTATCCTAAAGGAGGGGCGGGAGTTAATCCAGGCCACATTCTGAGCCTTTGAAAGGATTTAATTTGGTCCAACGGCAGGTCCCTGTGTGCTTGGGCCTGCTAAATGACTGTCTAATCATTCCATTGGGGAGGGTGTAATGACATCCTTTACACTGGGCTGTGGGTTTTCCATCAACCATTCTCTTCCTGCTCTGTGAGGGAGTTACAACAGTGCAACATGGTGAGTCATACACATCGACCCCTGTGGCCTTCACCTCTTTTCAAAGACTATTTTGTTCACTGGAAAACAATTTGAATGCCGTTTGCAGAAACCGAAAAATATTACACCGTTTTGAAAGGGCCAAGCTGATAAAATACAGAAATGGATGAGTTGCTGCAATGGTCTAATGGCTAATGCAGTTCAAGTTCAGCTCAAGTCAAATTGGCTTCTACAGTATATATGTTTGTAATAGCCCTTGAGCAAATCCATATATGGCACTGGCACAAAAAACGGGAGTGGGAAGTTACTAATTACAAAAAAATCAAGTGACTGTAATAGATTTTTTGAGTAATTGTAATGTTTGAGTAGACAGCTAAGCCTGTATTTGTACTTGGGATTAAATATAATTCTAGCATGTAATTGTAAATGTCTCTACCCCATCTGCAAATACACACAGTAGCGCTACATTGCCCTTTAGCTCAGAGAATAATTTAATGTGGTTTAAAACTGCATAAATCACCATTAAAAAGTTAAATTAATCACATTTTGTATAGACTGATCTAATATGCTGCTAAAATTTCATTAAATTGCAACTACAACTTTAGGTAGTGTTTTTCTCGCGTGCCTTTGACTTTTACTGAATTATCTGCAGTGGCACTTCTGCTTTTCAGTATATTTTTAGCTCTGTAAATTCCACTACTACTACTTTTAGGTGAGTACACATTTTCAGCCTTAAACTAGATTAAACTTATAAATAAACTCTTGGGCGTAAACATCTACACCACCCTGTGCCACTGAATCCATAACTTGGTTTTCATGAGGATACAGAGAGTCCGAATGGGCAACCTTCTATCCCGACCTTTGACCCTCAGCATCGGGGTCCCCCAAGGTTGTGTACTCTCTCCCTGGCTTTTCTCTCTATACACCAACAACTTCACATCCACCCATAGCTCAGCCTGTATTATCGAGAATGCAAACGACACAACAAAAATTAGACTTTGCCGTCATTGAATAGCCCAAAGAGTCACTTGGCGTCAACTCAATCCAAAACTACACCTACACCAATATTCCTTCTGTACTTCTCATCCGAACCCATCGCCATCCCTGACTCGCTGAAGCTTCTAGGCACACACATCTTCAACTCACTTAAATGGAAACTCCACTCAGACCACATCTCAACGATTATTCTTCCTTCAGCTAAAAAAAAATTCAGTGTAAGACCACCAGCATCACTGAAAACAGACTCAACTTCTTCATAATTGTTGGTTTGATCATTAGGGTTCTGAAGCAAAAGACTTCAACGCATTGTCAAGAAATTCTCCCAAATCTTCGGACAACCTCTCCCATCCATGGACACACTCTACCACAGACGAAGCCCAGAAAATCACCTCTGACTCCTCCCATCCTCTAGCTCTGGATTGTGTGACTTTTTATTGTACCCTTTGTGGCTTTAAAATTCCACCAAATTGTTTGTGTGGTCATTAATAAAGATTCTGATTCTACTTTTTCTACCATTGCCAAAAAATAAGATCCAGTGTTTTAGTGTTTTGGCTCAAAACTCAAAATCCATACATACCATTTCAATGTCTGTCTTGTCCACATCAATGTTAATTTTGTAAACTAAAATATTTTCATCGTAGTTTTCATCAATGTTGTATTTTTGTTGGCTAAAACGAAACAACAAAGTATTAATAATGACTAAAACTATGATTAAAATTCCCCACATTTTTGTCAAATACAAGTACTGATTTAATGTCAGATAATAAAAAAAAAAACATAAAATTAATGGAATGGATTCAAAAGACTAAAAGTAAATAAAAAAAAAAAAAAAAATAATACAAAAAAATAAATCCAACCCATTGTAAAATTCCAAAAGCTAGCTATCAAAAAGATCTTACTTACCATAGACTGTAAATATAAATGGACATAGCTAACCTGCTCGTCGCTGCGCTCCAAATAGGAGGTGATCATGGATGCACATCTGGCTCCATCGACTCTGGCTCCAATTCACTTTACACTGAAAAACTGTCATCCCTCTCTCTGTAACCTCTGCTGTCAGGCTCATCATTTTGGTCTTAAATGTTTGCATTAACCCACTCTAGATGATGCTGGTATTTTTTATTTTGTTATTAAACTTGTTACTCAAGATATGAACATTAATAAGACACAAATCAGGTGCCTTCTTTTCCCGAAGTCGCTCCCGCTAGAGTTAGCAACAGGTTTGATTGACAGTGTTGCTAAGCACCCGCTCCGAGCTAAACCAGCAGTGGCGGGAGGGAAGGGACATTACCTCCAACAGCCTCGCTCCAAATTGGCTCTTTGGTTGCTGCGATACTCGCGATTGTGATTCCTATTATAGAACTCGGCTCCAAATTGGCCCCTGTAACTGCTAACCTCGATGAGCCAAACTCTATGGGTGACGTCACACTCCCTTAATCCACTTCTTTATATGATCGGACTTACCTGTGTTGACGAACATAAAAATAAAAAAATCCAATTTAAATTTAAAAATCCAGAGAAATCCATCTCTGATTCATAGTGGGAATTTTTCGCCTTCACAACAACCAATTTAACTATTTCCTCATCACCAAGAGGGTTTATATAATTAAAAGTTAACCATTTTTGTTCTTATCGTTGTTCACGTAAGTTGTGTCACATCGGTCCTACTGTCTCAGCTCTGTTTTTACATATTACAGCCAGATACAATCGAACAAGAATACAGATTTCTGTACACATTTCATTGTAGGATTTCCATCTTGTTAGTGGCACTAAATTATCATACACCATTTGCTAGGCTTCTCCCTAATCCACGAGGAGCTACAGTCCATCTGTTATATTTTAATATGAACCCGAAGAGCTCGCATTCTGTCACAAGCAGTTTCATTCTGAGAGAAATGTAATATAATACGGCACATTCCCAGACTGTCCTTGCCTATCAACTCTGATTCTGTTGAAAATGAAGTTGAGGAAGAAGAGTGGTGGAATCATGCACGGTAATGAATAATTTAAACTTGGATATTTTGGTAAATTTTAAGAAATGTGTTCATGAAAAATTATACAACAAAGTAAAAAACAAAAGTTTTATCACCCCATTCTTTTTGCTTGCACTTATTACTTAGTACTTGAACAGGGTTGCAGTTTTAAAAGTCACTGACAATTGAAAAAAAAAATCATAACTCTTTTGTTTTTAAATATTTTTCTTTTCTTTTTTCAGAGCATTTAGACCTACCCTTCCAACATTAATATGAGCAAATACAGCACCGAGGAACAAACCCTCATTGTACAGTGGTACTTTGAGTCACATGGGTCAAATTCAGAAACCCAGCGGTGTTACCATCGACATTTTAGTACCAGAGATGCCCCAGTGGTAAATGCCATTAAAGAAATAATAAGTGTTTTTCAAAGACAGGGGGCAGTATGTGGTCTGCCGAGACCTGACTAGTCCTGATTTCTTCCTGTGGGACTATCTTAAAGAAAACGTGTTTGTGAATAAACCTCAGACAATAAATGACTTAAAAACTGTGGACACTTAAAAAACATATTTTTTTTTAAAAAATTAGGTCCTTTTTACTTTCCCTAGTTTAAGTAGTGATAAGTTCAAGAGTAAGTGAACAATTATAAGCGTTCCCGAGTATAAATTAGTATTATAGGAGCTATTGAAGATTTAAATGTGTCAGTGACTTCTGGGCCACGTTGTATCTCTAAACAATAGAGATACTTACTTGGCTACTCCTCCAACTAAACTTATAAGTGCTTTCCAGAACTCTCAGAGACCAGTGCAGAGTTTGGCTGTGATGTTAAAGATAACAACTAGCATGCTAATGTACACTTCCTGATTATTGAACAATAAAATGCTTTCTAATGCAGACAATGCACACCGGACTTATTTTGAAGTAAAACACTGATTACACTCTGTATCTGCACTGGAGAAAGGCAAATTTTGCTCAAATACATGGGAAAAAAATTGGTACAGAATCTTTAATAGTATCTTTTTAATAAATCTGTGTGATTGATAGTGAAAAGACTTGGGAAGACTGTGTACCTTATCTTAAAATAGTGTTTATTTTTTTATTAAGTTATAATTGTTTGGAGAAACTTTTCCCCTGATTAAACAGTTACTCATTTAATTCATAAAAGCATTTTGCACCTAATACATTTTGAGAAATTATTTGGATATTACTTTTTACCATTACTTCCCATGACTACTGTCATATATCCAAAATTAGACTAGAATTTCCCTGATTGTAAAAGGGGAAAAGTTTGTTGAAGCCTGATGAGGTCACAACTTCCTCACGGTTGGGTAAGAGCTGCCCGGAACTGTGTCTGCGCAATGAGGCAACACTGCACGTCCAGAGTATAAAACCGAGCAGCCACCTCGCTCCAGCCGGGACAAGCGCTCTGAGCCGAACTGAGAACCCAACAAATCCTCTCCATCGGCGGACCAGAAGAGCAGACTACAGGGTGGTCGCACACCCATGACAAGAGCCCAAGCTAATCTCTACCGGATCACTTTGTAACGTGCTGACAAGATGAGGGCATTCAGCATTGCAGTTGCAGTGACACTCGTGCTGGCCTTTGTTTGCATTGTGCAGAGCTCTGCACTTCCATTCGCCGGGGTGAGAATTGAAAAACAGCTTCAGTTTTGGTTAGCCTGCAATTAGCTTGAATTTAGAGCCTCTTAAGTTAATCGTTGCTAATTGTTTAACAGGTGCCAGAGCCGGAGGAAGCGGGGAGCAATGACACTCCAGTCGAGGTGCATCCCGACATGTCAGAGCAGTTGTGGATGGTATGTTCAATTGGATGAATCAATTTGGACAATTAGCGTCAGCAAAATGAAAGTGGATGAAATTGTCCCTTGGGAAAAGCTTGGCGCTGATGAATTTTGAAACACTTAGCTCATTGTTTTTAATTAAATGTTTATTTTTTTGTCAGATGCCGGGGCATGTCCGCGAGAAACGCCAGAGCCACCTGTCCTTGTGCCGCTGGTGTTGCAACTGCTGCCGTGGCAACAAGGGCTGCGGCTTCTGCTGCAAGTTCTGACCATGTGCACTTATTTATAGGCAATACTCTTTGTTTGTAATATTTAGTTGCACTCGCAAAATATAATGCGAAATATATATTTTTTGTATTTATTTTTGTATGTAACTGCTATGTTGAATAATAAAATGTTATGCAATGACATATTGTGTTTTGTCTTGTGTATACTTTAGTACTCAGAAGACTAAAACTACCAGAAAATTTAAGTTTATTTCTAGACTTTACAATAATTGACATTTGGCTCATTGTAATATTTTCAAGTGGCATTGTTAGAAAGACCAGTGTCTATGTTTTTTTATTGAAAGAAGTAGTAACGTTCCTTTAGGTACACTGTTAGTCTGATTTAAAAAAAAAACGGTCAATTCCACATATTACTTAAAGGTCCTATATTACGCAAAATTGACTCCTGTGAGCTTTAAGCCATGTTATGTTGTTACCTCCTCAAAACCACACCTGGATTTGTATTTTGTTTCATTCACACATGTTTGAGTAACCTCTATTATTAGTCTCCAAAGCTCAAAATCCTCCGTTCCACCTTGTGATGTCATAAAGTGGTAGTTTTCAAGTTAACATCTATCTTTTCCTTTTTTTTAGCAGAGATTCGCAATTCCAGAGAAATGATTACCCAAATGATTGTAGTGAAATGTGTGGAGTTTAAAAACACAGCGGTGCACTTCCTGTCTTATCACGTTCTGTCTTATGACATCACAAGGTGGAACAGAGTGTTTTCTGTTTGAGAGAAGAGCTCGGCCTAAATATGCAGGGTTTGTGTGTTAAACATGTGTGAATGAAATAAAACACGAATCTAGGTGTTTGTGATGAGGAAACAACATTGTAGCATAGATCAGACAATAGTGTAAAACGGGCCCTTTAATCTGGGCTCCTGCAGTGAAAAGCTGAGTGCAGAATTGTACAAATCACATTCTGTACATGTAGCAGCAGAGCACATGAAACGTGTTATCTGAACTTGTACTGGAATAACAGTCAAGGCCATAGATAGACCACTGTGTTGAATTTGGGGCGTGCAAAAGGGCAGGAAGTTAAACATTGGATAGGAGCTTTACACAGCATTGCGCCATCTGGTGATCAAATATGAATACTTTCTACTCATTTTAAACTCATTTTCATGTTAGTGTAACTTATAATTAAAACCAACAGAAACCGACTAAAGGGTGAGGGCCAGGAATCCATGTAAACCAAGCTAAAAATCAATAGATAGCATGAACTGGAATTGTAGTTGCATAGTGTGAAATAATGAAATAATGAGAAAAAGCGTATGGACTTGGAAAAACACAGAGGAATGGAGTTTAAGCATCCCAAATAAGTAGATATGCTAAGCTTCCTAAATAAGTAGACTTCTCAGTGAGTGAAGGAAACAAAAAACTACTACTATGGTCTCGCTTTAGTGTTGTAGTGAAGTCAAGAGTTTCCTAATCCATGTCACGCTCAAGTCCTCGTTGTTCAAGTCCTTGGGCTAGGACTTGAACAACGAGGACTTGAGCGTGACTTACACTGGGAGACTAAGATAAGCCCTAAGTCTCCCAGTATAAGTCTGAGTTTGCGAATGTCTATAGAGCATAGGTGTCCCAGCAGCATTGAATGATGGGTCAAATGCAGAGGACCAAATTTCCCAACGGGGGCAGTAAAGTGTACCATAAGCTTCCTTCTCAATGCTATGCCAAAAGCAAAGTACACCAATTCATTCTTTGAGTCCAAGTTGTTAAAATCAAGTTAAGGTCCAAGTCAAGTCATTATAATCTGTAGACGGGTCCAGGTCCAGCCCTTTTAAGAAGAGTTTTTCTTATTAAATTACTAGCTGGCTCAGTATGCCCTAATTAGAATTCACATTTCACATAACTTGAACTTAAAGCATAATTCATAAAGTCCTCTAGGCCAGTATTTCTCAGACAATGTGTACCACTGATGTATGCAAGTTCCTTCTGGTGCTACCTAAGGTCATCTGCAGTTTTAATATTTGCCTAAGTTTGTTCATTATCCACTTTTTGGTCCTTGGGTTGTTTAGAACTATTCTATTCCTATTTCAAACCTGGTTTAGTTCTAGTTTAGCCCCAATGTGTATATAATTGTACTCGGAGAGCCAATCGTTTCTCAGGCCAGGGGCGTCCAAACTATGGCCCAGGGACCAAATGCGGCCCTCAGATCAACTTTTATTGGTCCTCAGGCCTTCAAGTGAACTGTCCCAATTGATCAAAATCAGTTCTTTTTTACAGCAAATGTAAGTAATCCTACCAATACAACCTAAATAACATCATATTGCGTTGTCATACAGACATAATATTAATATTTCAAGCCTTATTTAAAGTATGAAGTCAAAACTATGTTAAATGCACCATCTGAATTATCCAGTGTGTTGACCAATGGCCCTCTGTGTCGAATATTTTTCAAGATATGGCCCTCGGTGAAAAGAGTTTGGGCACCCCCGTCTTAGGCGATAGTTTGAGTCCCTCAGAAACATACGAGTCAGAGTCAAGACCCGAGTCATTATGTTCTAATCACGAGTCCTGCAAGTTTTTTTTTTTTTCAGTCTGGCTCTTGAGCAAAATGATTACATCTAAATTAGCCTCTATGCACATCCTTAGTCCTGAGTTTATGAACAGTAAGAGTTTATATACATACACATATATACAATCGAATGACCTTCCAGCTACGCTCACAAGTGCTTTCTCCATCTCAGCTAAACCAAAAGATAAATATAACTCATTTTAAACCCATAAAGCCCTATCATTCATATTACGCTAATTGACAATTGCTCATAAAGATAGCCACTTAGCTCAGATAGGGTGATTACATTTTTGGAAGGACATTTAACAATACAGTCATTACCGCACAGCAAGAAAAGTATGAATACATATATCTTGAATTCATAAATGAATCTTTGCTGTAAACTGTAGGCTGAAAGATGGAAATCATACTCAATATCCTAAACTACCAATCAAACAATTGCGAGCATTTGTCGCACAGCCCGCACACAAATGAACACGCGGAAACAGACCAATGCACAAATCACCGTCATCCATTCACATTTGTCACTCTGGACAATTAGTGGGTTTCATAATAATCAATGGTTAATGACGGGTGATCATGTTATAAATTGCCTTGTCTTCTGCGGTGTTGTCAGCAGCAGCAGCAGCAGCAGCAGCAGCGAGCACATGGCAAAGAGTGAAATTACAAATGACTTCCTTCCATATTTAAAATCATTTAACAGCGCCATTTGTGATGTGTTAAAGCCTGACTGTTTCAAAATGCAGGTGAAACACTGGTTATCCACTGAGCTGTATGTAATGGGGTCAGTAGAAGTACCACTTTTAAAATGTCAAATGTAATTCAGGACATTTTGTGGTATTTGCTGATTTTGTACTATTTACATTTCCAGAAAATGCTTAGCGGATGAGTTCATTTATACTGAGTCGTGTGGCTGCATGACATTTAAAATATTAGCAGGTTTTAGCTGCATAAAACTGAAACACTGATGTTTAGTCCTGATTCTGGGCACCAGCAGGAGGCTGGTCCCTGAAGTCCTCAGAGTGTGAGATGGTTCATATGGCACTAACATGTCAGAGATGTACTTTGGTCCTAGGCCATGGAGAGACTTGTTCACAAGCAGAGCTGCTTTAAAGTTTATTCTCTGAGCCGCAGAAGCCAGAGACCTGAGCACAGGAGACATGTGTGAAATACTTCCTGTTTCTGGTCAGGACCCGAGCAGCAGTGTTCTGGATGTACTGCAGCTGTCTTAAGGCTCGTTTGGAGAGGCCAGTGAGCAGGACGTTACAGTAGTCTAACCTGGAGACAAATGCATGGATAAGTCTGGTTTTGGCAGTTTATCTTTGATTTTTGCAATGTTTTTAAGATGGTAAAAAGCTGCAGATGTTGATTTGATGTGGCTGTTAAAGTTCAAGTCTGAGCCAATATTACCCCTAAATTTCTAGCCTGATTTGAAGGTTTTAGAGAGAGAGACTGGAGGTGACTGCTGACACTTTCACTATGTTTCTGTGGACCAAAGACTATGACTTCAGTCTTGTCTGAGTTTAGCTGAAGAAAGTTGTTTTGTCTCCACACACTGATCTGTTGGATGCAGTGGCAGAGTGAATCCACTGGTTCATATTCACCTGCTGCCAGTGAAACCTGTTGGCAATATTAAAAATATTATTTGACCATTTGTTTCCTGCACTGCTCTTTCAGATCTGATTATGTTATTATCTTTTTTTTGTGGTATATATATATTTTTTGAAAATACCAGTTTTTGAGTCAGTGTTGGCATGTATGATTTTGATTCATTTGGGAGCCTCACCTTGTGGCTTCCAGTTCTAAATTGAACTTTCTTGCTCTAAGGACATAATGACTATAGCTAATGTTACACCACTAGAAGCCACTGCTGCCCCACTGTAGCACCTGGTTTTCTCAGCAGTCTCCCATCCAAGTACTAACCAGGCCCAAACTTGCTTAGCTTCCAGGATCTGACAAGATTGGGTTTCTCCAGGGCAGGCCCAGACTATAAGCAGACCCAGCAGCTGCTTAGGGCCCCGAGGCCACCAGAGGGCCCCCAAGAGCCCATACATTTATATTGAAAATATTGATTGAAAAGTTTTTTTTCTAAAAATTAAACGGGACTCGGGTGTTTATACTAGTCTAATTACCCTTCTTAAACGACTAAATGTGTTTTATTTCCAGTAGTTAAATATGTGCTGCCTACATTTGTTTTTTAATCAGGCAGTAGTGTGGACAGCTCCGTGTTTACACCTGTGTGAAGGACCCCTCCCCTGCAGGTGCATTCTGGGAGCACTAATGGTGCGTTCACACCGCAGCGTCAAAAACGTGCTGGCCGCCTCTATTTTGACGCGTGTCCATTTGAGGGCAGACGCTTTGGAAGCGCGTCCAAGACGCGAGTCCTGAGAGCGCGTCTAGAGCGTTGAGTGTTTTCCTGCTCCTTTTGTGCACAATGACAGACCATGTTTTGAGGTGTTCGGAGTTTTGGCGAGTTTCATTACTTGCTCCAGGAGCTCCGCCGGGATGATCAGCGCTTCCAGCGGTATTTCCGTATGACCCAGGCCCAGTTCGATGACCTGCTGTCCCATATTGGTGCGGATAACGTCCCTGTCCCCTGTCCCAGTCACTGTTTGTGTTTGTGACTCCAGCGCTTCCGAGTGACGTTGCTGTGTCACTGGAGCGTGGTCTCTGATTGGTTGACACGCGTGTCAACCGCCTCGAAAGTTCAACTTGGTTGAACTTTTGAGGCGTTCGACGCTTGTACGCTTCGGCGTCTGAACGCGTAGACGCGTGGAAGCTCAAGACGCGCCGCGCTAAGGCCACATTCGCGCCGCCTTGACGCTTGAAGACGCGCCGCAAAAACTCTGCGTCACCAAGACGCACGTCCACCATAGACTTTGAATGGGAGCTTGATGCTGCGTTCACACCGCGGCGTCAAAAACGCGCTGGCCGCCTCTATTTTGACGCGTGTCCATTTGAGGGCAGACGCTCTGGAAGCGCGTGCAAGACGCGCGTCCTGAGAGCGCGTCTAGAGCGTTGAGTGTTTTCCTGCTCCTTTTGTGCACAATGACAGACCATGTTGAGAGAATAGCTTTGGTGTATTTTACTAAACAAAAGTCATCAACGGAGGGGGATCCGCTCGGCGGCGGCGTGTTTGGGTTCACGACATATTCAGAGGTGTTCGGAGTTTGGCGACTTTCATTACTTGCTCCAGGAGCTCCGTCTGGATGATCAGCGCTTCCAGCAGTATTTCCGTGTGACCCAGGCCCAGTTCGATGACCTGCTGTCCCATATTGGTGCGGATAACGTCCCTGTCCCCTGTCCCAGTCACTGTTTGTGTTTGTGACTCCAGCGCTTCCGAGTGACGTCGCTGTGTCACTGGAGCGTGGTCTCTGATTGGTTGACACGCGCGTCGACCGCCTCAAAAGTTCAACCAAGTTGAACTTTCGAGGCGTTCAACGCTAGTACGCTTGGGCGTCTGAACACGTAGACGCGTGGAAGCTCAAGACGCGCCGCGCTAACGCGCCACATTCGCGCCGCCTTGACGCTTGAAAACGCGCCGCAAAAAAAACGCTGCGTCACCAAGACGCGCGTCCACCATAGACTTTGAATGGGAGCTTGACGCATCTGACGCCGCGGTGTGAACGCAGCATGACGCATCTGACGCCGCGGTGTGAACGCAGCATTAGGCAGCAGAGGGACATTTGAATGGCTGATTTACAGACTAAAAGATTAAAAGTTAGTGAAGTTCAGTTTATCTAAAGTACAGGACAATGTATGAAAAGCCCAGAGGAAGATCGTTTTGAGGACAGGACTTTTCAGAGGACCAGAAATATGCCACCATTTTACACCTTTGGACCTGCAGGATTAAACCGTGAATCTGGATGTGTCTAATTCTGCAGACAGGACACACCTCAAAGGGACAGAGGACAGACAGGACACACCTCAGAGCAGCAGAGGACAGACAGGACACACCTCCGAGGGACAGAGGACAGACAGGACACACCTCCGAGGGACAGAGGACAGACAGGACACACCTCAGAGGGACAGAGGGCAGCAGGTGAGTCTGTTTATTACACTAGCTGTTTTTGGTTGTGGATTGTCCATTTGTCGTAATTTATTTAGATTCCTACTTCCTCTGCAGACTGCGCTCCGAGCTAACTGCTAATGTGCTAACTACTAATGTGATAACTGTTTACGCGCTAACTGCTAACGAGCTAACGGCTAACGAGCCACTGTTAGCATAACAGTGAGTGCTGTGTTACTTTGTCCACGGTCACACTGTCACATATGGACAGGCTGTACGTCTTTTAAAAGCTCTGAACTTGCTCTAAATGTGTTTGTCAATTATAATAAGTTACAGTGCAGCACAAGCAAATAAACGCCACTTAGCAACGTTAGCATGCTACTATTGTAAACACAAGCACTGCGCTGGTATCCTCTGAACTGTGAACTGTAAAAACCTTTAAAGTCCTTAATATTTGTATATTTTCACGTGACACATACGATTACAGCTGTGCTTAATGTGCAGAACAGTTTATGTGTCACTGCTCTGTGCAGACATGAGCTGTGAGCCTCAAAGAGGCAGCACAGATACAGTAGTACCGGATCTTGGTATCGGCTCTTGGTATCGGCAGCCCATTGACGAGTACGAGTACTGGCACCCGATACTGTCATCTGTATCTGTGCATCTTACTCATTAATATGCACATTTACATGAAATCACAGCATCCAAAGCCTGACAATAATTATTAAAATAATGTGATCCTAAAATCCTTTTATTTAATGTTCAATCCTTCCAAATGATCTGATGATTATAAATTTGATGATTATAAATCTGATGATTTTAAATCTGATGATTATAAATCTGATGTTATGTCCAGGCTGTTTCTCTTATACAACTCTTAACTTGGATCACTACTTTGTACTTCTTGAGTGATATGACTTTGAAGTAAGTGTACCCTTGTTTGGTTGCTCTATCCAATATAATCCAAGCACTTTATGAGAAATGTAAGCCTACTGTAGTTATTAAAATATTAAAATACACCAGAATTCTTAAATTTCTCTGGCAGACCCCCCTTTCCTTACATGTTTTTATACTGTTATTCTTGTGGTTATTACTGTTGTGAGCTTCTAGAAATTGCAGTCTTTTTATAAGTGTTTGTGATGATGTCTTAATGTTGTCAAATATGAATATGTGGCACTGAAGTGGAGAGGGCCCCTGAGGGAAAACTTAGCTTAGGGCCCCCTAAAGGCTAGGGCCAGCCCTGGGTATCTCGCCAGATTATTTAAAACTCAGGTCAAAGTGTTGTATGTTAAGACGTTAATAAATAAATGTCTTGCATGTTGGTTTCTTGAGGCTAAGCATATAGCAACACTTGGTACAAAAATATAGTGCCATTTTATAAAGAGCTAATAGAAATACTGTATGCTTGTACCAGGGATGAAATGTCAGACTTTATTGCACTAAAAAAGGACGTTGATTGTACGCTGCTTTAAAGTCAAATGGTCTTACCTCTGATTCATATAGCTTCGTCTTTGTAATGAACTGTCAAGTCAGTCAACTTCTACAGCCATTGTGGGGCTTCTGGGAAAAGGCTGACAATCAAATGGACCGGAGCACATTATGGACCACCTCTCTGCACTTAGGGACCAAGATTAAATATAGCCTTCAAAGTGCTGCTGCAAGTTCAAAGGATGGAAAAACTTACCACAACAGATAAAATTATATACTAAGTTTTGTTTTTTTAATTTTGGATGCATAAAGGATTCTTCAGTAATTTTGTTGGATACTTCAGTTGTATTGATGTGGATGTTTGTGACAGAAAGGCCAATCGGTATAAAAGTAAAAAAAAAAAAATCAAAGGTAAATAGAAAAAAGAGTAAGGTATAAATCTTTCAAATCTTTCAATTCAAATTCAAATAGTTCAGAAGTTGCGAATTGGCTCGTTGGATATGAAACAAGAACAAAAACAAGCCTTATTTGGCAAGACATTTGACTAGAAAGTTAGCAGTAGTTTTATAGAACTCTTTGAATGACGTAATGGTCTTATGAATAGATTATAGTGGATAAAATAATGTGTTTTGTAATTAAACCCCAATACACATACATTGTAAAAGCAGCTCTTAGGGTCAAAATGAGACCACTGTGTGCATCAAATTAAAGTAATTTATCATTTGCGAACCATAAAGTACACTGTTAGCATGCTAGTTGTTGCAGCAACTCGGCTGTGGCCTCTGAAAGTTGTGCACTTAAAAACTCACTGCGCTGAATAAGTAAAATGGTAGGACTTTGGCCCATTGGAAACCCTTTAAAATGAACTAGTACTGTTTTTCACATTTTGAAGCCAGTAAAAATCAAGTCAAGGACAGCGTCTTTAACTGTACAAATGACAGACTTTTGCTTCTTTTGTCATTCCAAATCAAAAAGTGGTAGTTGCTGTTTCCTGCTGTGAATACTGCGTGCATGTACCTGCAGTAGTCTTTGTTTTGTCCTGCTGACATTTGGCAAAACAAAACACCCAGCACTGCCATGATTCACTGTAGTTGTATTTTCCCAAGGTTTCATCATTTATGTTTTCTCTGACAGTCATGACTTGAGGCATATTTACACCTGAAAGTCCACAACAATCCTTCAGAAAAAACACATTTTGTATGAATGTGGCCCGGGAACTATAGTTGAGCCAGTTTCTCAGTTTCTATTATTAGGTCAGTGCTTATAAGACGCTTCATAAAGCAAATGGTAAAGAGAAACCACGCTTTGTGTTTCTACACTTAGTCCACTCCAGATATTTGTGCCTACACTTGCCAAGGTTGACAGGAAGGTTATTGTTAATATTTCTGGAGATTTTACTTCAGGGCCTGTACATGGGACATGGTTTGCTGTGGGCTAAACACATTGTAAGTATCAGGAATGGGGCCAAAATGATATAGAACATAAGGATTTCAGTATCATATCAAACATATAAAATACATATATACACTCTATAAAACACTGTATACTCTAGCTCCATGTGAGTGATAGCAGAACATGCTTAAAAACGTTAACATTCATTCACATTCATTTAATTTAATAGGTTATTATACACACTAAGTGTTTTTGATGAAGGCACAATCTTGATTTTTAACTTTTTCTGGCCAAATACATACAGAATTTGACCCCACAATAGTTTCTCATTATGTCTAAAGTTTTAGTAACATTTGTCACCACAAATTGCACTATTTAAAATATAATTTAATGCTAGAAAATCATGATTTTTCCATCAGTTGGAATATACACAGGGCACAGTCTATGTGACCATTTCCGGCTTAATGTAATGCCTATGAGGTTTTTGCCAAGTTGCACTAAAATCAACAAATCCTGAAAGATCAGGACAGGGAGCTGTGGGCGGATTTCACTGACAATGTGTTTACAAAGGTACGTCTTTGTGTATTCGGACTAATGCTAATTCCAGGGAATGATAAATATTTAAATAATGACACTGATTGAAATAATCTACACCTAAAAATAATTGGACAGAATTTCTAGGCGTAATCAAGGGCTGTGTCTGGGTTGAGGAACACTGGATTTACGCTGTTTTGCTGATGTCCTGATGGCTTCATTGAACCAGGACCTGTAACATGCACTTGGGCGGTTTGCAGCCAAGGGTGAAGTGGCTGGGATGAAAATCAGTACCTTCCTGCCCCAAGTGGAGGAGTTCAAGTATCTCGGGGCCTGGAGCGTGAGCTTGACAGACGTATTGGTGCAGTGTCTGCAGTGATGCGGGTGCTGTATCAGACTTATACCAGGGGACTAGGACTATTATAATAACTTTTTTTGGCTGAGAAACTTTTGAAAAAAAATGCTGATTTTCTATGAAAAAAAAATCTTTAAAATCCCACAAAGGGTTAATTCTGGAAACTAAAAGAGGGGGAAGAGGGGCTATTTAAAAAAAAAAAATCCTGATTGTATCCATCATCGCACAGTGTGTGTATTTTTCCATACAATTTAAATTCTCACGTCATGTAGGGTGACATCCAACAATCTTATAAGATACAAAAAAATCGAGCAGTGGACACCAGGCTTTAGGCAGACACTTTCATTAGCATGATATGTGACACGTCATCAAGTCTGGTGACAGTTCTCAAGATGGCTCGCAGCTAGCAGCCGAAACATGTCAAGGTAAATATATCTTGCAAATGTAAATTGTCTGCCTAAAAGAAACCAAGATAGTAACTTAAAACTCTATATATAAAAAACACGCATAATATATGCTGATCCTGTAGCTGTATACTGACCATGGTTATAGTTTCCACCTGCTTCTGGCAAATAACACTACTGTTATTGGAGACTGAAAATAAACCGCAATAAATGCATTTTGCCTGAAATTTAAGCAGCCCATCTCCACAAGTTCGTCAGCTTTTGGCGAGTGTGGTTTGTTTACCCTGATCACTGGCCGTCAGTCTGCTGCTACCACGGCAACCAGGGACACACTTTGATGTTACTGCGGCAATCCCTTTATGTCACCCACATAGTGATACCATTTTACATCCAATTTTTATTTCCCACTGAGAGATAGAAAAATCATATTTTCATCTCAGAGTCATTTGAAAATGTTTCCTGTCAGAGCAGATTCAGTGTTACCAAATGACTATCATCTGCCTCAAACTACCTTTTTACTCCAATCCATTTCCCCCAAATTAAATTCCACCGCTTTCTTACACTTGTGATATAGCCAGCAGTATGAAGAAGGTATCTATTTGTCATAATTATGGATCAGTGCAGTGTGGCCCTTGGGTGCAGGGAGCAGCTCAATATCTGTTGGAGGGAAGTCGGGTGACCTCCGGGCTGGAGAAAGCGTGTGATTTAGAAAGACAAGGATGGGAATAGACATAGTGCATTCGTCCTCTCACTTCCTCCTTCTGTTGCCGTCCTCCATTGATCACAGGTCACTCAAAGGCCAAACCCTGTACATGTTAATCCACTGCTTAGCTTCTCCCCAGCATTTAGACTCCTGATACCACTATTGACCAGCCGTTCCACCGTTAACAAAAAGCCCAGGTCCTCCATGCTGCCCATATCACTTTGCTTTGCGTTCTGCGAGCAATGCATCACTCCATACATTTGCATTTAGATCAGCCTTTTCCGCCTCCCCATGTGTCGGAGGCCAGTCGATATGGTGCTGGGGATCCTAAGGAGAATGGATGGTGGTGGTAATGAAGGCGAACCGGCAACACAAACAGTCCACCCGGCCCCTCCGCTGCCTGCCGCGCCAACCCCGCCAGTCGTTAGTTTTAATTAGCACAAGGGAGTGATAGGGACTCCTCCACCAGCTACGCACCCACCCACACCTTGCCTCCAGGGGACCCACGCTGTATACTGATCAACCCAATCCTACATGTTCTACATTTGGTTTGATACAGCTGCCTAATGAATGTATCACGTGATTAGTTCAAAAGCATCTGTAATTCTTGGGTGAATTTATGAGGATTTAAGTGTGTAGAGAATGAGATTAGCAAATAGAGCAATGAGTGGTGTCCTCAGGCAAACTTGCTTTCGTCACCGAGAATGCTTTTAATTTAATTGCAGCAAGATTAGGTATCTACATGGTGTCTTGAATGTCTTTTATTAACTGGAATTAGAAATTAGTTCACTTTAGTGATGGTTTGTGCATGGAGTGGGGTGGTGAGGAGTATAGCAGATAATTAATAAGGAATAAGCACTTCTATGGGGCATAAACTGCTAACACAACATTAGATCACCATGTTACCTTTTATCTTTTTGAAAATGCTATATTCACCGAAAACAACATAGAAGCATATTTAATAAGTTTCATTTTCTCTTTTTTCATGCTCTGAGTCCTTTCTCCCTTTTCTCTCCACACTAAGTCATTACAAGACCAGTATCACCTTACAGTCGGGGTGCAGCACATGCTAATGAAACTACAGCACATTGCATCAGGTTTGAGAAGTTGTTGTGTATTGTTTTATATCCTGCTTTTGCATATCTATGGAAAATTGCAATGTGGCTATATGGATGACATGGCTTGTGGGCTTTCATTGAACAGAATCTTGCTGCTAACTGTAAGGAGAGGTCAAAGAGGAGAAAAATTGCTCAAACATGCGTGGATGACATGGAGCTCTTATTTAACTGGCATGTTCCACAGTGACAATTAAACTGATCTATTCCCATGGAGTCAAGCAGTTGGCACCACCAGGCCAAATTTCAAGTCAAATCTTCACAGTAATGTTATTCATTGGTGTTTTTGAGCAATCAAAGCACTTACAAAAACACATGCGTGGCATGCAAGAGGCTCTAAGCTACCACAGCTGAACGCTTTCTCGCTAACTCTTTCCAAAATGGTTTGTCAAGCTACAACAAACAGTTGCTCTTCACCTGTTGCCTGGGAAAACAAATGTCCAGTTAGAAATGTTCTATGTGAAGAGATGCATGGCATAGCAATAGTAAGCATTTTATCCCTTTTCCTCATGCATTGTTGAAAACTCTTGGTGAAGAAGGAGTTGAAAGGCAAAGCTCAATCTACATTCCTACTCTCATCTATCGCCCCTGGTTCTGTCCTGGTGTAATCCTAGTTTAGTCTTGGTTTACATCTCTCTTCTATGGTATCTGTAATGACAAGATCATGGATACAAGTGATCGAAATGAGTTTCCTTCGCAGGGTGGCTGGGCATGCTCTTAGAGATAGGGTGAGGAGCTCAGTCACAAGGGAGGAACTTTAAGTAGAGCTGCTGCTCCTTCATGTCGAGAGCAGCCAGCTGATGTGACTTAGGCATCTGTTCTGGATGTCTCCTGGGTCCCTCCCTGGGGAGGTGTTTCGGGCATGTGGAGGAGACCCTGGAAAATACCCATGACATGCTGGAGGGACTATATGTTTTGACTAGCCTGGGAATGACTCTTGATCCCCCCGCAAAAGCTGGAGGAAGTGTGTCGAAAGAGGGAAGTCTAGGTATCCCTGCTCAGACTGCTGCCTACGCAACTCGGCAGAAAAAAGAAAATGGATGGATGGACACTCAGGTTCTGATCAATGAGGGTGTAATTTTCTATAGAAAAAATCCCTGATGCAAAAGGCTCTAAACTACCACAGCTGAAATACATACTGCCGCTAAGTCTTTCCAAAATGGTTTGACAAGCTACAACAAGCAGTTGCTCTTCAACCAGGCAACAACCTGTTGCCTGGGAAAACAAATGTCCAGTTAGAAATGTTCGGTGTGAGGGGATGCATGGCGTAGCAATAGTAAGCAACATTTTATCCCTTTTCCTCATGCATTGTTGAAAACTGAAACAATTTTGTCGTATCCACTTATTGGATAGCTTTAGGGCATTACAAATGTGAATGATTACACTCAACTACCTACTACTGTATAATAGAAGCCTTATTATGGCTAAAAGCATTGATGCATAATTTATAAGTGGTGGGCCGCTCTCAGACAATACTTCATGAAATTAACCGTGAGTCAGGTGCAAAAAGTGAAGCAGCTGACCTTGGCATCTTAAAATGTCACCTTAACTTTTTTTCTTCCTCACTGCAAAGACTTAACCACTTACATAGCAACGAGAGTCCACCCACACGCCGGACTCTTTGTTAGATTAAAAGCAGAAAACGCTGTCATCTGAATTGTGGCAAACGCAACAGATTTGAAAGATGTCGCTGATAAGGTTGCATCTGAAAATCCCCCGTTTGTCTAATATTACAGGCCCTATGAGGTCTCCCCGCTTTATCTTTTTCATTATTATTCAAAGCTGCATTTGGGAGATTTGAGTGCCTGATATGATTGATGTGCTCCACCCTGCGCCACCTCTGCCCTTTTTCCTCAACAAAGCATATGCCGCAATTTATATTACCGAGCAAATCCGCTGGTCCCATGCTGTCCGATAGCCCAATATAGTGAATTAACTCAGTGGTGTGTTGTGTTACATTTCTGGTGGAGGCTCTTTCACCGGCTTGTCAAGAATGCTCCACAGCCTGCCATTAAACTTCTCTATCTCCGTGGAGATAAACAGGAGACATCACCAGGTCAAGTTGCAGGTCAAATCTGTGGAGAGGCAACACAGCTTCCACTAAGAATTCATGTTTTTTTATTCATTTTTTAAGGTATTTTTAAGGAGTAAAAACACCCATAGTGGCATAATCGCTGTGTAGTATGCATGGGATGATACTGAAATTTGGTCACAATTATCTTGGCCAAAAAAATTACGATTAACGATAATATCATGACAATTAATAAAGTTGCTGAAAATTGTTATGGACAATTAGATTTTTTTAATATTATGTATAGTTTCCATATTTAAACTGTTATAGTATTGTACTTTGTTATAAGTGAAAACAGCAATGCTCCAGAAGAGATAATCATGGAGAAGTAGCTTTTTTTCTGACCATTCTGGTGATATGGTGATTATCTTTGTTGGCAATAATTGCGATGATAGAAAATTGTCAACCCTTCTCGTCGCGATGATTGACATTATCAGAGATTACTGAATTTAGTGGATTAATAAAACAAGCATGAATGAAACAAAGTACAACTTCAGGTATGTTTTTGACAAGAGGACATTATGTCATGGTCAAAATGTTAAAAAAGTGAATTTTGCATATGTGTTCTTGAAGTCCTATCTGGACTTACAAATAAGACAAATGACCAAGAGTAAACTGCTAATATACAGTTACAAATGCATTAAGGAAAACGGTATGCTCCCACTTTCCACCTGGCACCAGAATATACAGTAATTTGTGGAGATAAAGAGACACAGCTGAGGTGAAGCATATCCAATATCGACTAGGTTCTGATGCTGTGGACCCAGGAATAAACTCGGAGCAATATTCACTGTTCCACCGTATCAGCCACCCTGTCTTCCAAATCGAATGTATGTAGCATTTCCAGGGAGGCAGATCTGTAGCATATTTGTAGATAAATATAGGCACCAGTTCACAATCTTTCTGAGACATCTGTTCAGAAGTTAGAGATGGAAGATCTGTTTGATACTGTTTGGGAAAATGTGGAGACTTTCAGCTTTGCAGATTTGTATTTGGAAAACTGTAAAAGGGTTACTCTGTGTAGTTTCATGTAACACAAACCATCCTTGGTACACACAGAGATACCCCATGTTTAGATCTGGACTAAAAGCTCTATTCACATAAAATAATTTTATCAGCCTTTTAAGACTCTTTCTGTGTTTGTTTGTATTTAGGGTTAAACTATAACATGCACGGATTAAATCGCAGTGTTGATCTAAAACAAATGTCTAAAATGTCTGAATAATAGAAATTACAGATTGACCGATATGGGTTTTTTCATGGCCGATGCCGATTGTTTCAACTGTGTCAACAAGCTTTGGTGATATTTTGGGCCTATTTTGATAATTTTCCCTAAAATTATATAATTTTAATTTAGTTCAAACTCCTCTGCAGCCTAGTTTTATTACAAACTGGATAAGGGAGTTGTGTAGTAATTTTTGTGCAGTTCCCTCATCACAAAAGTTATATTTTAGGTAACTAGTTGTCCCAAACAAAATAGTGACCTCTGCTGGAGATTTAAAGCCGATGGCTGATGCACTAAAAAGTGCAAATATTGGCACAATATATCGGCCAACTATCGGCCAACTCATCTATCTCTAATAGAAACTCGTCCATTGTTTTCCTGTTCAAATCTGAATATCCGAGAAAGCCTGCCTCTCCATAGAGGCATTTGACCATAACAAGCTGCAGATTGTTTAAGGCTGTTTTCACACTGTCACTAGTTAGGTCATTTTAAAAGAGCATTCACTATGAGAGCGGTGCACATGGGCCAGTCTCACTCTGGACTGCAGTAAACGGCTGGTCCGAAAGCTCTTCAAACAGGAAGTCTCTGAGCGCGGCTCCACTCACACTCTGGAGCGGGCCGAGTGCGGGGTGAACACGGCTGACCTTGGGCTGACCTATGCAGTCTGCGGTGACAGTAAAAGTGCTTGGAATTAGGTAAAAATCTGTATTTGTATGAATAGGCACTGGAGCTGCAGTTTGACACTTTTGTCTGATGAGGCCACTTGGATCAACGTAATATAAACTTAATACCCACAGTCTCCTCTTCCCTCTGTCTGCACAGGTGAGCCGTGGTCTGTCTATGTGTCTGTGTAAAGTTTTTTCTCAGCTGCCACCAGTGCATACAGTCCCCCGGTGTATTTAGCCATTAGTGAAAGAAAAGCCGTATAGGGGAAGCGAGTGTGTGCTCGCATATTTATGTAGTGTGTCCACTTTAAGCGCATTGTGACAGAAAAAAGTTTAGTGATCAGCTGATGGACTCTCACATGGCTCATGGTGTGGTATTTGGGGTGAATGTGAACCCTGGACCAATTTTTCTCCCAGTGACTTGGGGCCAGAATAAAAAAAATAATTTAAGAAATAATAAAAATAATAAAAGTTCTGAAGTCCATATGAAATAGCTCTAATAGTATGAAATAAAAGGCTGGTTTTGTATTGTTTTTCATACTTATTCTGTTTCCCCAATTTTCAATAGATTGAAGTCATTAAATTTCTTACCATTTTGTACATCTCTGTTTGAAAAGAACGAGTCTTTCGTCCCATTGTCTGGACAAACCATTTAGCTCCTTTAGTGTTGGTCTGCCTTTAATTATTTCCTCCTGCTTCGACCGAAAGTCCAGTTTAGAAAACTGCTTGAACTTTAAAATGTAATCTTCCTCCATTTAAAAAGTAGGGCCAGACTAGATGAAAAAAGTGAATTGCTAAAGTTGACTTGCCAACTCTAAATTGTAATTTGCAGCCCCTATTCTGCGGGAGTTGTCCCCTAACATGAGGCAGGGTAACTGCGTGCCTCACCCAGCGCCTTTTTACAGCCGCTTGAAGCAGCAGCGTCACTGCTGAGCTACAGCACAGTCAGTCCATGTGTGGCACAAACGGCCGGTGCCTCTCCGCGTGGCTCTTCTCAGTATTTCAACGGTAAATGTAAAAATTCCGTGATTTTGGGTAAAAAAAAGAATAAAATTGCAGAGTTAAGTAGAAAATAACTTTATAGTACAAATCATTGGATAAATGTAACCATTGCATTTATTTTTTCTCTGTGATGATGGGTGAGGCACTGCCTCACCTGCCTCACCTGACCGCACGTCACTGTCCAAAAGTGAGGTAAACAGAAGTAAATCTAGTGTACACAGGGGTCAGTGCACAGAGCGCAATAACATGTGAAATGACCTAAGTGTCACGTATGCATTCTTGCAGACCCAAAGAAATTCCATTGCAAAGACTTACTTCAGGCATATGCTGTACTCTTAGAACTGCCATAATAAACTTCAAATATTTGTACAGCTTTTCACAAACATTTTTCACAAGTGCATGCCAAACCTTCCATATTGTACCCTTACGTTGCCTGAAATTTGACAGTACACCTTACCACTTTAGCCTTAACTTAAATATATATATTGATAATAGAGCAAACCCTTGGTGTACTTTTGGAATTATTTTATATCATTACATAGTGGGAACCTCAACCGAGTCTTGCAAATCTAAAAAGTTGGAGATAATTTTGTTTACATGAGACATGAGAAGAAAGTAATTAATATCCAAGGAAAATTTTATTCTGTCAACTGAACAAAAGTGTTTTAAGAGTAAATATGTTTTGCCACTCATCCAAGTACCTTCTTCAGTTCTGACAAGGTTAGTGCTTTATATCTGTTTGAAGAAAGAAGCTAGTTGTTGACGGTAAGGAGTATCTTTTATTAGTTGAAGGTTGGAGTTATGTTTTTTGGGGTTTTTTTTTCACATGTTTGAGTAATTATTAGTCTGTCTACATCTCCATCCATCCATTTTCTTAAAATTATCTGGAGCCAAGTCGCGGAGGCAACAGTCTAAGCAAGGACTTATAGACTTCCCCCAGAGACTTCCTCCAGCTCCTCTAGTAGGAGCCCAAGATGTTCCCAGGCCAGCCAACAGACATATTCCCTCCAACAGACTGGTGAGACATGCCCAGAACATCTCTCTAGGGAGGCGTCCAGGAGGCACTCGTCCCACCTCAGCTGGCTCCTCTCGACATGGAAGAGCAGCAGCGGCTCCACTCCGAGCTCCTCCCGTTTGACTGAGCTGCTCACCCTATTTCTAAGGAAGCTCCCAGCCACCCTGTTTAGGAACCTCATTTTGATCACTTGTATTTGCAACCTTGTCCTTTCGGTCATTACCCAAAGCTCATGACCATAGGTGAGAGTATGAACCACCCCAGTGTATGTTGCAGGTCCCAGCTCAATGGAGCCATCAAGACAACATCATCTGCAAACAGCAGAGATGCAGCCCTGTGGTCCTCATCCAGCCCCTGGCTGTGCCTCGAAATTCTGATCTTAAAAACAATGAACAGAACCGGTGACAAAGGGCGATCCTGGCAGAGTCCCACATGCACCGAGAGCAGGTCTGACTTACTTCTGGCAATGTGAACACAGCCCCTGCTATGTAGGGACCGAACAGCACTTAGCAAAGAGCCCCGAACCCCATACTCCTAGAGCACCCCTCAGAGCACATGTGGACTGCTCGGGCAAACTCCCATGAACCTTCAAGCACCCAGTGGAGAGTATAAAGCTGGTCCAGTGTCTACAGCTCAAATGCTCAAAATGTTTTTAAACTCCATACACCTTCACTAGAATCATTTGACTAATTTCAGTCCTAGAATTGCCACTCTCTACTAAACACGCTTCCTGTATTACCATATTACATCACAAGGTGGAACAGAGTGTTTTAAATTTGAGAGGAGAACTCAGTCAAAATATGTGTTTGTGTGTTAAACATGTATGAATGAAACAAAACACAAGTCCGGGTATATTTCTGAGGAGGAAACAACATTATGACAGACCAGGAAACCGTGTAATATCAGCCCTTTAAGTCTATCGCAAGGTGTGAACTCACCTGGACGACTGAGGGATTTCACTTCACATTTCACTGAAGTAAATTATTATTAAGACTCTTGCGTTCTTGTTTGAAAACAAGTTGCAGCATCCGCAGACTGACTGTACCTCCACAACCCGTACCCTGTCGTTTACATATCTCAGCAATTCCAAAAATCGCATCCGAAAATTGTGTTCTCTCCCTCGCAGTATTGTGCATAGCCATGTGTTGAATTTTGCATAAATCACCTCAGTGTTTCTGCGCCTTATATTACCCCTGGGAGCGCGTGTGTTTGAGTGTGCCGCAGTACCCCCTGGTCTATGTTGATTATATCAAACAATATGCAGCCTGACGAGAATACGAAGCATCTCTCCCTCCACCACTGCACGCATTATCTCACAGCTCAGTTTAATACAGAGGAGGAGCCACCCCGGGGTGCAGAGATAGGCTGTGTCATTGTTTTACTACACCATGCGGCTGTGTAGGTCCCCTCCTGTGTCTCTCTAGTCAATCACTACGTTTACGTGTACACAAGCCCTAGTTCAATTTAAAAAAAACAAATTTTCATATTGACTTTGAACTACGATTGAGGTGTGATTAATTGAATCTCAAAGACCCCAACACATCTGGAGAAGCCGCTGCATACTCAGATGATTGCTGCATGTACTGTAAGTGCAGTCTGATGTACAGTAACACTAGAGGAAGCATTCACTGCACGAGGTAAGAACCAGTCAGGCAAATATTAGACATGTTTGGAGATGTACTCTTTTAGATCAGGAGTGATGACAAACAAGAACCACTCCACCGAACACACACCGAGCACATGTTACTTTGTTTGATTATTGCTTTGATGTACTTATGTGTGTTGTAGAGAGCAAATAACATATGAAAAAACAGACAAGTGAGGTGCCTTTCTTTCCCTGAGGTTGCTCCTGCTAGCATTAGCAACAGATTCATTGACAGCTTCACTGCTAAGCGCCCGCCCCATGTCAAACCAGCGGTGTTACCGGGAGGGGCAGTGTACCTTTTACAGCCTTGCTCCGGATTGACTCTTCGGTTTTGAGCTTGGATTTCCAGAAACGGTCCCTGGTTTTGTCCCAGATTAGTCGCTATAGCTGCTAGCTTCACTGAGCTTCATTCGGTTGCAGCTGAACTCTATGGATGACGTCACACTCCCTTAGTCCACTTCTGTTCTACAGTCTATGGCTCACCCCTATTTGGTTCTTTTTGACAAAGACTATTTAAATAGGGTTGTTTAACACACTCTTGATACCTCTGTGCATATGAGGGAAGAGAGTGTGACAGCGCCACCAAATTCTACCATAGGCATTCGTGATTCAGACTCATAAGCCAATGTGCAGACAGACTCTAAAGTGGATGTTAGCACGGCGTATACGAAATTGATTTGTATCAGTTTGAAAGATAATGAAGTTCTTTTCATTGTTGTCCCTTAAGAGAGCTTTGTCAATTGGTTCTATGCTCATACTCGATTGTAATGCGTGCAATTATAACTGCATGGCCTAGGAAAGAAAAGTAAGGGCTGATTACTTTTAGATTACTTTCTTGATGAACTTACGGCAAGTTTTTGAAAAGTAAACTTAACAATTTTTTCAAAGAATTGCCCAGGCAGACATGAACCAAGCACATCTTGCTTCACTGTTATTTCCTCATTTATTAGTTTTTTGCCAAGCCTGAGAAAAGTAATGCTGAAAATGGGTACGAATTCAAGGAGAGGAAATTTGGTAAATAAGAAACTGGGGTCATCAGTACTGTCTCAAACATGTTGTTTTCATGACTAAATTCCAATGCTTTATATATGAATAAAAACTCCAAACAGTTTTTTTTTTTTTTTTTAAAACCATGATTTCATCCAGGACCTCGCTTGATCAAACCAGCATCCCTGATCCCCATTCTTCAAGATGGTCCTTAACTCTATAACAGCGGATGCTATCGTCGCTGATAGAGCATGGTTGTGGACTTTTCTTTACCGTAACTCCACAACCAGTTGTGCTCTCATGTAAATTCAAACGGCGGATTTTCCCAGTCGCTTATTGAATGTGTTAAAGAAAAAATACAAATGGATATGTAAAATAGAGTGTGAAAAATGCAGTCTTTAACATGTTTTTTATGGATAAAAAAAAAGAATAAAAGTCTAGGTGAGATGTACTGGTCTGTAGTCTGCTCAGTCCCTAAAGGGTTAATATAGGTAAAAAAAGTTTCAAAAGTAGTCAGCTGGACATTGTTTTTGAAATCAAGATGTTTCAACTCACATCTAGAGGTCATTTACAATCTGATGGTACTGGTCAGGGGAGATTAGCTCTATGGTCCCGCAGTTGTTGGGTTGTAGGGTTGCGGTTAAGGTTAGGGTGTGGTTTTGAGATTTCGGTTAAGGTTAGGGCCACGGTGTGAAGGTAGGAGTTATGGATTTGCTTTCAAAAATCTGTTTTCTATATGAGAAAACAGCACTGTGGGAACATAGACTGGTGGGAATATAGACCTGTTGCCAGATTTTCACAGCGCAACAAGAGACCCCCAGCACCACAAAATATAAGCAATTCAGAGTGACAATGACATCTGCATATTTGTAACAGCATGTTGAACACTTAAAACATAAATCAGCAGTTAACAGCCCACATTTAAGTCTTTGAACTCGTGAAAGTAAACCACTTTTCAATAAAAAGAAGCCCAAAGTCACTGTTAAGAAGCGGACTTAGCCACTTTGGTGCTGGTCTGAGACACTAGGATTGATATAAGTATTAAACAATGAGAAGCCGGGCCTCATGCAGTTTTAACGCAAGAGGACGCAAAGTACATTAAAACTGCAGAACACACTGCTCCAAGTTGTTTAATGCTTACATAAATAATGTTATGTCTCACCTGTGAATCTGAAAGCCTGTTCTCTGTCTTTAAATGTCCTTTTTTGTGTTTTAAAGGAGCCCTGTCACTACATTCTACTCAGAGCAGCGATATATAATGTGATTTAACTGTTGCCAGACTACTTGTGCGTTAAGCAGAATTAACGCCCCGCAGTTAGCTATCAGAATTATCACTAACTCCATTTCCACCCATATAAAATGTGATTATTTCCAAAAAAAAGGCACATAACAAATGAAACTTTATCGCTGTGTCCATAAAAGCATTCAAGTGTACAACTGGGTGTTGGTTACCTGGTTACGAGAGCTGCTGTTTTCTGTGTCATGACATCGCTAGTCCTACAGAGGGCGCACAATGCAACGTCTGATTGATTTGCCTTGGCAAGAGACGCACTTTCTCTGTTAATTATCTGTTCTCTGTACACATTTTTGTCATGTCTAAAAGTTAGCTGGTACTTAAAACTATAAAAAATAATGCTATACATGTTTTACCACCAGGCTAAAGGCTACTGTGTATTGTTTAGTTTGATCTGTCACTTGACCAATGTGTGACAAAAATCCTGTAAACTGAACTGAAACTAAATTGTACCATAACCCACCATTTCTGTTCTGTCTTTTTAAAAATTTAGTTTTTATCGAAAACCGCCTCTTCTACCTCTTTCAAACGAACCCTTCCCTCTGCTTAAAATCTGCCTCTCACTACCTCACTGTCGTTTCTGAGGACACTCATTATAGTTTAACAAGATTTGTACGTTATGGCTGACATATTAATTACTGCTATAACTTTTTTCAAAAACAACACCATGTCACTTGTAATGCCCTGGTTAGCGTTTCATCACTTCTAAGCAGCAGATAATATAGTGGAACTGCGACACTGGTCAAATTAGTCGGGAACGGATGTAGCACAATGGCTTATACATGGAGTGCAAATTGCTCCGTGCTCACGCATCAGTGACTTTTCATGTAGTCGCATTATGCCTCAAGACGACTTACTTAATCTGCCTGGTCGGTGCAAAGGTCCCCTCTCTGCACGTCTGGGCTATGTGCTTTCATTCACATCCATCAGTGCGAACAGCCGGCAGCCTGAAACAAGTCCGTTATAATGGATGGTTCCGATTAGCCATAGCTTCCTGCACCACGTGCTAGAGGTGTACGGCCTCGGACACATGCTGAACGGTGTAAAGCTTGTGATTTGCGAGGTCACGTGTGTGGTTATGGCGGTGTAGGGGATATTACCAGCGCTCTCCCATGTCCTGGGAGAGTTATTTTTATTGCTGACGGCATCATATCTGTAGGCAAATATATGTGTGCGTCTGCACCAACATATTTCTAAAGGCGAGGAGCAAATAACTTCCATCTCAGACTTAAAAATGAGCTTTGGGTCACACCATCCATAATACGACACCACAACCTGTATTTCCTATTCCCATGCTCTCTTCTGATGTACCTTGCCTTCTTTTATTATAAAACCTGACTACGGAAGTGTTATATTATTGTAGCTAGAGAAAAGGTAAATTGGTCTCACCTCAGCTTTTAAACTGAATTCAAGGCAACAGTGCCATCCCAGGATTCTCACCTACAGAATAAATAGTAACACTGAAATTATCTTACCAATTTAGCCAACAAATAGTAATAGCATGCTGTAGACAGTTCAGTGAAATGGATGGGGAATAAGTCAATAAGAACATGTTTATCTTGTCTCAACACACTGGAGTATGGATGGCTAAATGGTCCAAAAATGTGGTTGCAAAAATCAAATGTTATTGCAAGTGGCAATGACTGGCCCTTGCCTGCCTATGCCTATGCCCCACACGGGTAGGGGGTGCTGTTGTTCCCTCAGTTTCCCACTTTACATGACACCCACTCTTCCTCTTTGCCACACAAATGGGGGCATTTTACAAATTTCTAAATTTTGAGCAAAGTGTGCAAAGACTGCCAATCATGCACACAAAATTGGTTAATTTTTGATGCCCCACTCCTCTAGATAATTTTCCCCAAATCTGAGCTCTTTCTGACAAACACCCAAGGACTAGGTCATTAAAGTCTCATGTGTTAAAACCTGACAATTTGTGAGATTTAGTGATTTTACCATTTTAGTCATCATTACAGCAAAACCTAAGAAAGATGGCATGGGTGTCATTGACTTTTTAGGTGGGGATTTCAAAAGTAAAATTTGTACAAAATTTAGAATTTTTTTGAAAAACAAAATTTTTTTCTCTCCATATGAAAGCTAGTTCCACTCTGTAGGGGGCGCTACTGCACCCAATTCCATCCTTTAGCATTGACTAGGTTAAGGGCATGAAGTTTAACAACTGGTGCAAATCTGAGGAAAATTTGTCTTTGTATGTGATATGCCATAAAAAATATGAGATGGGTGTCTCAGACTTTTTATTTATGATTAAGTGTCACTTTGATAATAATAATAATAATAATAATAACAACCATAAAAATAAATTTATATTATTAAATAATTGAAGTTGAAATTTTACAAGAATAAAGCCGTAGTCAAAGTAAAGGCATTATTTTATCCAGATTTAGTGGCTGACAGTACAAAACACTGAAGAGCAGTTTGCCACCACGACCAAAGTGCAAAAGATTGGCCCTAATTTGACTTAAAAGCTTAAATAAAAACATACATAAGACGGACGTAAAACTTTATATCGCTGTCCTTATAAACATCAGCAACTGTTGAATCACTTCCCCGGGAATGACCCTCATGTGCCTGTTCATGTAGCTGAGCGCTCCTGGGCAGGACACCGGCTGTGCTCTGATCCACAACCAAATACAGGTGTAGGAGTCTTTGCACGATTTTCACCAAAATCTGACTTTGAGCTTTCTGCACTTGTTTACACTTGTTTACGAGCTTGTGGAGCTGTGCACTCAGGCAGTGGCAGCTCATGTTTACCTGGAACATCGACAGATGTGTGCAGTGCTTCAGACCCTGTACTGAAGGACAGGCTCCACAAGCTCATAATGAGGGGCTCAAGTTATCCACAATGAGCACATCTTTGAACAGTGATTGTATGCAAAGTAGAGAGTATGGGTAAAAAGTGTAATAACTTACAAATGTACGGGACGTGTACAACGTCAGCATTTCAAACTTTGACCTCCTTTATGGACATTTATGTAAGCTTTTCACTCATCCAAGAAGCAGTCTTTTGCAGTCTGTGTGTTCACTTTCATTCCGTATCAAGCCCTAAAGTAAATGTCGACTTTATTCTCGTAAAATTACAACTTTCATGGCACAATGTTAGGACTTTATTCTCATAGCACTGGCATTATTTTTTTTATATTTTTTTTTATAAAGTGATCCTTATACTCCGTTGTACTTTTTTGATCGGAGGGAGTTTCGGTAATATTTGTTGACATGATCTGGCTTGTCATGTCATTATTCTACAGGCAGATTTTTTTTTTTTGGTGCTGTTCCTGTCTCACAGTGCAGTTCTTTTGTGTGTGTGTGAGGGTGCTGACGCACCATTTTTTGTTTTCAGAAAATGGCAATTGCCAGAAATGATCCCATCTCAACTGCATCAGCTGAGCGAACAACCTCTGCCTCTTTATCGCCTCCTCTTCACCAAAGAAATTGTTAAAACTACTAGTCAGATTAATCATAATCAATTATTGAAAAAACTAAACTATGCATTGAGAGAAGAGGTTTTACTACTCAGATTAAGAAGGAATTACATCAAAATGACCTTCACTTTGTCTCCATGGTCATGTTATTGCTTTGTCTGGAATGTTCCACAGTATGGCATTATGGACAAAAGCAGGTAGCGCACCCTTCCTTGTAAAAGGTACATAAACGTAGTCAAATTTTGGAAAAAAAAAAAGATCTAAAGGAATAATCAAAAGAATCAGTGCTGTGAAAAAGTATTTGCCCCCTTAACAATGTCTTACTTTTTCCGCCCTTTTGTCAAGCTTAGCCATTTCAGATCAAGCAAACTTAAATAATCGACAAAGATAACTCACAAGTAAACACAAAATGCAGTTTTAAGTGCTGATTTTATTTATTAAGGGAAAAAAGCCATCTGAACCTACGTGGCCCATGTGAAAAAGTAATAGCCCCCTAAACCTAATAACTGGTTGAACTACTCTTAGCAGCAACAGCATTTTAAGCCATTCAGAAGTGGACTTGCGGGGTGCTTTGGATCATTGTCCTGCTGCAGAACCCAAGTCCGCTTCAGCTTGAGGTCATCAACTGATGGCCAGACATTCTCCTTCAGGATTTATTGGTAGAGAGCAGAATTCATGGTTCCTTTTATCACAGCAAGTCGCCCAGGTCCTGAAGCAGCAAAGCAGCCCAAAACTATGACATTACCACCACAATGTTTCACTGTTGGCATGATGTTCTTTTTATCAAATGCTGTGTTAATTTTATGCCAGGTGTACTCCTTCCAAAAAGTTCAACTTTTTTCATCAGTCCACAGAATATTTTCCCAAAAGCTTTGAGGATCATCAAGTTGTTTTTTAGCAAAAGTGAGACGAGCCTTTATGTCCTTTTTTTGTCAGCAGTGGCTTTCACCTTGGAACTCGGCCATGCATGCCATTTTTGCCTAGTCTCTTTCTTATGGTTGAGTCATGAACACTGACCTTTACTGAGGCAAGTGAGGCCTGTAGTTGTTTAGATGTTGTTCTGGGTTCCTCTGTGACCTCTTGGATCAGTCGTCGCTTTGCTCTTGGGGTAATTTTTGTAGGCGGCCACTCACTGGAGTCCCAAAGATTTAGAAATGCCTTCATAACCTTTTCTAGACTGAGACATGTTAATTACTTTTCTTCTTATCTGCTTCTGAATTTCTTTGGATTGCGGCATGATGTCTTGGGTTGAATATGGCCGACTTCACCTTGTCAGACAGGTTTTACTTAACTGATGTCTTGATTTGAAAGGTCTGGCAGCAATCAGGCCTGGGTGTAGCTATAAAATTGAACTCAGCTTTCCACAAATATGATTACCGTAAATTTCGGCCTATCCAACGATGTAGTTAATTTATAGATTTTTACTGGGTAACAGCCACCGGGGGCACTCTCTAGCAGTAAACAAAAAAGTGAGACAGACGTGGGGAAAGATGATGCACTGAATACACTAGTTTTGATTTTGCGCATCACAAAGACACCCTTATCATGGAAAACACACAAAGAAATGTATATGATGGATCTTTTAGGTTAAAGTCATCAATTTGGCCATCAAAGAAGGAAATGGAGCCACTGCACGTAAGCTTGGCATTAATGAAGTGATGGTGCAACGCTGGAGGCAGCATCGGGAAGACTTGAGTCAATGTAAAAAGATGACAAAAGCTTTCAAAGGAAGTAAAAGCAGATGGCCCGTGTTGGTTTTATTTTCTAAACATGCAGGTATATTCATCCCGTGCTGATGACGTGTTGGTGCCAATTTTCAGGCACAGTTTGAAAAAAAGTGTGTCTTAAATTAAAACTAAAAAAAACCTCAGTGTTCTGTCTTTCTGTGTAAATATCTCATGTTACTTGCGGCTTATATTCAGTGGGGGCCTATATATGTACATGTATTTTCTTTTAAAAATTAACTGGCGCGGCCTATATTCAGGTGCGCTCAATAGTTCGAAATTTACGGTACTCACAGTTACCTCATCATTTAACAAGGGGGGGAATTACTTTTTCACACAGGATCATGTAGGTTTGGATAGTATTTTTCTCTTATCAAATAAAATCATCACAGAAAAACTGCATTTTATTTTTACTTGGATTATCTTTGTTTAGTATTTAAATTTGTTTGATGATCTGAAACAGTTAAGTGTGACACACATGCAAAAAAGTAAGAAATCAGGAAGGGAGCAAATAGTTTTCAATCACAGCCCCATTGTCTCCTTTAGTCACATGGTCAACATTTCTACCATGCAGGGTTCAAGCGCCAAACTCAGTCCAGTGGTCTAATCTTTACGAGACCTGCCTGTGTCTGTTTAAGTAGCTCTATGCTCCATTTTACTAACTTCATTACACATGCTGTCTATCACTAAAGCACTGGCTGTCAACATTGCACTTAAAGCAACACTACATAATGTGACATTTAGATCTCAATATGCGCTATGTAAATATCAGAAGTGTTAACATTTCTGTCAATTTGGCCAAGATGGTAACATGCATAAAACTGGCAGGACAACTGGACCATCTGTGGACAAAAAATGTTCAGCTAGTAACTGCAAAATCATGGTCAAAATTTCACTACATTTTGAGTATACAGCCTATACCATTGGGCAATTACTTATTTTAATCAAATTATGATCACGTCAGCTTGAGTTTTGAAACGGCATGACACTTGGCTATTATGAACGTGGTGTGTGTGATTGGTGGTAGTTGGAAGTAGTTTTTTTTGTTCTGAAGCTGTCTCATCCTCGTCATGGCCTATTTTTTCAGTGACATACTTTTCCACTTTAAACCAGTGAGTTGAACTTCATCATCCTACTTCCTCAGTTCTTTCTTCCTCAACTTTGAGTGCACGTTCTTGATTTGGTACATAATGAGAGCGGCTTAAAGTGGTCCGTCCTGAAGTGCGCCATGGAGGTTAATGAGAGAGCAGCCTGGCGTTTGGCCCGAGGTGTGAGGAGAGCAGAGTCAACAGACGACGAAGAGGAGGGCTCAGACAGAGGAGAGACTGGAACAGGCGTGTGAGGATGGATCCAGATGATGACAGCAAAGGACAAAGGAAAAAGACTTAAAAGCATACCACATAACAAGCAGGCACCTGTGTGTTTTCATGCAAATGTTTTTGCTCTTCCTGGGGTTTTTCACAGTACGGCATTATTTTTGTGTTTATATTTTAATGATCTGATATTTTGTGTTTAGTTCAGAGTTGACACCTTCTGTTGTTCTTTTAAGCGTTTATGTTGTTGTCACTGTAACCGCTTTTGTTTGTGACACTTGGTTGCTATGCCAAGATTATATTCCTCATTTACTGGTCAGTTTTTGGTGCCTGGTACTAGTGAGTTGAGTCTGCCATTGTTTTGGTCTTGTTTTAGCCTGGGTTATGGCCTACAGTAGCAACCAGAAGAGATTTGGCATATTTCTTTACACCAGAACGCTACAATATATACCATCTTTTCACTTACAAGTGTTTGCAAAGAAAAAAAAACAAAAAGAAATAGAACAACTTAAAAAACATGCATTCTTACAGTGAGTAATATCTGATCTTTCACTAGTCCTGGTTGCTTAGACCATTAATGCATTAACATCTCCATGGAGACAAGAAACTGACAGATCCTTCACCAGAAAAGGTACATTGTGCCACTTTAAGGTGGCAGGTTTCTGGAAAAAGGTTGCCAAAAGGTAACCATGTCCTCAGTGATTTTAACACATTTTTAAACCGAGCCCTGTTGCAACCTATGAGTTATGTCCTGTCATATAGATTGTGACTGGAGTGAGTCACGTAATATTGCACTTTTAAGTGAAAGCAATTTGAAACTGCCAACTGGCTTGCAAACATTGTGCGACTTGGTTACACTTTGTACGGTCAGCGTGTAAATTGTGGCTGTGTATAAGGTGTAAGCTCCATAAATTAAAGGGCCCATGTTGCACTATTTTCTGATCTTTGTTATAATGTTGTTTCCTCATTAACAACACACCTGGAGTTGTGTTTTGTTTCATTCGCCCGTTTAACATACAAATCTTGCATATTTTGGCTGGTTTCTTCTCTCAAATAGAAAACACTCTGTTCCACCTTGTGATGTCATGTGGTAATACAGAAAGTGCCCCACTGTGTTTTTAAACTCCATACACCTTCACAATAATCATTTCGATGATTTCAGCCCTGGAATCGCCAATCTGTACTGAACTAAAGGTAAAATGTAGCTGTTAACTTGAAAACTACCACAGCATGACATCACAAGGTGGAACAGAGGATTTTGAGTGGTGGAGATGTAGACAGAGTAATAATACAGGGTTACTCAAACATGTGTGAATAAAACAAAACACAACTCCACCTGTTTTTGAGGAGGTAACAGCATTATAACGTCTTAAAGCTCACAAGAGTCAGTGTTGTGTAATTTAGGACTTTAAACCTTTTCTTGAACACACATCTCATCCTCCTACCATAGTGTGTTTAATATAACAGCTTTCTTATATTACACTACTACTATTGTTTTATGCCAGATGCCCTTCCTCTGGCCTTGTCCTTTTTTCTGAGCTGAAACCTGTTATCTACATCATTAGATTAGCTTTGTCAGAATTTTAAAAGAATCCTGGCATTGTCCTTATGATGTTGTATAAGTAGGCCATATATCTGAACAAAATCTTAATTTACAAAATGATTCATATGTGTGCCGACATGGCCTTAAACTTATCATTATGTCTAGTTAATTGATTCATTCATAATTTCCTCATGAGGATCTATTAAAGCGTGCACGATATGGGAATGATTTCATTAATTTTGTCTTGACAAGGTTCTGTTAAGGAAATTAAAAAATCAAGCAAGGACACAGCAAGTTAAAGACATGCAGCTGCCCACACAGTTCAGTGCTTTACAGAGGCTCAGGAGCCCTTTAGACACACAAAATTACCAGCAGTCAATAGGAGAGCTGGTAAGTGTTCAGATTTTAATATTCTGCAAAAACACTTTAAAGTTGCTGGACTCCTGTTTTTAAGCTTTTAATCGTGCTATTGTGTTGTATTATCATCAGAAATACGCCTGGAGGGTTGTGTTTTTTATCATTCACGTTTGAGTAATGCTTTGTCGAGATTTGTTTCATAGTATGTCATTAAACCTAAATCTATCTTGTTTTATTCTATTACAACTCATTTTATTGCTTAAAAAAAAAGCATGTGTTCTTACTGTAAAAGGGATCGCTTCTCCACAGATCTGACCTATAATTTGGCACAGTTGCATCATCCATGGAGACAAGCAGGTGACATACCTTGAACAGCTACATAGAGTAATAATAATAATAATACATAAGTCTATACACATCCAATACATTCTGTACACTTCACTGCACCAGCAAATGCAGGACTTGCGCCCTCTGTCGGTTCTTTTTCACCCACAAAAAGGACTTTTGGGTATTATGGGTAAGAAAACCGGCAGGGGACTATTCATCTATATTAGCAACTCCTGGTAGTGGATAAACTGTGTAGTCCAGAGGCAGAACTCCTGCTGCTAAAGTATTGGCCGTTTTATCTCCCAGGGGAATTTACTGCTGTTCACGTCTATGCTGTGTACATTCCACCAAACGCTAATGCTAAGATAGTGTACAGTAGTATTAACAACAGCCTCGTGGCACATCCGGGCAGTGTGTTTATTGCAGTAAAGACTTCAATCATGCTGATTTAAAAAAATAATAATTCCACCACCGTTTGTGGCAGTGTAACAGATGCATACAGAGCCCAGGCCTACCCCCCACCTGAGTCTGTCAGACCACCTCTCTCTTCTGCCACACACACCGTATACATCCAAGATCAAAAGTGCTGGGACTACAGTCAGAACAGTGAGAGTATGACATGGCTGAAGGATGGTATTCATATTCTCCAGAATTGTTTCAACCTCACCGAGCAGAGCACAGACACTCATGAACCTTTGGATAACTACACCTCCACTGCTTTAAATGACATCTTCTGTGTGGACAATGTAACATGCCAGAGACAGTTCTATGTGTTTCTAAACAGGCCACCCAAGATGACAGAGAGTGCAACAACTGATCTGAGCTAGGAATAGTGCCTTTAACAAGGTGTATTGAGGCAGGGTTTGACACTGCCACAAAGCCCAAGGCAGGTCTGGGAGGGCATCAGGGCCGTCACGGGCTATAAGAAAAAAACACCACCTCCCTCTGCTCACTGTCCCACCTTAGCTGAGGATCTAAAACTCTTTTATGCTCACTTTGACGGGGAGAACACAGACCCTGTCCTGCCCTCCCTCCCCTCTACTGACTCTGCCCCAGTTCTGAGCACACATGAGGTGAGATGTGCCCTCCACAGCAACAGCATCAGGAAAGCAGCCGGACCAGACCGAGTGGTGGGTCCGGTACTGAAAGACTGTGCAGTGGAGCTGGCGGACGTCTTCATCTCCATTTACAGCATGTTGCTGTCCACATCATGGGTCCAAGTCAAAGCAGCCACAATAGTCTGTCCTCAGGTAGAAGCTAAAGGTCCGCACAGGCCAAAACAACCAGACTGACCAACAGCCTGTATCCTGCGGCTGCTGAACAGTGCCCCCTCCCCTCTGTTCAACAACAGTTTTATTCCATCTGCCATAAGGACTCTCAATCAAACTATGAACTGATCACCTCTCTGTCATGTATGTCCTGATGTTACTGTGTTGTCTTCTATGTGCTGTTGTTGTCTTCTATGTGCTGTTGTTGTCTATGTGCTGTATGTCTGACACAGATGTGAGCTGTTGCAATGCTGTACCGGAAGCAAATTCCACCAATTTATTTGTGTGGCCATTAAAGATTCTGATTCTGATTCTGATGGCCTGCATAGAGGGGAGGGGCCATGGGCAATAACCACACCCACCAATATAACACTGAACTGGACTTTGTATTGTTGCATAATGACATAAAAACTCCACATATCTGATTCCCTGTGATGCCCTTTCTGTTGCTGCTGTGACTGTTACTGTTTGTTACATATGTGCTGCACTGTTGTCATTATTGTGCTAATGTTACACTGGGGTTACTTTTGCGGTTATTGGATTAACTCTTGTACCTTTGATATGGAACTTTACACAGTGTTTGATGCTATAAACCTAATTTTGTTGTTTTCTGTAACAATGACAATAAAACCTTGAATCGAGCTGAACTTACATTATTTTATCACTAAAGAATCTTGATTTGGGATAAACTCAAAAAGATCGTTGATTCAAACTTTTCCAGATCACATAGTTCACCAGTGAAATGAAGCCTGTTGGGAATGGTAGCTTAAAAACAAGAAACTCCTGTGAATGGCTTGTTGTTACAACCCAAAATGAATGAATGAATGAATGTAAATAATAACCTGCACTTCAGTGTGTCTCAACTATCTACCCTGTGCCTATACCGTTATGGAAGAAAAGTTTTGCACCAACTTAGTACCATTACTCAAAAGTTCAAACTACATTTCAGCATATTGTTCACTTTAGGAGCATGTAAACTGTCACCTGTTTTCAGGTTCACAGCAGACTGAAGTGACAGACAAAATGTCTTCTGCTACAGCCCATCTGCTTAGAGAGTTTATGCTCGGAGATTTATTGCAACTGCGAGACCCTCCATCTTGCCTGTGCAAAGTGGTAATTTGAATAACATAACCTATTTGTAAACCAATCAGGGCATTTTCTATTGTCTTATAGTGGCAATAGAACATTTTGCCCAAAGACTGAACAGTCCCTGTAGGGATAAATGTGTGGAATTCCAGATTGTAACTTTCAGCAAGATTCATAGAGCATATGTCATGCTTTGCTTTCTGGGCTGGGAATAACCGGGTTGCATAATTTAAAGCACAACTATTGTTTTTTAGAATAAAACTATCACATGATAATAAACTATATAAATGGCATTAACATTAAGACATATGGCCCAAAAGTCACTGACACTTTTAAATCTTCAATAGCTCCTATAATTCTTAAGTTATACTCACCACATTTTAGCAGTAGATAAACTGAACCTTCTGAGATTTTTGGGAATATATACGGTTATAATTGTTCAGTTACACTTGCCATAGCCAACACACTTTGCATAACATTTGAAGCATTTCCGGGCTTATTGCTCTTATTTGATCCAATATTACGTTTTAAGTTGTTTATTGTCTGAGGTTTATTCACAAACACCTTTTCTTTAAGATAGCCCCACAGGAGGAAATCAGGACTAGTCAGATCTGTGGAGATCACATACTGCCCCCTGTCTTTGAAAAACACTTATTATTCCTTTAATGGCATTTACACTTGGGGCATCTCTGGTATTAAAATGTTGACGGTAACACCTCTGGGTTTCTGAATTTGACCCATGTGACTCAAAGTACCACTGTACAATGAGGATTCGTTCCTCGGTGCTATATTTGCTCATATTAGTGTTCAAAGGGTAGTTCTAACTGCTCTGAAAAAATGTAATTAAAATATTTAGAAACAAAAGAGTTATGATTTTTTTTCTGTTGTATTATTAGAAACTGGCCCATTAACCTGTTGAAAACCGAGACCCACCTCTTAAAAATTACATTCCACTGTAGCACCCAGCTTATTTTCATGTATTTGTTTTTGTTGTTTAAAAATAGCTATGTGACTTTTTTTTAACTGTGCATGTTTGACTCAGAGTCAATTTTTTTTTCTTTTTTTGTATTCCAATCAAACAGCAAAATGAGCCTCACACGAGTGTCTCATTTGAGTTACCAGTTTCAATGCTGAAATTTGTTCTTTTTGTTTTTACCTAAATGTCTCTGAATCCTCAGTACGTAAACCACAGCACTTCTCCACTGTATGCTGTCCATATACTGAGAATGAGAAAAAGAGAAAAACTTGGATGTGTCCTCAATCTGCAGGTTAAGGCACAGGCAACACAGGTTTATTTGTGATTATAGTACATTGACAGTGACATTTGAACTGTGTTTTATGAAGAGATTAATATTTGGTTGCCTTTTATTGATCTTATTATATCTCTATACATTTTTCCTTCCCACGAGGCACTAGAACTGGAGTAACTCATAATGTGCTCAGTATTTTTATTGAGATGCAGGAGACACACCTGTTCTTCATCGATCTCCTTATTATTTCCTGATCAATTTCATGTCCAGGGCCTTGCCACGGCTTCATTATGCGATGGCTGCTGTGTGCTAAAAATGTGGAAACACAACTCCACCTGGGACATGAATTTCACAGGTATCCGTGGTAACGAGCTGCTGCCTCCTGGAGCTTTGGGACCAAATATTTCATGTTTGTACGATCCAGCTAGTTACTTTTCCAGGCTGCTGTGTTCAGAGACGACTTCGAAACGTGTAATATTTAATGTGAGGAAATGTGACCTCCAGATTTTGTGTACAGAATTTGTGTTCATGTAAAACTCAGCGGGGGAAGTTGTCTTTCTTAACTATTTTTTGCCATAATGTCACAGCTCTACTACAATGTTATGTTTGCTTGTTTGTTGGATACAGTGCCTTAAAGTTTGAGTCTATTTTTAGTGAAACATTTCCCTCGTAATAGAGTCAAACTGTTGCCTGGGATCCAGAATACACACTTCTTCAATACTTTATGAAGAGTCTGGTCACTAGTGAATCTCTGCCAGTACAGATGGGTGTGATTGACAGGTGGCTTAGGCAATCAGGAACACACATATCGGCACAAATATGGCTTACAAGGAAAAAAGAAAGGAAAAAAGTATCACAGGGGATTGAAAGACATCACAGATTTCTGCAGAGTCAATGAGCGAAGCACTAAACTGTTCTGAGCAAATGTGATTTTGTTTCTAAATGATCAGTGACCAATGAGCTCCTTTGTTTCACATGCATCACTGAAAAATGACTCCCTTTGTATAAATAATACAGAGACCTACCATTTGCGAGGGCAGTTGAACAGTATATTGTAGTGTACTGTAAATGCAGCTCTTAGGGTCACACTCTGATCAGAATTGTCTGTGCCTGTAATATATTTTAATCAGTCGCAAACAATCGTTATAATAGCTAGGATTTTACTTGATCTGTTACTCTCCAACCTCACTTTGCTCCCTGAAAGTTGTGGCAGTTATCCCTCAAATGTTTTTTTCCCCACAATTTAAATGGACATATCATGAACTGTGGCTTTAACTGACTTTGAATCATGTTTTATGGCACCTTGGCATTAGTATTCCATGCATCCTAACAGAAAACATTGTTTCACTGTGTACAATGTAAAAATATCTCACCGCAACGCGAATAGAGCCATGCTTTCACTGCGACACAATGTGAATGTTCAGAACGAGTCCGCTAATGGCTTATGGATGTAAAAAACGCAGGAGACGTACATTTTGCGTTCAGTAACAAATGTGTGTTTGTATAACACGTATCTTCAGATGGTGAGAATGTATTGCACAACTGTTGCACAACCTCTGTCATAGTTTGACCTATCCATATGGCATTTTGACTATTCACCATTCAAAAGTCAAAATTTTTTATCATTCTGAAACATATGGATAGGTAAAAACTGGGTTCAGGGTCTTTAATTTAAAATTTGTTGTATTGGATTAGACTTCAATGAAATAAATGGTGTCAAGGAATAACAACATTCAAATAGACCAGATACTGATTAGCATTTTTATTTTTAGTTGTTATATAGGTCATATGTGTTACCTGTATGGATATTAAGGTACTTCTGTGTCCCACTCATGATCATTAGTTACATGTAGAAAGGTCAAACAGGATGCTCTACCACTTGACCACTTGTACAGTAAACCACTTAAGCTTCAAATATGAGGAAAACAGAAATGATGCAAGGGTACATTTCACAGAGACACATACAAAAATAGCTAATGGTGATTAATCTGTCATCAATTTTGTGTCTGATCCTGCACATTATATATATGTTTATAATATAACAATACAATTTGCTAGCTATACATTTTAAAGCAATTTCCCAGAGTTGGGTTGTTCTATTTTATTGTTATTAACAGCAGTTCCACAATTTCTTTTTACTTTGTACGTACCCTCAAATAGTCCCCCACAGCTGTGTTATCAGATGCCCAAAATTGTCCCCAAAAAAAATCCCTTTTATCCAACCACAAAATATATTTTCCTACCTTCAAATACACACTTTCTACAATTGATTTATCTGTTGTTTCTTACTATTGTCAAAACCCCCTCCTCCTCCTGTCCTATACCTCTCGGACTGCTCATTTCTCCTCCATCTCATTCTCCATCTGTCCTGCTTTCCTGTGTTCTCCTTGTTATCCTCCCGAGTGCTGCTAGTGGAACAATGTCTTTATTGGAAGTGGCTGGCATTACTAAGCACTTGGTTCTGCAGAATTGGCACCGTGAATGAGGTGCCACTTCAGCAGCTAGCAGTGTATTTAGAGCAAAGCTGACAATAGGGGAGATAAATCACTTATGCATGTGTCAAGGTGTATTCATTAAATATATCTGGGTTTATTTGAAGGATTACAATAACTGTTATGAAGTGGCATGATTTGGTCAAGTGATTTTGTTGTGTAGTTTGACTTGCTTTGCTCATGCATATTAGTATTCATGTACTGTTGTAGTGTGTAGCAGATGGGAGCTGGGTGCATGATTCATACAATTTCATAATATCTTAGCCAGTAGCTTCATCAGAAAACTATTTGAGACTTATTAAACTTTTCTTGATCAACAATGGATGGTAATTGTTGTGGTTGACTAACCCATTGAATCTATTTGGATCTCAACCAAAACCACTTGCTTTGACAAAATTTTACAAAGATGTGCAGGTCTTGAACCATGTCCTGTCTCCCTGAGTCAGGTGGTCATGATCGACATATTAACCAATCAGAGACGCATCGTTTTTTTTTCATGTCAAAATGTGCGGACTTTCACATAAAAAAGGACAACGAAACAGCGTGGATTTCTGCAGAATCAACAAGCAAAGCACTAAAGTTATGTATTTTGTTCTGAATGTTATGAGAATTTTCAAGAATAACAAATTAGTGGCTGTGGTTGGACCATTCCAGGACAGAACTTTGAGACTCTTATGGAGAAATTACAAAAGTCTTAACCTGGCTCGCACCAGATCGACATCAGTAGCACTCTGAATTGAGTTCTACACATTATCAGTCTGGAACGGCTCTCACTGAAAGCGATCGTGAAAACGTCATGAGTATTATTTGAATATGATCGGTAAAAGCGTCACAGCTGAACAAACCGAAAAATCAAACTATTGCTGCATCCAGCTGAGACAAAAGCACATTTATCTTCTCTGTCCACAAATGCACAAAGAGCTTACCTTCTGCAAATTTTTCACAAACAAAATAGTCCTTATCTTCACTAAAATAGGCTGAAGTACATCAGTCTGTGTCACCATGTTTGTTTTGGTTCACTTGGGAGCTTCCCCTTTGGCTTCCTCACAAACCTCATTGCTGCCCAAGGATTGGTGCGCCAACCAGCTGGGGGGCCCTATCGCACCAGCGGGTGTAAGCCAAGATGGATTCTCGTGTGAACTCACACATGTCGCGAGAATCCATCTTGCTCTGCAAGGTTAGAAGGGACTGGCTGGTCTGGCAAGATCTTAAGGCCTTTTACCACTATGGAATAAAAGAGTTTGAAATAGCCATTTAAAACCAGGTGCACTTAGAAACTACATGTCTTACAGGGGACTTAAAAGCAGCTAATTCCAAATTGAATCAGAAAAGTGGAATGAAGAGCAACCCAGAAAAGTGCAGACTTTTGTAATAACCTTGGTGAAAGCAAACTATGAGTGTTGTTTGAGATATTAAGGAAGAAATTAAGGTACTGAGGATTTTCCCAATGATAGTAGCCGTGTAGCGTAAAAGAGGCTAGTTAAAATGCATGATAGGACCTTTATTTAAACAGCTGTCGAGTTTATGAACATAATGTTAACAAGCCTTTATTAAGTCTCCCACTGCTTCATTAGCATGCACAGGTCTGCTGGTGTTACATACAGTGTAGTTATGCTAACACTACCTTCAGACAGAGTTGTCCTGGCAGCACGATAATCTCATTTGTCAAACGGCGCATAGTTCCACAGCAGCACACCCCGGGGGCCGCAGCTGTACTCCGGTGATTTTGGCAAGGCCCAAATCTCAAGGTGCACTGGGATTTCACGTGACGACCCGCGGCTTTTCAGAGACTTCCTGTGATTAAACTGCCTCATAAATAAGACACAAATGTAACAGTGACAACTTAATGCACGGACATGTGGCTTAAACACATCGCTGCAAAAAGTTATTGCTTTTGCATTTGGGGAAGTACATGTACGACTTGTGTAAACTCATTTGCATCTGTTCCGAGACATTATGTTACGCAGACAAGCACTGAATTAATACATTCTATCCCTGAATCCATGTATTTGAACCAAGATTTTAATGAATGTGACCATAGTGCTGTGTTTGTGGACCCATCTCTAGATATTGATCCAGATCTGAGTACCTAGCTGGTTGATCAGCCTGTTAAGCTTGTTTAAGGTGGATGAAGAACATTGAAGTATCTAGACAAAACTTACAGCATGGTGAGTCTGCACACACAAAGTTTCAACAGGGCATAGAACTTGAACCTGGGACTTTCTGGTTGGAGAGCTATGCCAGTGTGCTGCTGAACAAACAAATTAAGTAATAAACCATGACCATAAGCCTCAGTAGTTTAGAGATTTTAGCAAAACCAATACATGATTGACTTCTCCAAATGGCCTAGATCAGTGGTGCCCAGACTATTTAACTTGGCGGATGAATACACATTGTCTGGGCAAGGGCAAAGTCTAAATGTTTTGCATGTAAATTGTTTGTCTGCAAGAATATTTATGTTGAAGTTTCTTTAATTTCCTGAAAGTCTTATCTGTGCAATGTTGAAACAAAATAGATACTTCTCTTAGCACCTTTGGGCCTAAATAATGGAGGTGACAAGAAGGCAATGGAGAGGCTGAGGTGGCTGGTGGTTCTGCTTCTACAGATTCTTAGAGCAACTTTTTGTTGGCCTGAATCCTTTTTTACTGCAAGCTTAAATATCCTCTGTCATCAGAACCTCAAACAGTGGACACCCCTGAGTTAATCAAAAATGAATGTCTTTAAAGGCGTGATGTTGAGTGCCAAAAGCAGGAGGCTATATTAAGCTGATAGCAACAGATAAAACAGGAAATAGAACTGTGAAAATGTATGTACACAGCTTCATTCTGTAGGCACTAATATTGTCTTATGTAATCTGCTCCAATTAAAGTTGCCAGCCCAGTGACAGGCAGCAACTTGACTATATAACAAGGTATGAAGCAAATGTACGGATCTATGCCAGAGCGTCTATTTCTCCTCTCACTTTAACATAATGTCAACTCAAAATGACAGAATGGGGGAAATGATTTGACAGAAAATGGGCACTAGCTGCTCTGTCTCTCTGACATTCATAATATAAGGATTGTGGAAATATTAAAACTGTACAGAGAATTAGAATAGAGCCTGTCCCTGAAAGAACCTTGGACTGTTTGAACAAATGAATTTATGAGAGATGATATAAAACAAACTACTTCATAGATCATTATTTCCTTTTCAACAACAAATATATAACAGCTTGTTCTGTCAAAGCCTAGCTTCTGTTAAAAGTGGAGCAGTTTGTCCTCTCTCAGAAAGCAACTGCTTCCAAGCAATAGATATTCTTTTGCTTTTATTCGGTATTATGCAGCACTGCTGAGTGAAGTCTTTCTACATGCTGCAAAGTTATGAAGTTCAAGCTGTGGTAACCGACTCTTTATTTTGTAAATTGATACATTTTGTCTTTTTCTCCAAAGAGTATATTGTAAAAGTAGAACTTTGTAACAAAATGAGGCCACAACATCCTATCTGCAGGTAATATTAAAGGCCCTGTACCCAATTTTCCCTTTGTATTTGAGCAAAATGTATCTTGCCCCAGTACAGATATTGTATAAGCAGCTCTTAAGGTCAAAATATGTCCTCTGTGGGCTATCTGCATCTTATTGAAAAGCATTTTATTCTCTGATAATCAGTATGCATTATTAAAGTTGGCTTTAATATCACAGGAAAAGTCCACATTAGTCTAACAGAGTGGTGGAGAAACTCATACAAACTCATCGAGGTGAAAAATTTGGATGCTCAGAATGCATAAGGTAAATGTGGAATAACTTTGGACCACTGCAAACTGTTTAAATAAACTCAGTTTTGTTTTTCACGTTGCAGGTACCGTGCCTTTAAAGTATTTTTATTTCATTTAAACCCTGAAGTAAATGCCAAAAGCAGCACTTTGATTGGCTGCTCTTGGGTGGGCCACACCAGTTTAACTTTGTTGTCTGAAAAAAGCTTGTACACAAGCCTGAAAATGTATGCATGTGGATATTGACCATGTGCTAAAGAGTTTGTGAGAGTTGGGGATGAGTTATACAGATTTAAATACCTACTTCCGCGATGTAAAAGTCAAGTTTTCAGTCGTTGCATAATCCATTTCTGATCCTAAAAAAATGACAGTAGTAAAGTATAAACAGACAAACATAACATGCATAAGACTGTGAGCGGGCTTGCCTCTCCACAAACCTGACTCTTATTTGGCCTGAAGGAGGGGCCTCCCCTGCTCGTTTATATGGAAATGTTGTTCATTTGGCTATAAAATACAGATTTATTTTTTACAATAATAATAATATTCCATCCCTCATTGATCAAATCCACTAAACTTTGCTTTCAGTGATAATACATTCTTGGAAAGTAACTCGTCATGTTTTGTCATGAAAATTGCTTTAACTTTTGAAAGTTTGCAATTGTAGGGTCTCAGTAAATGGTGCTCTAAAATACATCGACTGCATTGTCAGTCATGTAAAGTGTGGTAGAATCCCTAATCCCCATTTTTTGTCAGCACAAGATGTATACATAACACCTATCACAAAACTCCATCATCCGTTCATTCAAATTCATTACATATTTTCAGACTTTCACAAGAGCTGCTAAAAAGATGCCTCAGTCAGCCGTTTGTTGGGTGCAATCAGACGAGCATATCCCTGTAGATTTATCCATTTCCCCTCAAAGCCTGGCAACTTCCGCGCAGTGCAGCAGTCTCCGATGTATTGGCCAGACCCATAATCAATCTGTGCCACAGTCTATTCTCTGCAAGTGGTCTGTGTGCTATGTTTTTTAAATGCGCTGGGAGAAGGAAGAGGGTAATAAAATGCACAATTGGGATGCTTGGAAGAGACTTGAGAAAGGTTACCTAAATGCAGTTGTGCCCGCTAACAATGTGACTGAATAGCTTCTCTTGACTTTTTGTGTTGGGTTTGAATAATTGGAGTTAAGGAAAAACAAAGCATTTGGTGAGAAAGTTGGTGAACAAAAAACAAAAAAAATCAAGGAAAGAAATGATCTATTCAAAGTACTTCTCTTATCCTGAATGGTTTAAGATAGTGACCATACCATGTCTTGAGTCTTCTTTTTCAGTGATGCATATCGTCTATTGATTCTCTCTAACTGGAGCTAATATCTTGAATCATTGATGTTTTGGATGCAAATATGGTTCCAGGGGCACCTTGTTAATGTAAAGTAATGTGAACAAGAACTAGTATAACATGCAACCACCAAAATGGGTTGTTTATCACACTCAGAACTATGGTAATCTACAAATATTTCAGGAAAAATTATTCATAGCCACAGTTGTCAGAAAATATTGTACATTCTCATCTCAAGTAAACCTCACAAAACTACAGGGCGTCATCTAAAATCCAGCTATATCGGCACATACATTTCTGCCACAACTTTTAGCTGTAAGTACCACACCGTGTGACACATGCCAACAGATTCATCCTATTTTCACAGTGCTGATATCAGCAACCTAAAGATGGCCATACTAAGTTAACTTTTGAGAAGAAGTGTCTTACCCAAAATACCACAATACCTCAACTCCTGCACCACAAACCTGGACAGTCAGCTATAATCATTGGGAATCATTAGCCCTATTTCTGGAGCCCTATACTGCTTATCCAGACTGGACCGTCATTTAACTGGGATTCAGAAAACATAGTCCAATGCTTTACAAAAATGGGACTCTGGTCACTGATGAATTTCCAGTTCAGATGGCTGTGATTAACAGGTGAATTAGCCGATTCATGAAGGACACACATGGTCTGTCTGTATCAAAACAGGCCATGATGAAATAATGAAAGGAAAAAATTACGGGGGAAAAAAAATTACGGGGGGGACTGAAAAACATTGCATATTTCTGCAGAATCAATGACCAAAGCACTAAACTGTTAATCTGAGTTGTGATGAGATTCTTAGTTTTGCATGCATCACTGCCAAAAAACATCAGCTTGAACAATCATGTTTAGTTCTGGCTTGAGACTACAGACGGTGTGGTAACCAGACTGAAATCCCTCTGTCTAAAACATACAGCTATATCATTCTGGATTTGCCAGTCAAGACAGTGAATCAAAAGGTGTCCTAAATTCTATACTGCATCGAGTGTAGCCAAAGACTTTTTCAAATATACCACTCAAAACTAAATGAGGTATCCAAGTAAAAATCTCTCTAAAATATTTGCCTGTTTATAGACTCATTCACTCATATAGACCCATTCATCCATTCATTTATTGCTGTCTCGCTGTGCCATTTACCACAGTCCATCGACGCACATTTAAAGAGTCATATTCCGGATAGGCTGCTCTGCTAATGTCACGGTTCTGGCACGTTCTCTGCACTTGGACAGCTTCCCAGAAAAAAAGGGGGAAAAATCAGTAATCAAAGTCGAACTGTCATCAACGACGCGGCCGCCATTATCACACACAGGCACAATTAACGTATTGATTGTGGACTCTGCCAAGCCTCTCTGCGATTTATGCGAAACCGGCACAATTTTTCAGTCCCCTCTGCTCCGGGCCCATTTAATGACCTAACATATACGCCCTTGTCTGACTCATTAATTAAACGCACCTTGCTTTCTGTCTACGGACGGCAACATTCATCAATAGCCGTACAATGGGGCACTTTGGATCTGTCCCGCTCTATTGGAGTCAATGGCGCATCTTTTGGCTTCTTAATGCACCACTGTTGCCTCGCTTTTCAATCACTCAGCTGATATGGATCTTTACTTTCAGCGTCTTGTCTCGCCATTGTTTGCCACAGAATAACAGTGATTGAGAAAGTGGCTGGAAACTCAAAGGTATATAAAACGGATTAACAGTTTCAGATGTTTCAGAATGTTCAAACGTCAGGAGAAGCCTAATGTTGACAAGCCTGTCTACTCAGAAGTCATTGTTTTAGACCAGGATGTGTCACCATTATAAAAAAAACAAACATTTCATATTTCCTTTGTAATATGTCTGCCTCTACGCCTAGTTTATAGTCTGTCTCATTAGTAGTTATCAAAGTAATTTACAGCATGATCAAATTACTTGTTGTATAATTTGTAGCTACATCTGTTACTGGCAGGCTTTATATTGGGATGTCCTTCACAAGGGAAACAGCGGCAGTTAGTTACAAAGAAGTGTGAAATATGTGTATTTCATTTTCTATTACAAACTAGTGTTGGCAAGAAAACTCCGGACAGATGTCAGAACTCTAACAACATCCATATCAAAACTAGGACATATATAAGACCATGTGTATTATGAAACAGTAATAAGTTAAAAATTACATTCTATTGCCTAAATGAAATATTTTATTTGGTAGCAAAATCATGCTGAATGTATCAGCCCTTGTCATAAATTATGTTTTCAGTTTTTATTTGAAAAGGGTCGCAGTTAATGTCTGTTCCAGGAGGTTACTCGATGAGTCAGATCAGCCAAAATCATTAGTAAGTACCATAGACTGTGTAAAGAAGTGGACTAAGGGAGTGTAACATCACTTATAGCGTTCAGCTTCAGTTAAATGAAGCTCATCGAGGTCAGCGGTTATAGGGGCAAATGTGGAGGAGGTAAGTTCCATATTTGGAATTTCCGCCACGAGTATCATAGCAACCAGAGAGGCAATCCGGAGCAAGGCTGTTGAAGGTAATGTCCCTTTTTGCCCTGCTTTAGTAAGGAGTGAGGTTTTAGCAAAGCTGTCAATCAAACCTGTTCCTAACGCTAGCAGGAACAACCTTGGAAAAACAAGGCACCCGATTTCTCTGTTATTAATGTTCATAGCTTGATTTATGGACACAATCGCGAAATACCAGGATCATGTAACATGGATTAATACAAACATTTTAAGACCAAAAATGACAACCCTGACAGCAGCAGTTATGAAGAGATGGGCGACAGTTTTTCAATAGAAAGTGAACTGGAGGTGATGGAGCCGGAAACGCGCCCAAGTTCACTTCCTATTTGGAAAGCGGCGACCAGCAGGTTAGCGCTCTCCATTTATATATATATATAATCTATGTTAAGTACACTTTAAACCAAACTTTATTCACTATTAATCTGTCCTGCACTTTTGTCTTCTGTCCTGCTCCATTTGAATCAATGACACAGAGATACAGAATGTCTTTGTTTCTTTGCACCTCAATCTCTCCAACGTTATCCATCTTCCCTTTCAAGCCCTCCAGCCTTCTTTCTCATCTCATCTGACCTCCCTTCAATACCTGTCCGCTCGATACGCATTGATCATGTTTAATAAGCCGTCGCGTCCCAAGTTTTAAGCACAACTTTTTGGAACTATGATATCATTACTCAAACGGTACGGCTGTGCACAATTTTAGAAGCAAAAGGGGTTGGAAATTGAGCCAAGGTACTTTGTCTTGTTTGATAGACTTGCCGTGACAGGTCGGCAGCTGTTGTTTAAACGAAGAGCATTGACATTTCGGAGGCACTGTGAATTTGCAACTCAGCATGAACGCGATTATCATGCATTTGCCGATCAGTGTCACCTCTGGGGTAATCTGTCCTGCGGCTGGGACCACGGCCACCTGTTTGGAAGGAAAAGGCCAGCTCTTGAAAAAGTCATGGCTTTTAGTGACACCATCATTGAGTTAAAGCACAGAGGAGGATCTATTTATTTATTGGCCTGTCTATTGTCTCTCTGTGCCAAGTCCATTATTCCCAATGAGGGGGTGAATTATTTAACATTTGCTTGCAGAGGTAATGTCATGTTCCTGGCTGTGTTGCACTTAGTGAAACAGATGTACTACCATTGTTTAAGGAATTTGGATAATGTATCAACTAACTTCACATGGTTTATTCCACAGTTTTGGAGCAATCCCAGACTATACCTCGCAACCTTTACAAACCAAAGAGCGTTACATCAAGGAACCGCGTAGTCATTGGCATTTAAAGGACACATATTATGCATCCTTGTGGCTTTAATTCCATTTTAAACATGCTTTTGGTCACCGTGGGATGAGCATTTCACATTTTCTAACTTATATTAATGTCTGCATTTGGAAAACACACTTTATAAACTTCAACTTTATTAAGAATTAGTCCTTATCTCCCGTGAATGTTAAGTTAAAGCACAGCCATGCGTTTGTTGTGAAGACAATTTGAACACAATTTGACCACAGAGTGAGTCCGCTGATGGTTTATGGGCTTAAAAACAGAGTAGGAGAAGTCCAGAGTTTTAACTATGATGCAACAAACCTGGTCAAATGTGAACAGAGCATTTTTGAGTGCTCAGAGAAGATGACTTTGGATTCATGGATTAATGAAACAAGCATGAAAGAAGCTAAAATACAGATCCAGGTATGGTTTTGATGAGGGACAACAATATAACGTGATGCACAAAGTCAGTCCTGCATTATATGTGTTAAAATCATCCAGATAACGAGGGCAGGGTGGCAGAATATTCTTCAAATGAACAGCCTTCCACATAGTGATCTAATCAGTTGGGTATACATATTGCCTATTTTACATACAATTTCAGAAAGAAACGATGTCCCAGTGTAAAAAAAAAAAGAGAGAATTTTGAAGATTTTAGCCAAATTTGTCAAGCAGCATCCAAAATGCAATTAGCCGTTGATTAAAACAGTCAATTATAGTAAGCAAGAACTGAGTAATTGCGCCCACCACAACAGAAACTTATGCACGTCATTTTGCAAACATGAAATGAAAAAAATCCTAACGACAGACTCACACACGAGAAAGAATTTTTTGAATTTGTTTGTCACGATCTGGGATTTGTTAACAATATGAACTGCCAGTTGGGTCCTTTTAAATCTAGATCTCCACATTTACTTTGGTGCTTTCATAAAACAACCTGCTCTGCATGATTTGAATATGGATGAGATGGAATGTGCTCTGTCTCTATTTATTGTTGTGCACATGAAAGACCTATTTTAGCATCGAGGGAAAACACAGAAGATGCTTACAGACAAATGCGTTTAAAGAAACCAATAAAAAACCTGCCACAATCCATCAGCGTAATCAGGCATCATGTAAATTCTCCCCCCGTTTAAACTGTTGCTATTAATTAGACAAAATGTGACGTACTGTTCGAACATCAGATGAGTTAAGGCGTTTTGAGTACAGTTTATCTTGCCTTTGTAGTTGGTGAGATTTTAAAATGACCGCTGGGAATCGCTGGCTGATTCTTTGTGAAATGTACCCTGCTTTGATCTAGATCTGAGGCCAGCAAAAGTTGGGGATGGAAAACCAAACAGCATCAGACAGCAGAAAAAGAAACTTGTGGCAGGAAGATGTACATGTGACAACTACTGTAAGCAAATTATTCGCAGAAAAAACAGACTTAAAGATGAACAGTGTAACTTTTGCGATGGAGGGTTCTCCACCTGGTTTCCTTGGTTATTGCTTTGTGTACTTATCTTACAGTTGTCAAGTGACAGGCAGGGCCGGCCCAGCTAAAGGCAGACTAAGCAGTTGCTTAGAGCCCCTGAAGCCAACAGAGGGCCCCTCAGAGCCCATACATTCATATTGAAAATAATATATCAAATTTTATTGGGCACAGGGCGTGTGTGTTTACAGCTGCCTAAATATCCCTCTAAAACAATTACATTTGCTTTATACCTATAGTAGCAAAATATCTGCTGCTGCTACATTTGTTTTTGAGGCACAGCTGAGGGCAGCTATGTATTTACAATGTGCAAGGACCTTTATAATGTAAATCTAAGCCCACTGTCGCCAACTGAAACACATTAAAATCCACTAGAAACTAAGTAAAAAAATGTCTAGAATTTAAAAAAATCTAGTAACACAACTACTAGTAATAGTAGTTGTGACATTTGGATGTTTTCAGTCTGATGTTGGTCATATAAATACAAATACATTTGGTCAAGGTGAGTCATAATGTCAAATGTGAAATCACCAATAGCTGAGTCAAGAGGCATCCGCTGTTGGGGGCCCCAGAGGCAAATTCAGCTTAGGGCTGGTCCTGATTACTGGTGTTTTAATTGCTAAAACAACACCTTGAAAAGCATGCATTCTTACTATGAGTGGGCTCTCTTCTCCACAGATCAGACCAGTTTCTAGCTGTTTGTCATTATAGAGATTGATCATTTTAATATCATACTGTGAAACATTCTTGGCATCTGATTGTCTTGAAAATCCACAGAAAAGTTACTTTAAGCCCCTTTAAACAGATGTAAATACTTGTGTAATCCCTCAGTCATCCAGGTAGTGTCCATAAGAAAAGAAAGTTCAATTCTGTTAACTGGACAAAAGTGAACACATTTCACCACTCACCCAAGTAGTACTTGAGTTCTGACAGGGTTCTGGTGAGTCACTGCCATATGTCTGTCTGAATGGAGGACCTAACGAACACACCCTAGTTGTTGATGGTAAGTCGATTGAACAACCCCGAGGAGTGACTGTGTGAGTCATATTTTTGCATAAAAAAATTGTGTAGCTCCTCCCTTCAGAAATATATTTAAGCCAGTCCCTTACCAGAGTCCTGTCAGAACTGAAGAAGGTATTTGGATGATTGGCGAAAACTTAGTCATGAAAAAATCTATATCGTTAATTGAATTCAACATGCTATTTCTGCAATGTTTTTTTCCCTGATGAATGGTCTGATGACCCCCCCTGTACCTGTCAGAGCTCCTGTCTGTTCATGTCCCTCCCAGGACCTTTGCTCCTCTTGGATGTACCTCAGATTCACATGAAAACCACAGACAGGGCTTTGACTGCTGCTGCCCCGCGGCTTTGGAATAGTCTGCCTTTTCAGCATTAGGTCGGCCCAAAATCGTTTTAAATCCACACTAAAAACTCACGTTGATGAACTTTTTATACAAGCTGAGCTATTTTTATTGCATTTCGATTTGTATTATTATTCTTTGACATTTATTACTCCTATTTTGTGTCTGTAATTGCTTTCCGATGAAACTGCCCTGATGTAAAAGGTTGACTTGAGAAAGATTCTATTTCAGTTTATTGTCATTTTTATGCACACATAAAAATTAGATAGTGTTTTGAAGAACTCCTCAAAATCTATAGAGAAAGTCAATAAATACATAAATATTCCCTTCTACTGAGGCCACCTCAAACAGGTCACACGGCCATGTTGTTACATCATCAAAAGATTTTGTGCAGTATTCATGTGCCACTTCTACTCAGAAATATACTCAATTTTGTATGCTGGCAGACTCAAGTAGTAGACAGTTTGGTTTGGTTAAATCTAAAAAATATGGCTAAAAAAAATGATTGCGGTGAAAGAAAAGAGGGGCGGAGTCAGAGAGTGTAAAACAAAACAGGTAAAAAATTAAATATAGAATCAGAAACACCTGGCTGTAATCCGGGAAATCTTGCGTGATGTCACCAAGTACTTGAAATTGCAATGGCCTAGTTAGAGCTTTTCCACCTTCAAGGCACTCACTTTACATCACTTTACATCAAGGAACCGCTCACACATTTACACACACATTCATACACCAGTGTATGCAGACACTGGGGGCGAGGTGGATTAATTGTCTTGCCCAAACAGTATTTTTGTGGGAGCTGGAATCGCACCACCAACCCGTGAGTCAGCGGATCTGACCGCTCTACCGACCGAGCTACTGTCGCCCCTATATACACAGTCCAGTAATCAAAAAAGTACTTGCTGGCAACTTGGGCTGTAATCCATTCGATTTCATTGTAACCACACTCTGGATGAAATTGGGCAGTTCAGCTTTAAGAATTTGTCTCAACACTGGACATGGGCTGGAGTTGATTTATGGTGGTCTTCCTGGGCAAAACTTGTGGTGCATAAACAGCTGCGGAGAATGCTGATCAATGGGAATCGGTGTGAGAGGGGCCACACTGACCTTTGGAAAACTGAGTGGGAAAGTGGGAGAAGTGGATTTTTTTTTTTTTTTTTGCGCACTATATACACCGAAGCGTTCACAAAAGCCCTGTACGCAGCACAAACGGTTCTGTCCTCGCAGTCACGGAATAATAGCTCACGGTCGGACGTCTTCTGGACAGTGCGAAGCTTTTGTCGGCGAAGCGTTGTGACACAAGGCCGTGACATTTTCAAAACAGTGCGCTGGATCGGTACATGTGCTCTGTAGACAGTGTGCTGAGGTCTGCTGGTGCCCAGTGTCACCTATGAGTGCTAACCCTGGTGTTCACCTCCCAGCACTTAACGCTAGCTGTGAAAGGTACGCAGCAAGGAGAGACCAGCTGAAGGAATGTCAAGGTGTTAAAGGGACTATATTATGCATTGTTCAAGGTTATCAAACTGCTTTTGGGCACTATCTAACTTTTCAGGTGGAGGGTCTGCAACCTGCTTGAGATGTCATTGCTTTTCCAGGGATTTCCTTCAGGGTTGCATTAAAATAATTAAGTGATAGAACTCCCCCTGCAGCTCCTTTATGTGAATACACTCCCAGCGAAGCCACTCAAATGATGCACTTGCTTCTTTTTATTGATATAAAGCAGTATAATCACATAAACTCCCCCAAATATTGAAAAAGAGCCAGGTTTTCCCAGAAGAATTCTCTTCGGGTTGTTTCTACCATATTGCATGGCTGGTTTTCTGCACAGAGACAGCAGGTGGTGACGACGGATGCTTCAAGACACCACGAAAATACATATTTAACCATCACAGGGACTTACTAAGAGGTAATGAGGTACACATGTTACTTAGTTTAGCTTTGAACTCATCTATCTTGCACTTATTCAATTACTGGTGTTTTTATTGCTTGAAAATACTTAACATGCACTTTTACTGTGAGCGGAGTCATCTCTACATAGACCTGATCTGTAACTTAGCCTGGATGTGTCGCCTGTTTGTCTCCACGGAGATAGATACGTTGAATGCCATAGCCTCCTGTGGAACAATCCAGTTGGAAAGAATCAGGTGTCAGACTATCCCCCAGAAAAGTTACATTGGTTACAAAAGTTAATATAACTTTGTTTAACCAACCAATGGTATCGTAAGTCATTTCTATGTATAACGTTGTTGTTTTGTTTAGTTTTATTTTTTTTTTTTTTATCACAGGCCTTGTTGCAAGAGTAGTAACAAGTAGTAGTAAGAGCAGTAAAAAGACCAAAAATGGTAGCCACTAATTGTGAAGTTGATTAGCTCTGTAGGAAATTTGAACGCTGCAGTGATTTTAGTGAGTCATAGAGGAACATACCTGGACTAACTAAAAAGGCAAAAAACAAAACAAAAAAAAAAGTCAGATTTTACACAGAAAAATAACCAGCATTTCTGCAACATTTGGAGGGATTTATGAGCACATTTAATATACAGCATTACTTTCTACATATATAGCTTATATATTTTTAATTGCAGGAAGTGGTTTATCGAAAAGAAGTTCGTATAAAGTTGTGTGAATTCAAAGGATCCAGCTGGCTCTAAAATGAGGAGGCGTAGGATTTTTATTCTGCATACATCTGCATACAAGGACATGAGTTTTCAATACAAAATTATGAAATTCTTCAAAGCCCCATGTCTGTAACTACATTTCTATAGATTTCATTTGGTTTATCCATTGAAAATGAAAAGAAAAAAAGCGTTTCAATCTATCTAACGTTTATGTGTGTGGTAATTATTAAGCAGCTGCAGCTAAGACATTTAATTGAGAAATCAGGTGTCATGTTCAGCATCTGTTTTATACAGTGCTGGGTGAATAGATCTATTGATCATGTGGCATCCATGTTAGGAGTTTGACTAAGACGTATAGGAGCTGTATATGTCCGCTTTGTGTTATTTGTGACATTTGTGATGCATTAAGGAGGCAGGGGACACAGTGAGAACTTTCAGAGGCTTAATCTAGTTCACAATAATAGAAAAACAGATCAACATGTGAGCTTTTTATCAGCCCAGCCCAAACTACAGGGAAGAAGACAATAATTTAGTTTATTGGTTTATTTTAACAGGGACCATGTGCAAACACATTCATCTCATAAAAGAAGAGATGCTTCACACCAGATTTCGTTAAAGCTAGTTTCCATCTGCAGTCCCCGGGCAGGTTACAAACAATTAAAATACATCTAGGTATCCATCCATTTAAACCCAAACCAAGTGTCCCATTTTTTCACTTAAAAACATCACACTACACATCTCCACATTTGAAATTACTCAAGTATTATGCCAAAAATGACCATGTAAGCAAATGCAAATCAGTGTTGACAATGCTGACCCCCTAAAATGACTTTTCTAACATTATTAGAGAAGTTCAGTCTGTTTGGGAGCTGGTTCAGTTCTTTAATGCCCTTGTATGAGACAGACAGAGCTCAAAAAGAACTTAAATACAATAAAAATACAATAAAACAATAATTAAGGTCTAAATAAAGGCAAAATATTAACAAAAGGACAATTAAAACAAGAGATTATAAGAAATGACTTATCTTTTCCCTAGACGGTTAAGAGGCAGCGGACGAACTCCACATTTATACAAGGGCATTGTTCGAATAGGGCGGGTGAGATCGCTAGATTACTCAAACATGCCTGGATTATATATAAAACCTCTTCAGGCATCTTTTTGATGAGGGAACAATGTTATAACATGACAGAAAGCTACAAAAAGTCAATTTTGCGTAATAAGGTAATTGCTTTTTCCACATTTTGAAAAACAGTAAAAACCAGGTGAAGCATCTTTCACATTACAAAATCCTTTCCCCGCATTGAATTCTGTAAATATCGGCATGGCAGTGAGGTGCAAGCTATGACAGAATGTTACATGTTGTCCTCTGGTCCTCCATAATTCCTAATGACAGGGCTGCCACCTCCTATAAGCTCCCGCAGCCTCGCTCCTGTCCGTCCTGGGCCCTGGACGCTGTAACCAGTGTTAGAGCTAACTAATGCCCTGCAGGGAGCTCACACACCTGTAGCCCAGGACTGAGCAGGTGTCGAATGGGGCTTAAGGAGCCAAAAGTGCCCATTTGCCCACAGTTCAGATTGACTGTGAGAGGAGCAGTATAATTCTCGCTCCAGGCACCTCTTCTGGGCGGCTGCTTCCAAGAGCTTAGCTTCAAGATGCACGGCCGGTCTATCCAAGTGGGATGCGCGTCTCTCCCAGGCCTGGTTCCATTAAAAATCTGGTCTTTTCATGTCAAGTCTGCAGTTCTGTGTCTGATCTAGGTTGGCCTGTGCATCAACTTTATGGTACTGGGTTGTAGAGTTTTATGTAGGATTTGTACATGCATTTTAAAGGGCATGTGCACTTTTGTGGATGTAATTCCCTTAAATATGCTTTTGGTATTAGTATTTCCCATTTTCTAATTTAAAGTACTGTCGACATTGGGACAACGCACTTTATAAACTATATACTATACCACTGTTTTCAATAAGGTATTTAGGCATTTTAGCTCCCTCTGCTGTCATTAATGAGGATGAACAACGAGAAAATAAACAAATGAAACCCTCAGGAAATGTGAATGCTATGCTAATAGAGTCATGTGATTATTGTAAACATAATTTGACCCCAGATTGAGTGCAGTGATAGTTTACTGGCTTGAGACCTGTGCAAGAGAAATATGGATTTTTATCTATGACGCAACAATCTGAGCAAAAAGGCCAACAGAGCATTTTTGAGTGCTCAGAGAAGCCAGTTTTAGATTAATGATTAATGAAACAAGTGTGAAAGAATGATGGGAGAGCATAAAATGTTTAAAAGCTCAAGACAAATTTGCATAATATGTCCTTTAATGTTTTTAATAATTAATATGCCTAATCTAATTGAAGGAATAGCGGTAGAAATCAGTCAAATAACAGTAAAATAAACTCAGCAACAAAACAAAGGACATTTTATTTAGTAACTCGAGTAGTGCTATTCCCTCTGTATGCTGCTTTCTTCACCCATATCCACGTAACCTTGGTAACAACTCCAACTATCCAAAAGCAGGTTCCGCATCAAAACACTTGCATTTCCAAAGAGGGAACACAGGGTTATGGACACTCATCTGTAAAGCATAAACTAAACCACTTCACTTGTTCAGCATGATTCACTCAGTACTTTTACTTATTTTGCCGCTTAGTGAGGGAAGAGGACACACGGCACGTTTGGAAATTTGTCATCTGCATTTAACCCGTCCTTCGGTGATGGAACAAGGACAGTGGGCACATGCAATTAAATTATAAATATATTCATAATGGACAAACAGTGTAAAGCTCTACCTGACTTTTTTTTTTTTTGTCTTTCCCCAGTACGGATATATTGTATAAGCAACTCTTGAAGTCAAAATAAGTGCACTGTGTACTTTCCACATACAGTTATAAAGTGTTTCTTCGGTTGTTCCGATTATCAGGAAGTGTGCGCTTATCATGCTAGTTCGTGTTAGCATTGCAGTGACAGCAAAATTCGCTCTGGTCTCTGAAAGTTATAAAATCGCTATAAACTCACTGCAGGATGCTCAGAATGCATAAAGTAAGAGAGAAATAACATTGGACCACTGCAAACTATTTAAAATGAACTAGTTCTGGTTTTAATGTTTTCAGAAAATAAAAATCAGGAACACCGCTTTTAGTAATTGCTTATTCAGAATGATTCAGACTTAGTTACTACTTAATTACCGGGTTAGGGGTTACAGTTAGGGTATTAATTTAATAGCTTCTAAGCCTGAAACATTCTTAATAAATTCTTCATCTTTTATTTAGGCTAATTAGGTGTAGTTAATTATCCTTCAGATATAAGCCTGTATCATGGATGAGAGTACATGGCTAGAGAAAACGGGAGGATGCCAACGAGCCACAGGAAGAACATGCAAACTTCAAACAGAAATGCCCCCGCACGGCATAAGAATTGAAACCTTATTGCCATGAGTGCTAACAACTTTGCTCCTGTGCGGCCAATGAGAAGTCGGGTTGCGTAAGGTGTGAATCTCCAAGCAAAGTGCCTGAGACAAGTACAGCACATTTCAGGCTAAGTGGCCATGTCATCTATTGGCACTCTGATTTATTTAAAGATCAAGGCAGTTGACGACGACACAATGATGACATATGAACACCAGGTAAGGAATATTTCACCTGGACCTCCGCTTGATAATGAATGGAAGTGATCTGGCAGGCCATTGTGCATTCTCACCCGGACCCTGCATGCTGTCAGACATACCTGCTCGGTGGATGACATAGCGTGCCCCGCGGCAAAGAGAAGAAAAGACCTTAAATGAAAAAAAGAGAAATAGGCAGACGGACGTGAGGGTCGGAACAGGGTGTCTCGGCGCTGTGATGGAGGTGAGCAGAGGTCTTAATAAAACGAGGTAAGAAGGAGACGCTATCTTCACACAGCACAAGTTTCCCAATTACACAGGGCAGTTTAGAAGAGAGCCACCAGAATCAACACAGAAAAATGCCGGCGGGTTTTGGCAGGTCATTAAATGTGGTTTTAATCTGATCGTGATGTTTTTGACTTTTGTTCGAGTTGTGAAAGTGAGTGAATGAGTTTAATTGGGGATATGTATCCATTCTTCAGTGACTCTGGGGTCAACAAAAATGCAACACCAGGAGAACTTGCACTGGTCTATACCGCTGTTCAAATTTCAAGTTTATAAGGACAGAATCTTCCCAAATGGAGGAAACAATCTGGCAATCGAACCGTGGACCTTCTTGCTGTGAGTTGACCATCCAAATGTGCAAATAAGCACATCTTTCTACCAATAAAGAGCACTTGTCCACCAATACAGAGGTCGGATGATCGATTTCCGCACTGACCTTAGACAAGAAACTTCACCCACCCTCCCTTGTATGAAAATGGTGTCTGTATGAGTGTTCGGTCGTGGTCGGCATTGCTTCCGTCACGATACTGGAGGGCAGCTGTGGCAACAATAGTAACTTATCACCAACAGGTATAGATTTTGAAAGACGCTTATAAAAGACCCAAAACATCTAATCTCACACAGGAGAATCAGAAGATGCAGTTCTACCAAATTCATCTGACAAACACCATGCCAACTACTGCTCTTCACCATCTTCAATACACACTCAAAATTTTAGTTTATACCACAGGAAAGTTAAGGTGACCAAGTTTAGTCTAAAGACCACATAACATCTAAGGCATTATATAAAACATTATCAGGATCCTCATTTTGAAAGCAGCCTCTTACCAAAGAAAGAAAACGTAAGCCGCTTTAGAGGTTGCTGACCATCTCTGACCCGACCTGTGCCCTACGACCCAGTGGATACGTGTCCCAAACAAAGAGTGTCTCTGAAGGAATAATTGTGTTAAGCCATAGGCACTTCCGACGCTCATCCCTGTCCTTTTCACCTTGATTATACCAAAGACAAGAGACCAGTGCTGCTTGTAAGTCCCTCAACTACTATTCATTCTGCCACCGGGTAATAAATTGGAACTCAAGAGGGGGTTTTGTGGTGTTATGGGCTGAGAAAGAGCGCGTCGTATAAGGGCTTAGCTTTGTTGGTGTCATCTGGGAAAGGACAAATATAAAGGGAAATTGCCTGCTGTACTTGAATAATAAAACTAAGAGCTTGTGTGTTTTGAGTGTGTGTGATATCTTGATAATCTGCCGATGGAAAGCTGCTTGTTCTGTACCACCTCCAAGGAGTAATGGAATCATGCCGTGACAGACGTGGAGCACTTAAATGTGTTGAGGTTGTGAACGGTAAATTTAAAACAACAGAACTGCCTTTCGTACAAAATGACATGGTCCCAAGTCTCATGTCAAATGCAGAGGATAAACTGTCTTAGTGGGACAATAAACCTTAACCTTGTCATATTGGTTATGCATAGTGTGTGGTATGTTTAATAGCCTGGTGCATGCTGGTAGAGTGGTTTGCAGGGTTGCATTTGTGGGTTCACCCGCTACGTCTGACATTTTCAATTTATAAGTATGACATTAGGGAATCGAAATTATGTGACGTGACAACAACCAGTTACTAGATGTGGCAAATGAATGAAGTAGCCACAGCTGCTCTGGGTTAGACTGACAGAAGCAACGCTGCCAATCTGTGCCATCAGCCCCTCTAACCACCAGTCATGCCAGGTAAAGTGGGTAAAGAGTCTTGCACAAAGACACAATGACAGAACTCTGGGCGGGGATTGATCATCACTGTGCCACTGCCTCCCCTTTACACATTGGAACACTAAAAAGTTTGGTTCATGTTGTAATATCACCTTACAAATTATTTGTTCAAAGTCTTGAATCAATCAAAAGCAGAAGAGAGGATGGAAAATGATGATGAAGATGATGATGATGCTTGCCAATCACCAGTTAAATTTACATACAACTGTTTAGCTAATTATGGTGTTCCACAGGGGTTATTCTTTGGTCCCTCACTGTATAGATTGTTTGGAAAGATAATTGTAACAATTTAACTGAATGGGCAAATATACATTACTGATTACAGCATTAGGATGGCATTCAATAATAGCAACAACACCTACATGCCTACACTGCTGAATTAGTGTCGCACCTAACAGCTCTCATTGCTATTCTTCTCACCTACCCCAGAGTGAAGTCTGGTCTCTGGGTTATCAATAATTACAGCCTGTCGCACTGCATAGTGTAAGACAATACGGTGCCATCTCTCACCTCCATCACTGCCAACTCACTTGCCCTCCGCTGTGCCCTTGGATCCTGCTGACTTCCACCTCCACACTCACGCTGGAACATGTCTGTCTCTCATGCTGACATATGACACCGCAGGCAGGGTGTCCGTGTGCCCTGCCCCTCACCTGTACTTGATCCGCGCTAATGAAAGTCGCTAACTGTCACTAACTGCCACATGCGGCCTCCTCGCAGATTCATGGAGCAGTCGTATTCTTTGTTTCTGTCTGAGTGCTTTTAGAGAGACACTTGGACACGGGCTGGTAAAGGCACAGTTCGAGCCATCAAGGCGTTCACACTTTGCTGCCTCCCCTCAGTCAGCAGGGATATTTAGGGCCAAGCTAGCACCTGCGCGTAGTGGCTGCAGCAAAGGCTTGATGGACTACTTTAATATTATGTTTGGGTGTACACACAAAATACAAACTACAGGCCTTTTATTTCTTATTTTTAACTAGAGTTGTCAAAAGTATAGAAAATCAGATAGTAGTTAGTACGAAAATGAGTAGCGTAACTAGATACTCATTTGACCAAGTATCGATACCGAATAAGTCATTTTCAAAGGACAAAAATGAACTTTTCCTGAATAGCTTTAGAATGATCTTGAGCTGTATCAGAACAAGTATAAGACACATAAAGACTAGTATTCACCCATGGACCACTATGAAACTTACCTGAACTATCAACGGATTACACGCATGTATGACCACAAGGTAGTACAAAAGAAAGTACTACAATTTAATGTTGAAAATGACATTCTATTGTCTAAATGAAAAGTGTTTTTATTATTATTGTGGTATCAAAATCAGTATTGAGTATTAGTTCCTTAATATCAGAATTGAGTTTGATTTTTTTGTTTTGTGACAAGACTATTTCTAACATTAATATAGTGTAATTTGCATACTTTACTGATTTCTGTGCATACGCTTTGTGAGTGTGTGTGGTTTGGCCACGTTCCATAGTATATTACACTGAACTACACCATAGAGACAAGCAGGGGACAATCAGGCCAAGTTACAATTCAGGTCCGTGCAGAGGCAACCAGGTTACAGCAAGAACGTTTTCCTAAAGTCATTTTGAGCAGAGAATTATAATCAAATACATGCACAATAGATAGTTTATTTCCACATTGACACATCTCAGGCAAAGCTATTATATCTTCATGGAGGTTGCACCCACCACCAGAAAAGTTAAAGTCCAGCTTTAAAACTAGAAACTTGCAGAAATCATATTACTCACAATTTACATCCAAATTGAATCCCTAATCTGTTAGTAAACAATAGCCAGTCATTACTTACCCATCAAACAAACAGCAGCAGCAGAGGCATTCAGTTGAGCCTCCTGCTCCACACCTGTTGACTGAGCTCCAAACCCTCTGAAAGCAGCCAAGTCCCCAGGAAACATCTGGCTCTCTGGCTTCGGATGTTCTCATGTGTTCTCCCGTGTTCAGCAGACACTCACACAGTTTGGCTCTCCACCATCTCACACTGGGCAAGGAGCCTGCAATCAGACTGTGAGCCTTGGAGCTGCAGTGCCCGCCCACACGCTAACGCTGGACATCCACGGGGTCACTCTGCAGCCCAAAACAAAGAGAAGGTGACCAGAGCAGATATATTACTGTTATGGAATTCTTTAAAATGAGGTCATGTGATAGTTGGAGTGGTTTACTGTATAATTTAAAATAACACATAAGGCTATGCATAACATATTACTATTTTGTAATGCAATGACAAATGTTGTAAGTATGCTGTCATTGACCAGTAATGTATATAAGCCAGTTGTAGGCCAAATACATTAACTTTGAGAGTAAATGGCTACACAGAGCATGCCAGCATATACCGTATGTATTTTTACCACATCTTTATGCTAAGCCATGTCCTCTGTTTCTGATGCCTCATATAAAGCACAGAAAAGCGCTGTTTATGAAATGTGCCCCACAAACTTGGCCTGCTTTAATATCAGAGCTATTAATCAAAATGCATGCTGCCCTGAATGCACAATTTGTATGACTTTGTCATATGCTGATGTGGCACTAAAGTTCAACTTCAGATGAAAACCTTTTCAAGCTTTTCTCCAATGATTTCATCAGGAGCTGTGTTCCTTTCCCTGCCACAGGGAAGAGTGAAAGAACAGACGCAACAGTCCCTGAGGAGTTAAACACCCCAGGGGCCCTTATTACAGATCACCTCATGCTACACTCATTAGTCCTGAGTGAATACAACTTTCCCTTAGCCCATCTGTTTGGACACACTAGTTTAATGTGTATGCTCCTCACATGCATATCTCTCCACTGCTGCAACCAAACACACAAACATCTCAACCTCCATTTTTCATCTGTGACAAGATTTTAATTAAAAGTGTGATATACTTTGGGAGTTTTCTAGAAGATTTGACCTTTGATTTCAGCTATGAAGGTAGAATCTAAGCCCTTCTGCATCTCAGTCCAGTCAGGAGATCTTGGGTATCTATAGTTGAAACCAGAAATTTACATACACTATTTAAAAAGACACATATGCTATTTTTTCTCACTGTCTGACAAGAAATCAGACTAAACCTTTCCTGTTTTAGGTAAATTAGGATTACCAAAATTATTTCTATTTGCTAAACACCTGAATAATGAGAGACAATTAGACATTCTTTCATTACTTTCTTTAGTCTCACAAATTTACATACAGTAAGATTACTGTGCATTTAAATAATTTGGGGAAACCCAAATGATCTTCCCATGTCTTTGGAAGCTTCTGATTGTACTGATTTATTTACTGGTTTATTGACAACATTTGAGTTAATTAGAGCCACACATGTGGAGGCACACCTGAAACACACTGCTTCTTTGCATAACATCATGGGAAAGTAAAAAAAAAAAAAAAACAGCCAAGATATCAGGAAGCACTATGGGAATGTCCCGCCATCATACCGCTCAGGAAGGAGACGGTTTCTGTGTCCCAGAAATGAATGTGCTTAGGTATAGGGATTGGATGATACACGATAATATTGCTAATCGCGATTAAAAAATATGTCCGCAACTAATCGTTCATGGCATTTTTTAATAATCCTGATCATCGCACATGATTATAATCGCCTTTAAAGCACCAGACTGCCTCAGGTTTGCACTTTCAATACAATGTTAGTTTTGGTGTTTGCCCACAAGGGAGGCCTCAGGCACAGAAGCTAACAAGTGTCATTGCTGTGACAATTGGGCAGCACAGTTATCGCTGTCTGAACTAAATTCTGCCAGATATCAGCAATAAACAAAGTCTGTAGCTTTGATTTGATGTGTAGCTCGATTGTGTGGTGAGGCAGAAGTATATGTACATTGCTGTGGAGTTGTAAAGTAAGGGCGACGGAACGTTAATAGGTTAATAATTATCGTGATAATATCGTTAATCATGATTATTTTGGTCACAATAATCGTGAGTCTAAATTTTAATCCCTACTTTAGCACGGAATGCGCAGATCAACCCCAAAACAAAAGTAAAAGACCTTGTAAGATGCTGGATGAAGCTGGTAAACGCTTGTCATCTGCCACGGGTGAAACGAGCACGGTACTGACATGGGCTGAAAGGCCACTCTGCAGGAAGAAGCCATTACTCCAAAAGAAACATAAAAAAGGCAAGGTAAGGAAAGTTTGTTTATGTATAGCACAATTTGCATACAAAGTAATTCAAAGTACTTTACAGAATAAGGAAGGCATTAACCAATCAAAACATAAATAATCATCATAAAACTAACATATAAAGAGAAGAGTGCAGAATTAAAACATTTCAATCATATGCACAGCTTAACAGAACCAGTGAACAGGTCTAACCTACTGGAGACAATGGATGTATGCATTGATAAGTCTCTCCAAGTCTGGTTTTAAGAGTAGACCTTAGATTTTTGCAATGTTTTTTAGATGCTGCAGATGTTATGATTTGATGTGGCTGTTAAAGTTCAAGTCTGAGTCCATTATTACCCCTAGATTTCAGCCTGATTTGAAGGTTTTAGAGAGAGACTGGAGGTGACTGCTAACACTGTCTCTATGTTTCTGTGGGCCAAAGACTATGATTTCAGTCTTGTCTGAGTTTAGCTGGAGAAAGTTGTTTTGCATCCACACACTGATCTGTTGGATGCAGTGACAGAGTGAAGCCACTGGTCCATATTCACCTGCTGCCAGTGAGACATAGATCTGAGTGTCATCTGCAGAGTTGTGGTAGGACACATTATTGCTGCGTATTAACTGACCTAACAGCAGCATGTAGAGACTGAACAACAGGGGTCCCAGGTTTGATGAAATGGCATTGACCTGTGGGGTGCCCCAGACCCCACAGGTCAGGGCTATTTTATCTGAGGCAAATAAAAAATCCAGATTATAGTTTGTAAATACCCACAAGGACAAAGAGCTTAATACTTTGAGAACACCATCTCAACTGTGAAATGCTGGGGGGTGGTTGTGGGGTTGTTTTGCTGCAGGAGGGACTGGTGCACTTCACAAAGTAGATGGCATCATGAGGTAAGAACTTTATGTGGACATACTGAAGCGACATCTCAAAACATCAGCCAGGAAGTTAAACCTTGGGAGCAAATGGGTCTTCCAAATGGACAATGACCTGAAGTTACAGCCAAACTGGTTACAAAGTGGCTTAAGGATAAAAGTCAATGTTTTTATAGTGGTGAGGAGTATTGAAAATGTATGGGCAAACCTGAAAAGGCACGTGCGAGAAAGGCGGCCTACAAACTTGGCTCAGTTACACCAGTTCTGTCAGGAGGAATGGGCCAAATTTCCAGCCAACTAATTGTGAGAAGCTTGTGGAAGGACATCCAAAACGTCTGACCTTAGTCATACAGTTTAAAGACAATGGTACGAAGAATTAGAGGGGAATAAAAGACAGGCTAACTAAACTAAATTATTCCACATGTGCAAAGAACACTAAGCCTAACTCCAAGCATGTTTTTGGGAATCAAACAGCAGAAAAAAGCCAGTTTTCCATAATATAGGACCTTCTAAGAGATACCGCCCATGAATCAGAGGTGGCCCTGTTATCAGAGTTAATGGTCCTTGTCTCTTTTCTCTCCTGTCTCCTCCATCGCACCTCTTCCCGGACACACTCTGCAGCCCTCCGCTCCATTCATTTCATGCCCTTCACTCTTTCAAACCACAAATCTCCTCTGTTCATTTTCAACCCTGTTCTTGTTTACACTATCTAGATCTGCTGGTTTGATGCTCATTTGATGCCACATTCATGTCAGTTTCATATGTGGAGCTAATGAATTGAACATATTTTTTAATGGTTAGGCTATTTGCTGGGGGCCATGTATGCTGATGTGTCTTGCCCAGGGACAATATATGCTAGGACATGTTTGAGCTTGCTTACCCTGCGAGTCTGGACCTGTCTCCTAGATCTCACATAGGCATGATTGACAGGTGGATCAACCCATCAGAGAAACCCATGGTCTGTTTGTGTCTAAGCAAACGTGACGGAGTAAAAAATAAAGTAGAGGACAGAGAAACAGCAAAGATTTGGGCAAAATCAACAAACGAAACACTTAAGTCTAAGATAATACATTTTATTTATTAGGGGCCTTTCTAAACACTCAAGATCTACTACAAAAAAAATACAAAAGCATTAACATAAAACTTTTAAAATTAAATATACAGTAAAAACAGCAGGTTGTGATGAAGAATGATATTATATTTAATAGGGGTGGGATGAGACAGAATTCCCATGAGAAGAGGCACAAGATTGGGCCCTCAAAAGCGAGAGAAGATGAGATTTTGATATAATTTGTATTAAATAAATTGTGTGGTTCAGTTCACAGTGTTACAATTTTTTGATTTATTTTATTGAACGCATTTTCTGTCATTGTAGGTTTTTGGAACTACAGGTTCTCAAAATGTGAACTTACCAGCATGAAACCTTTTTTATACAATCCAAAGACAAACATAAGGCAAAAAAAAAAACAAAACTCGCAAGATCATTTTAATCATGTGTGCGCAATCTTGTGGCAGTTTGATATTGCGAGATGTTGTGGTACCAGATAGTGACACATCTCCATTATTTAAGACAAGGTTACTGTGATTGGGCCTTCTCGAGTTTGGACAGTTTGTCATACTTAAAGCACTGATTCGAGACTGGCTGGAGAGACAGGCTGGTCAGGGATCTTAAACACATAATCTAACACAAGAAATAAGTATTGATTCATATTTTCAGCACGTATAAACACATTTTCAACAGTCCTCTGCTTGACATTCAAGTTCTGCTTTTGTGTAACCGTGATGTCATTTACTATTTTTCTACCTTAGTTCTACCTCTTCTTTTCTCATCTCTCTCTCCCTCTTTCCTCCATCTGTTCTTCTCTCTCTCTCTCTCTCTCTCTCTCTCCTCCATCTTTATTGCTTCTTTCCTAGCTCCGTCCCTGTGCAGCCCTCAATCTGTTTACCCATCCTCTTTTTGGTGCCAAATCCCCCAATGTACTTTATTGGCGGATGGTGCAATTCATCGCCAACACATTTCTCACGGCAGAGGTGTTGCTCACGTTCAAATATAATATAGAAGCTGTCATGCAGAAACATCACACAGCATAAATATTTATTGTCTATTCTTCATTGCTGCTGACGCCATCTTCATCTGTTCCTCTTCAGATCTCCGTTTCCACACTGCCTCTTGGTTTTTCTTCGTAATTTCTCATTTCGATCAGCGCCAGAGCTGAGGCTAGGCTGTTGTGCACCTCGCGAGTAAAAAGCCCCCCTTGTTTATCAAAGAGAAATTCCTCTGAAGAATTGATCCGCCATATCAAAGACCTCACCTCTTAATGAAAAAGAAAATCCATTCTGTGGTGTGAGCCAGAGCCAACAACCGCAGCATTCATTTGGTTTCTCAGGTTGTGGCGAAAACAATTGCAGAATTTTTTGACAATGTTGAATGTCTTTTGAATGTCCCAGAAGTATTTATACAGATATATAAATTAACAGACATTTACATTAAAACAAACAGATCAGCAGAAGTCAACAGGAGCATTTGTCTGGCCACCCAAGGCTGTATCTTAAAGTTATGTGTTCTGGGACGTGGTTTTATGTTCTAGAGTTGAAATAAGTGTGACTGACAAACCATGTGTGCCCCTAATTGGCTGTTTTTGGTCAAAGCAAACATAACAGCACCTAGGCCTACTAAATATTTGAACTTAGTTGTCCTTTAATGAACCCTCTTCAAAAATATACCTGGAGTTGTATTTTACCTCATTCACGCTTTGGTTTGATGAATCCTGTTCAATAAGTCCACTTGGTCTAAGCACTCAAAAACATGTGCTATTTGAAATTTCCCAGGATTGTTACGTCACAGATAACCAGAGGTTTTTAAGACCTTTTATTTTGAACTCAGTAATAAAATCAAATAGTAGATGTATTATGGATTTTTAAAGATCTAAACAATTTCAGTTACGGTATGATTGCATCAACTAGCAACAAATTCAACCACTTTTTGTGATATTTAATTTATAGCTTTAACAATCTCTTTTCTTCTATGGTCTTTGAGGGACTGCAAGAGTGCCTCAATAAAGAGACAAATAACATTCACTAACAAGGGACCCAGACAGTTCTTCTTGATTACAATTTGTATTCTCTTGCTTAAAATTTTAGAGGAAAATTGAAAAACACTTCATTACTCTGTCTCAGACAAAACCAAAATTTGGAAGGGAGATAATTTGCTCATTAAGCCTAACCACCACAAACAATGCAACCTGAACAATTAGTTTCGAGCTCTGGCAGAAACAGGCTTTGTGTATTGCCAGGCTAATTAGCATGCCTCCACGCTATCTGACCAGACCCTGTATTACTGGAAAGGGAGCTTTTTTTCTATTAAGATGGCAAGGGTTTGGTTCATAGATGTAACACTTTCCGACCATGGAGGTTTGCTATTTCAGGTGAAGCTGGTAGACTGAGCAAAACATGGATGATTATTTTTTGCTTATACTGCAAATTGCAATTAAAGGCCCAATTTTCCACATTTTTCAGGCCCATTACAAATATATTCTTTAAGTACATCTTGAAGTAAAAATAAGTCTGCTGTGTACTGTCTCTATCTTATTATGAAGTGTTTTACTCAGAATCAGGAAGTGTGCAGTTTACATGGTAGTTGTTGTTAGCATTACCACGGGCGCAAAAGTCCGCTCTGGCTTCTGAAAATTGTGAAGTGCATTTATAAACTCATAACAGTAATAAGTCAGTAATAACTTTGGACCTCTTCAAACCATTTAAAATTAACTAGTTCTGTTTTTAAGACATCAGAAGCACTTTAAAATGAACTGTTCTCGTAACATTTTAGTGCATATTGAGTTAGCTTACATTTGGTTTATTTGGTGGCCAAATGCAGATTCATAACAGTGGGACAAGCTGAGAAATGACATTTTCATTAAATACATTTGAGAAGAAAACAGACATCCTTTGTGTCCACAAATGCATAAATCACTTCTACTGCCCTCTGCTTTATTTCCCAAAACAAAATAGGCTAAAGTACGTCTGTCAGCGTCGCCATGTTTTTTTTTTTTTTGTTTGGGCACTTTACCTTTGACTTCCACCCAAACCACAAAGCTGCATGTGTGATTGGTCCAGTCTCTGTCAAATAGATGGGTAGGGTCCAATCACAAGAGCAAGAGTGGAACAAGCTCTCTTGTGACTCCTTGTGCATAGGGTAAACAGCGTGTGACTTTTTGACAAAATCAGCATCCACCGGCTTAGATTCTCCTTTAAAACAAATTAATGTGCCAATTACACATTGAATATTTCATAGACATTAAAGAAATTATTGCAGATCGTGCATCTTGATTGATATCACTATTACTAACAAACCTAATTCCCAGGGGTCAATCGATCCCAGTCAAACTCAATAAGCCAAGTATCCCTGAAGAGTCAGGTCTGTTTGATATGCATAACTACAAGACAAGAAAGGGACATGGGGAATATACATATGAATGTACACAGTCATCATAGTATCACATCTAAATGTTATTACATTAAAGTCTGGACATCAAATAAATCCAGATATATTTGTATATTCTGAAACCTGGCTATCAAAATAATGACAAATAAGAAAATCGATATTGAAAATAACAAATTTTTTCATTGTGACTGGCGATTTAAAGGAGGTGGTGTTGCCATTTATGTTAAAGATCACCTGTCTGTGGACCTTTTATTCTCCTGCTCAAAGCCTAAATGTTTTGAATATCTGTTTGTGTCTGGTAATTATGTAAATGATTATGATAAAATATTGGCCATTGGTGGTATTTATCATGCACCGTCAGCACCAAAAAATGCCCTTAATGATCTATTCATGATGCTTTCTAAACTGTAAAATTATGAGGTCCTAATAATGGGCGATATAAATATTAACTGGCTGGAGAAAGAGTCTGAAACTGAAAGACAATGCAATCGCCTAAATCTCACACTACTCATTTATATTTCGACTAGACCTGACCCTAGAAATTTAAATAAAGGCACACTCATTGATATAATCTTAACAAAAAACTAAAAAAAACAAAAACATAGCTATGAAGCAAATGGTGTCTTCCCACTTGATTTTAGTGACCATTGTCCAGTTGGGTGTATTGAAATACAAAAGTTGAAAAGATACATTCGGGTGTTAAGGTGAGAAGATTGTATAAATGTTTCAATGAGCAGGCCTTCATCTCTGACCTGTATTACAGAGATATCCGGCCAACAGCAGTTTTCCCTGACCCTGATATGGCCTTAAACTTTTTTTTTATTAATACATTTAATGAAATTGTAGACCGACATTCAGCCAAAAGAAAAAAAAAAAAAATATAGAATGAAAAACTGTAACAATCCTTGGTTCACCTCAGACTTTGCAAGTTTAGTTCAAGAAAAAAAAAATACTGCCTGGAAAACTGCACACACAACACATTTTTTTTATTTAAAAAAATAGATGTTTATCAACAGCTATAAAGGGAAAAACTTCTTACTACATGTCTGCGCTAATAGAAAATCAAAGAACTCCAGCAAGTTCTGGTCAGCAAGATCACTCTCAGAACCTAGTATTTATACACCGACAACCCATATTTTATTAGATTCAGCTACTGTAAATTCTAAAGAGAAAATATGTGATGCTTTGAATAGGCTTTTTATCTTGGCATGTGATGTTTTGGATAATAATGGTGATCTTGACTAAGTTGAATTTGAATCTCTGGCAGATAAGTCAGATTTTTTCTTTAAGACCTTTCACGTATGTGGAGGTCATAAATACTCTCCAAATGTGGCAAGGGAGCTGATGACCTTAATCTAAAACTTCTATTACTATCTGCCCCATATTTAATCCAACCTCTTTTACATTTTTTTTATTTATCAGTTCAAATGGCAGTTATACCAGGATTATGGAAACCAGCACTTTTTATCTTAAAGGTGGAGCAACTAAAAATGTAAATAATTTCGGGGCAGTATCTAAATTACCTTGTTTTGCAAAAGTTTTATAAGTTTGTTGCAAATCATGTTAAATTTTTCTTAAATAAATGTTCTTGAAGTCTTTTGAGGTCTTATCAATCAGGTTTCAGAAAAGGGCATAGTGCTCTCGCTGCAACCACAGAAGTTTAAAATGACATTTTCACAGCCCTTGATGACAAACAAGATTGTGTAGCTCTGTTTATTGATTTAACTAAAGCTTTTGATTCAGTAGATCATAAAACCCCTTTGAAGCGTTTGAAAGATAATTTTCCAAATCCAATATGCTTCAAACAGAAGCATATTGGATTGGGTTTAAACCTATTTATTTATTTTTTTTTCACTTTAAGCAAAGGAGTGCCCCAAGGCTCTATTTTGGGCCCGCTACTTTTTACTATATTTATTATTTATCAACTGATTGCAATTTAAGAGAAAGCCAGATACATTTATATGCAGATGATGCTGTTTTGTATGCAAGTGCTCCATCAGCTGATGAGGAAGACTTTAAAACTGCAGCAAGATTTTAATGAAGTCCAAAATTCCCTCATAAATCTTAAATTATCACTGACATTTAAGTGATGTGAAAGCTACAAATCTTTTTACACTAAATGGCAGATTGATTAAAAGAGTGACCACCTATAAGTAGGTGGGCTTTGGCTTGATGAGAACTTATCCTTTAAAGTATATATCTTGGAATTATGTAACAGCTTAAAATCAATATTATAATTTTATTACAGAAACAAATCTTGTATCTCATTGAATTACAGAAGAGAAATTGTTCAAGCCACCTTTCTTTCTATACTGCATTATGGAGATATAATCTACATGCAGAGAACCTTTACTCTGAAACCCTCTAGATGCACACTCTTTCACTCAGCCCGTCGTTTCGTAACAGGTGATGAATTTAAAACCCATCGCTGTACACGCTATGAAAAGTTGGCCATTGCTATCTGTCCGAAGAGAACAACACTGTATAAAATGGATTTATAAGGAACTACTTGATGTCTGAATATCTCACTTGTTTGTTGAACTTTGATATGGGAACTTTTAATACAAGACCTCATGATTGTCCATGTCTAAAAACTGAACACTAGAACTGAAATGGGGAAAAAAACAACAACTCTTGATTACTTCTCAAAAATAGAATGGATTTCAAGGATATACAAAACTGGATACATTGGTGCCACAAATGCACATTAAAAATCTGGTAATGAACATTTATATTCACAACTGCACCTGTTTTTATTGTTTAAAATGGACCTATGTAGTTAGTTTTTTGTTTGTATTGTTCTGTATTTTAATAACCCACTCATGAAAAAGTCTGAGAACTCGCAAAATAAAAGAAAATACAAATTCTTGTAAATGTGTAAACATTGTGGGAATTTGGAGAATTTCTAATCATATGACTCAAACAGTTGATTTTTGTCAGTTGAGAAGTTGTGGGCAGCACCGGACCAGCTTAATCTGTCTGGTCCAAAGGAGGCCCTTGAGTAGATCATACGATATCCTGTGCATGTAATGAAGGCAGTGGAGAACATCACCAGGAGTCCTCTGCCTTCTCTGCAGGAGGTCCACCACCACAGAGCGCATAAAAGAGCAGCGTACATTATTAAGAACCCACCCACACCCACATCTACTGTTCACACCTATACCCGCCGGCAAACAGAAAGCTGCGCGGTGTACAAAAGCTCCAGTTTCCCAGCATACACAAAATTCCTGGGCTATATAGGAAGGGTTATGAATTAAATCAGTAACTTTCGAGGCAACGGAAGCTCAGTTAGTATGAGTGTTTGTCCATGGATCGGAAGGTTGGCAGTTAAAATCCTGCTCTCGACATAACACATCATTGGTTGAGCGGTCAGATCCACGGATCCACAGGTTGGAGGTACGATTCCCGGCTCCCGCAGATGTATGCTGTTGTTGTGTCCTTACTTTGGTTTATGAATGTGAGTGTGAATGGGTGAGTGGTTCCTTGACGTAAAGCACTTTGAGTGTTTTAAAAGTGGAAAAGCGCTATATAAACATGTGACTACTTTTTTGTTGGAGATTTCACCGCCTGCTTGTCTCTATGACGATGTTAGTTTTGCCCGAAACTTTCCACCGTGCTTAACTTAATCATTTCCATGGAGACAGGTGATGTTACGAAGCAGGTTACAGGATAGATCTGTGAAAAGCCAAGCCCGCTAACAGTAGGAATGAATGTTTTCCAAGGTATCTTTGAGCTAGTAAATACATGTAATGGAAGAAATGCAAATTACATAAGTTCAATGTCATACTGTATAATACTCCAGGCAAAGCATCTCAAGCACCAATAAAGTTACACCTTTAAAGGGCTCATATTAAGCTATGTGACCTATCTGATCCAAAAACTTACCTGGAGTTGTGTTCTGTTTAATTCACACGTTTAACACACAAACCCTGCAAATTTAGTCTGAGTTCTTCTCTCAAACAGAAAACACTCTGTTCCACCTTGTGATGTCATCATGTGGAAATACAGTTTCTAAAGTGCTATATACTATACTCATTTGGATTCTTTCAACCCTGGAATTGCCGATCTCTACTGAACAAAAGGTAAAATGTAGCTGTTAACTTGAAAACTACCACTTCATGACATCATCAGGTGGAACAGAGCACTTTGAGTTTTGGAGATGTAGATAGACCAATAATAAAGTGTTACTCAAACATGTGGGAATGAAAGAAAAAAACACAACTCCAGGTATTTTTTTTGAGGAGGTAACAACATCATAACATGGCTTAAATCTCATATATTATATTATATTATATATTTGCGTAATATAGGAACTTTAAATAACAACAAAGACTGTACTTCCTGCTCTTAGCTCCTGTAATTGCCATCACAGCAGCAACACCATCAGCTTCCTCAGCCTCTCAGTCGCTATTTTTTCACCACTTACATTGTCCAGGCCCAGGCAGAAGTATTTTTCGCCAACAGTATACAAATTATCATAGCTCTTACACTGTTGTACTGCTGTCTCTACCTGGTTTTAAGTGCCAACTTGTTTCCATTCAATATGCTATTTATCTCTCTGGGTTGAATAACCAGCGAACAACCTTGGCCGGGCATCACCTCTCTTTCATAGTGACCACTGTATCAAAGTAGGTATCCTGCCAAAGTCTGTGTCCGATAATGGAGAGGCCTGAGTGCGCTGCTTAAAATAGGCTCTGACTAGCTGGTGCAATGAACAGTATTTTTATTGAGAGCTAAGTAAGATAAATTGCACCCACACTCACTAGTACAATAGAGGACAGGTATACGCCGCGTCAGTCTTGCACCAAAGCCATTCTTATTCTCTTGGTTCAAGCTCTACCTGTCTGAGCCTTTGTATTATTATCATCATGGTAACCATTAATTTCATTTGTGCCACACAATCATTTTACATAACACAATAGGTGAGATTTCTGAAAGGTTTCAAGCAAACAACATTATTATGTAAAATCTGACATTTCATTAAGTGTCAAAAAATAGGCAGCAACAATTAACTGGAAGTTTTATTAAACACATTTAAAGACGCTGTATCCAATTGTTTCTATGTATTTGAGAAAAATGTGTCTTGCCCCAGTGCAGATATATAGCATAAGCAGCTCTTGAGGTCAGCATAAGGGCTGTGTACTGCCTGCATCTATTTATAAAGCGTTTTATTGTCCAATAATCTAAAAGTGCGCATTACCATGACAACACTCCGCTCTGGCCTTTTAAAGTTGTAAAAAGCAGTTAATAATTAGAATGCTCAGAATGCACAAGTTAAGTGAGTAATAACTTTGGACCACTGCAGAATGAAGCTCTAGTTTTTCATGTTTTAAAAAAATAACTTTTTTTATCACTACAGATGGACCATGCATGTCCTTGATAGACATGACTGAAGTTTGATAAATCAGTCTCTAGTCTTTGTAAAGTATTGGAGAAGTGTGTATTCTTTGTTGGTCTGGCAATGAGTTGTCTATGGTTATCAGATGCTTTTTTTTCATTTTTCAATCTTTTTCTCTTTTTTTTTTTTTCCTATTTACCTTGCAGTAGTTACGATCAGTTCTAATCAGTGAACACCCTTGGATCTCCTTCCGACCCAGCCTTTTGTAGACAGCGGCTAACTGATGCAGCATACATCTTCCCAGTCTCCTGACACCGTGTTGCCATGACTGAACCGTGAGTGACAGCGATGTACTACCTGGGTGGAATAAAACCAGCGCAACACAGACTCGGGCTTCCGAAAGGCTCTCCACTCTGAGTCTGTGGCGGATGGAAAGACACAGAGCATCAATCACAACGCTGCGCCGTGTCAGCCTTTCCCGCCTTGTGCTGTTCAGGCCTAGATCAGTGCAGGTGCCCGGAGCCCACAAATGAAACAGCCCTGTAGATAAAAGCCCAGTGACAATGGGGTTGTGCAATGTGTACTATATGATGTGAATTGAGAAAAATAACACAAACATTACACACTCCAGCTTTGATGTGATACAGTATATGCTAATGCTATTGTGGAATAATTTACCCTTCACTGATATTTATCTCCAGGACAGTGTCAGAACCACATAACTTACATACTATTCCTTCAAGCCCCTTCATGTGGAAGCATCACCTGACTTGGATCATTAATACCCATATACGCTGTTGACAAATGTCTCCAGGTGTGCTTGATTTGTAATACATGTATGAAAAAGTTAGCCAGGGTTCTTTTGGTAAGCACTAGATTACCTTGAACTTTTAAAATTGTCTTTATTTGAACAGTACAGACCGACATGTTCACAATGATATCTCTTTGTATTTTTTATACAGAGGGATATCAGTCTGGTCCCCACTCCCTCGGCTCAGACCAGGCTGAAACTTGGCCGTACAATCAGATCAGTTTATTTCAGTGACGCATTGGAAACGAAGGAGCTCATTGGGTACTCATTATTCACAACAAAATAACATTTTCTCTCAGATCACGTTTTCAGAGGTCATTTTTTTTAGTGCATGCAGACCAATTGAGGGCCACAGACCAGTGATCAATACAGTGCAGTGCTTTAAATACAGCTTTGACATAGTCGCTGTGTATTAGTAAGGCTTGAAACACATTCATTTTAGGTCTGTATCACACTGCAATGTGTGTTTGAGGTTATACTGGTAGAAATAGTTTAATTTGCTGTTAAAAGTACTGCTTATGATCAATTGGGCCGGTTCAGCAGGAGGCCTGAGGGCCAATAAAAACTGGTCTCAGGGCCACATTTGGTCTCCGGGCCATAGTTTGGACACCCCTGGTTTAGTGCTTCATCCATCAATTCAACATCTCCATATTTTCCAATCCTCTGTGATATGTATTTCCATTCTGATTCCCTTATATACACTGCCATATTCTGTTGTGATATATACAGACCGTGCATGTCCTTGATTGGCTGATTGGGCGACAGTAGCCCAGTTGGTAGAGCGATATGAAAGAGAAAGTTGGTGACATGACTGAGTGATCCAGTGACCCACAGGTTGTTGGTGGGATTCTAGGTCCCACCGATGAATGCTGTTGTTGTGTCCTTGGACAAGACACTTTGTCCAGGACACAACCCCACTTCAAGTGTCTGCGTATGGTGGTGTGGTTCCTTGATTTAAAACCTCTTTGAGTGCCTTGAAAGTAGAAAAGCACTACATAAAAACATGCAAAGGAAAGTGTTCATAAGTGTTCTTTGACTGGAGGCTTCATATTTGGTCAAGCTGATTCTGCTTCTGCTTCATCCATGAATATTACACGATTTACAGACAAAAAAAAACCCATGACTGATGGATTATACCTTTATCAAATATTAGATTTTCCACTGCAGCCTATTTACTTATTCAACACCCGTCCACATCGTCAGCACAAAGCAAAGGCTCCCAGTTGTTTACGACACCGTCCCGTGTACGCCTTTGTGAGTCAATCTGGATTAGGGAGTTTCTTGCTCGGCTGCGTCCGAGTTCTGCAGGCTGTTTCTCTTCTGCCTTGTCCTTGGTACCCGGCAGCTGTCTGTAGCACGACGCCACCTACAAGCCCGGCGTAATTAAAGCGTTTGATCTCACCTCCTGCATCGTACGCATCCAGACACACGGTTCCAGACCAGCAGACACCTAGTGCTACTGCCACCGTGATCAATGAGGAGGGAAGAGGGAAGAGCCACACACAGACGCAGCAGAGATGGAACTTGTTAGTTAGGAGGTAGAGAAGAAGGGATGGTTCTGATGGAAGAAGTTAAGGAAATATAGACAGCTTAAGTTCTGTTTTTCATTTTCTTTTTGGTTGCATTTAAAATCACTGCTTTGAGTCACTTTAAGGCAAGATTAAGGGCGTCTTCACACCTGAAATTCTGGACAGACTGCTGCTGCTTCCATGACCTGAGCCGGGATAAAGCGGAATAAAATGGATAGATGGCTGTTTTAAAACTTAAAATCGAAAACATATTTTAGACATAAGGTACGATTATTAAGAGATTATATTTGCACAGGAGGTAGCTCTGCTGACAGTAACAGGCATGATCATGATGTATTTGATAATACACACTTGTTTGCAGTGTGTGGATGAAGTATTCAGTTTTGCTACTTAAGTAAAAGTACAGAATAGATACAGAAGCAAAAAGTTACTCAAGTTAAACTAAAAGTATCACAGTGAAACAATCTGCTTCGACAAGAGTATTAAAGTACCCATTAAAAATCTACTTTAAGAATAAAAAGTAAAAGTATTTCACACAAGCATTGTTAATCTGTTAAAAATTAGACATATTTTAATCAACAGAAACAATATGAATCAAAGTTTTAATTTTTTCTTGCAAATTTTGTGTGTTTTTTTTTTATTTGCTCAAAGCCGAAGCTTGCACTCAAAAACTAAACTAAACAAAACTAAAAATAACCACTGAAATCCCCTTTTTACTTTTCAGTCCAGTTAAAAAATATATAGTGGAGTAGAAGGTACAGAAACCTGCTCTCAAATGTAGTGAAGTAACAGTAAAAAGTATACACTGTAAAATGTACTTAAGTCGAATTTTTAGGTATCTGAACTTAACTTAAGTACTTTACTACTTTTACTTTGTTACACTTTACACCACTGCTTGTTTGTGATGGTTTTGATAGGGAACAATGTTGTAACATGGTTGAAAGTTCAGTTTAGCTTGTTATGCACTCTTTTAATATTATGCAAGTGATATTAACACAGGGGACACTCCTCCAGGAAAAAGAAATATGCTTCCTCCCTACTACCCATCTAAATTATGCATAGTAGCAAATACTGCGAATACGGTCTTACAATTAAGGAACAATAGTGGAACCAAGCCAACACTGTAAAGTAGAGTCTAAATTTACAGCTATGACTGTATGGTATAGTGCTGACAAATAGTTTCAGTGGAAAGTTTTTTCATTTGTCCAAGTTTAGAAGAGATATACTGTATAAAACTACTTTACAAGTTGAAACAGGAGTGCAGTACTTTTGAGTATAGCCAGAGCAGCGAAAAAGACATCTTGGACAACGGCTTTATTTAAGAACCCGCCTTGTCACTGCAATAGAGAGCTTTCACATCATTTCAAAAATAATCCTTTTGCCCGCTGTAATGGAGTGGGACCCAGAAGATTGAGCTGGCAGAGGAGCGCTGGAGGAGAGGCCCAGAGGCTGTGGACCATCAGCAGAAAGGATGGAGAGAGCGTGGTGCTGCCAGGGAAGACAGCAGGCATTCAACACTCCTGCCGTAAGAACCAAGCAATAAAGTCAAACATAGCCCCATATCCGATCTCTACAGGACTATTTGAGCAGTAAGAGCAAAACAGCTTGCAAATGTTTAAAATATTATTACAATATTGTGTCTCGTGGTGTTTTGTCTTTTTTCTCACTAATTCTGTGCAGTTTGAAGCCTAAATGAAATGCCATAATATATTCCTTTGATTTTAAGAAAGTATTAAAGTATTATTATTAGTTAACTGAATTATGAATATCATTAAATTTTAAAAAGTAGGCAAAAAAGTTGTTCCTTTGACTATAATATTCCACAATATCCCAGGCCTCCAGCTCCTCCTTATATGTGAAGTCTCTGCTGCTCATCCCTATTGTTTCTGTGTGCAAGCCTTCATCAGACAGACCTCTCCTGCAATTACTGTATTGATTGCAAGCTGGCACCTGATTGGCTCCTGGGTCCTATGCGCTGATTGGTGCATCGCCCTAGAGCCTGGCCACTCTTGAGTCTTCACCCGCAGCTGCCATATCTTTAAGAAACCCGCCCCCTGCCGGTCCTGACTGCTGTATTCTGTCAGTGAACAGCATGCCACTTTTGTTCTGTGGTTTTGGTGCAGTTTTTTGTAATTTTGTAAATTGAGTCCTTTGACTTAGTTCTGAGACTGGTTTGTGTTTGTTATTGTAATTTATATACTTTAGTTTTGTAAGCTTTATTTCTTTTAGTTATACATTTAACTAATCTGATAAGAGCCTCTTTTTGACAGTTTTTACCTTAACATTCCTTTAAAATAAATGATAACGATATTACCATTCCCATTTTCCATGTTGGTTTGTTACTTCCTCTGTCTGTAGCTGAGCCGGATTGTGACAATGGCAGAAAACGCATCTATTCCCATGGAGAATCTGCTGAAGTATGGTTTTTCTATTTTGGATCAGGTTTGCCAACTCCAAAAAAGTTACACGTGTTGCTTTAAAAACAAAGTAAGTGGTTTGATTTTGATGTCTCTCCATCAGGATATACAGAAAGGTCCTTTATCGCTTTACACGTGTGACTCTCATATTCATTAATCTATACATTTCAATCACTACATTACGTAAGTGCTTGTGGCTATTTGAAATCCCAGGGCTTAATATAGCTCACACAGATTTGAATCACTGGAACAGCTGAAACATTAATTAATGAACCACCTAATCCCACGGTTAACTGCATTGCATACCAGAAATTAAACAATTGGGGTACCATTAGATGGAAACACTTCCCATGAGGTGTTTTTCTCACCTGAAAGAAAAACTGTCAGAACATATAATCCACAATGACAAAAAGAAAAAAAAAAAATCACATATTCAAATAAAAAAAAAAAATCTTCTACAACTCGATCCTCTTATTAGGGTCTGAAAGGGTTAGAAATGCACAAAACCTTAAACCAAGACGCTATTATGCAAAATGTATTTTAGTTTTAGCTTTCTATCATGTTATAACATTGTTCCCTCATCAAAAACATGCCTGAAGAGGTTTTAGATATCATTCATGCATGTTTGAGTAATTTAGTGATCTCTCCCGGGCCCTACTCGAACCCTCTTTAGATTCTGTCCAATGCTCAACCTACAAGCCTACCTCACCCACGCTTCCACAAAACGATTTCTCCATAAATATACAAAAACATGAACAAAACTACACCACAACTTGACAAACCTCGTTCTGAAGGGGGGGTGACTTAACACAGAGAGCAAAGGCAGGAGAGATTCAGACAAAAACAGAAGTGAAACTTATAAAACATGTTAATACGTTGTTTTCGGTGAATGTAGCATTTTCAAAACAGTAAAAAGTAACATAGAAGTGGAATACCTCCTTTGACCCATATGAATCATTACCTCAACACTTGTACAAAGTTCGATAAAAATCTTAAATATTCAATTACACCTGAATACTTCGAATCCCTCCATAAACATAACGTAATTTTAACTTGAGTTGCCCCAGAAAAATCTATAGTGTTTTGCAGAGCTAGCTTAAAGAGCATAGCTTAGCACGCATTTCGAAACGCCATAATGTAGTTTTATGTTACTCTATGGGGGCCCCGCATTGATTTTTCTGCACCATTCTTACTCAGCCGCAACCAAGATGATCCGGTGGAGTTTACTCAGTCCATTTATGATTTTCTTTGTCGATCCAATGCACAGCTCACTTTATGTACACACAGCGGGCTAGCACAAATACGCAAGAACAAGGGCAGAGCTGTTCGCAAACATTTGTACACCGTAAATGTGTGGGAGCACGGAATAACACAAACCATAGCCACCAGCAAATTTATTACAACCTCGAGAAACAGGATCGGATGTCAGGTACCGGGAGAAAAACAAGAGATGCCATCAAACGACAAGACATCTGTGGAACAATATCTGCCCGGCTTTACTCAAGTGACCTCACTACCTGTGTCTGAAAGCTTGATGTCTTTGAAGGTAAAAAGGTTCATTGTAGATGTGTTTGGACTTATTTGGGCGAGTGGGTGGTGAAATACTAGCAGGGATTGTTCGGCGGTAATGGGGATGAGAAGTAAGTTGTATTTTTTCGGAAAGTGCTGTATTTTGGGATTCAGTAAGGTAGCGTACAATGTCAAGTTAGTGGTAAGGTGGACAGAGGCATACGCTGACAGGCTGTTCAAGTGCCAATTTGGGGACTTCTGACCATTCGAAAGGTTTGTTTTGAATGGACATTTCTATGGCAATGAGCTATATTTCACTCACTCTATAAGTCATGGATAGTCACAGAGTTTTTAGAGTGACCTGAAATCGTTTTTGACTGGGAAAATAATGGCGTGATGTAGGCATGTAGTCCAGCAACAAGAGAAGTATGTTCAGTTTGGGCCATGCTTCGGTGGAGAAGAGGAGGAGATGAAGAGGCTGAGGTGGCTGATGTTTGCTCTGATCCATATCCTTGGCATTTATGTTAAGTTGATGAATTCAAGAGTGCTCAGTGTATTTGTTTTAGTTCATATGTGTCACAGTGCTGCACAGTTTACATGTTTATCCCCAATCCAGCTTAGTTTTCCAGCCTGTTCCAGTCCTTTTTTTGCTACCGCTCTTTTACCTGCAGCTGCCATTTTTTTGCCAATCAGCCCAGGGTAGTCTATATATACTCCCTCTGTTCAGTTAGTCCTGGCTTGATTGTTGACCAGCCAAGAGCAACACTCAAGCCCTACATCTGAAATACTCTGTTTATGTTTCTGAAATTCTGAACCTGCATTTATCCCCGTTTGAGTTCCCTGTTCCTGAGTTTATTTCCCCAGCCTGTTTCCCTTATTGAATCTGCAGAGTGGAAGAAATTGTCATTGATATTAAATAAAGAGATTAGTCCTCAGTTGTTTATTGTCTGATTTACCATATTCAGAATATCCTGTTTAAAGGACACTTTCTGTTGTAGTAACTAAGACATTTGACTGCTCTATTTGTGTGCATTTGAGTCTGGTTCACCTGCGTGGTAATATGTGCCGATACCAAGCCTGTGTAAAATTTAATACAAATTAGATAACACTTTGAGGTTCTTTATTTTTTCATGTAACAAAGTTAAATTTGTTCAGCCCCCGCAGATTTATTGTCAAATCAGCTCGTAGGGTTGGAATTAGAAGTGTTTTTATTGTCCACGAACCAGGAAGTACGGCTGGTTAGCGCACTAGTTGTTGTTAGCATTACCATGAGGGCAAACTCTGCTGGGACTGCTGCAAACTCATTAATATTAACTTGTTTTAGTCACTTCTATTTCAATCTCAGTCATTTATATTGAGTATTTCATTTATAGTTTCCACATGGCTTTTGATATTTACAAAGAGAATATTAGCAGTAGCCCTCCTCGCTGCTCGGCTGGGACTGGCAGGTTGTGTGTGTGTAGACGCAAGCAAACACACGTGTTCCATTAAACTTGGGTTGTAAAAACCAAAGCACCTCTCCAAGCGGCAGGTGGTCCGAGAAAGGCTCTGCAGCAGCAGGATCCATCCCAGCGGCGTCTTGATGGTGTTTGTGAAGCATGTCTTCCATTTTTGATTCCTCCCCACAAAACATACACATAACAAAGACGAGCAAGCTCAAGAGGGAGGCCCATTGAAGTAGTTTGGGATTTTCATTTTGTACCTCGGTAAGTTTGAGATTACTTTGGGTGAATTTTGTTTTCTTAGCCAGCAAAAGCTCCAGACTGCTAGTGTCTCTCTTTGGAAATGGAAAAAGTGCACTGTGTAACTTTTCTTTTGCAGGGTTGAGGAGGTTGATAGATCTGCTGCTGGGTTGGAGACAAAATGGAGGAGAGTTGCGACCCTTGGCAAAGCATAAAGAGAAGGCAAAGAAACGAAATCGATTTATAATTGACACTACGTAATCCAATTTGTATATACTAAGGAAAATGCTTGATACCGATTTGGTGCCACAATGTTATAGATGGGATATTTTATTTCAATGGGGTATTAACTGTTAACACATAATATATTTAGATCACAGTGTTACCTTTTATTGTTTTATATGTTTGCTTTCTGCGTTAAGGTACTCCATTTAATCAGCGTGCATCCCGCTAATGAAAGTACTGCACATTGCATCAGATTTGTTGGCTTGCAGTGTACAGTTTTATATCATATCGTGCTCTTGTGTGTGTGTCTGTGTGTGTACATATACACTCACCTGAAGGATTATTAGGAACACCAGACTAATACGGTGTTTGACCCCATTTCGCCTTCAGAACTGCCTTAATTCTACATGGCATTGAGTCAACAAGGTGCTGAAACTTTTTTTTGAAATGTTGGCCCATATTGATGGGAGCATCTTGCAGTTGATGGAGATTTGTGGGATGCACATCCAGGGCACGAAGCTCCCGTTCCACCACATCCCAAAGATGCTCTATCGGGTTGAGATCTGGTGACTGTGGGGGCCATTGTCGTACACTGAACTCATTGTTATGTTCAAGAAGCCAATTTGCAATGATTCGAGCTTCATGACATGGTGCATTATCCTGCTGGAAGTAGCCATCAGAGGATGGGTACATGGTGGTCATGAAAGGATGGACATGGTCAGAAACAATGTTCAGGTAGTCCGTGGCATTTAAACGATGCCCAATTGGCACTAAGCGACCTAAACAGTGCCAAGAAAACATGCCCCACACCATTACACCACCACCACCAGCCTGCACAGTGGTAACAAGGCATGATGGATCCATGTTTTCATTCTGTTTACGCCAAATTCTGACTCTACCATTTGAATGTCTCAACAGAAATCGAGACTCAGCAGACCAGGCAACATTTTTCCAGTCTTCAACTGTCCAATTTTGGTGAGCTCGTGCAAATTGTAGCCTCTTTTTCCTATTTGTAGTAGAGATGAGTGATACCCGGTGGGGTCTTCTGCTGTTGTAGCCCATCCGCCTCAAGGTTGTGCGTGTTGTGGCTTCACAAATGATTTGCTGCATTCCTCGGTTGTAACGAGCGGTTATTTCAGTCAACGTTGCTCTTCTATCAGCTTGAATCACTCGGCCCAATCTCCTCTGACCTTTAGCATCAACAAGGCATTTTCGCCCACAGGACTGCCGCATACTGGATGTTTTTCCCTTTTCACACCATTCTTTGTAAACCCTAGAAATGGATGTGCATGAAAATCCCAGTAACTGAGCAGAATGTGAAATACTCAGACTGGCCCGTCTGGCACCAACAACCATGCCACGCTCAAAATTGCTTAAATCACCTTTCTTTCCCATTCTGACATTCAGTTTGGAGTTCAGGAGGATCTTACAGCTTACCATAGGGAGAGTTTGAATAGGGCCCGGGAGAAACCACTAAAATACAAAACATGAAGAGATGACATTTAAAACCTCTCCAGACATGTTTTTGATGAAGGAACAACACAGCATACCTTTAATAATGACAATACATGATTATTTTAAATGAAATAAAATGCAAAAGTAGCTTCTTCAGTTCTGACAGGGTTCTGTAAGTTACTGCTTTATATTTGTCTGAAGAGAGGAGCCAACTACAGTGAAAGGATCATACCCTAGTTGTTTACAGTGAGACTCATGTTCACGCCTTAAGTTAGTTCAGTGAGCCTAACTACTAACAGTTACTCCTTTTTCCTTTGTCCAATTAACAGAATTCAAGTTTATTTTTTCTGTGGGGCCTTATATTAGCTCTGGTACAAGATTATTCTAACACTCTTCAGAAAAGGTTCAGCTCTAGAGATTTGAGATTTTTTTTATGTATTGATACTTGTTTCAAATCAGTATCTTGTTTATAATTTGTAGTATCTGGGTATCATTTTTTTGACAAGACAAGATTTTTTTGAGAAGGATCATTTGTAGACAGAAACAGTGTTTACTGGAGGTAGGAAGGTTTGAAAATACACTGCCTGGCCAACAAAAAAGGGTCACACACTTTAATATTTTGTTGGTCCGCCTTTAGCTTTGGTTACGGCACATTCGCTGTGGCATTGTTTCGATTTTGCTTCTGCAGTGTCACACGATTTATCTCCATCCAGTGTTGCATTAACTTTTCACCAAGATCTTGCATTGATGATGGTCGAGTCTGACGCTGCACAAAGCTTCTCCAGCACATCCCAAAGATTCTCAATGGGGTTAAGGTCTGGACTCTGTGGTGACCAATCCATGAATCCTGTGCCATCATGCCCGTGATATCAGGGAAGAAAAAATCCATTGACGGAATAACCTGGTCATTCAGAATATTCAGGTCGTCAGCTGACCTCATTCTTTGAGCGCAAACTGTTGCTGAACCTAGACCTGACCAACTGGAGGAGGCTCGTACCTGATTTGCTTAGTTAAATCCAGGTGGTGACTTTTTTTTTTTTTGGCCAGGCAGTGTATATTCCTATGTTTAAACTTTCTCTGTCAATGTCTCAATGTTATTGCGCTAAATAGGTTGTATTTAGCACAACTGTTTCCTTAAGGCTTAGTCTAGTTTTCACACAAGTAGCGGTTGTGTATTTATCCACCTAAAAATTCTCTCCACCTCTCCCCCCTGCACCAGCCCTCGGCTATGCTCAGACCCTGGTTCTGCAGCCCTCTGACATCTGTCTCCATCACGCAGCTCTCCT